>OY757190.1:19853586-20453586 GCA_963583895.1 Melanophora roralis | reverse complement strand
TTTAAGTAAGTATGTGTAAAAGTTCACGTATTAAAGAAGTGTCTCTAACGCATACAAAAACAACATATTGCAAGAAGAAATAGTAGTGTTTTTGCCAAATTAAATTGAATTAATCGTTTTGAATTTACGTGCACAAAAAATTAATAATAACCAATCGAAATACAAATGTATTTTTCCGCACTTATATGAAAAAAATTTATTAAATTATATTGACAAAAGGACTAATTTAAGAACTATATGACCATTGTAGTGTTGTGGCAATAAATATGTACGTATAAAATAATAAAAAACAAATGTTGGAATGTAAACTAATAAAATAATGTCAATAAAGCATAACTAAATTACTTTCCCCAAATATAATTTTAAATTAATTAAGTTTTGGGACAACGCTGCTGAATTTTAGTTGGCAAATTAGGTTGGCTCAAGGACAGACTGTAAAAATGACAGCCAACGAGTCAAATGTATGGTTGTAAAATAATTTCAAATCATACATATTTTTTTTAATTTAACGCAATATTCAAAATATTTACCATATATAATTAAAGTTTTGATTGCCAAAATAAAATATTTAATTGTATTTGAAAAATCAATACCAACAATGATGCTTAATAAAAATTGTTTTAAAAAATCCAATAATTTTTTTTGTTGTTTAGCGCCTCATTTTTGTTCGTATGCATTTTAACCCGCAAATGATGACGCAAATTTGACTTTGATTAATGGTGACCCCGGTCTCATGCCCTGGGGTTTTCAACTTAAGATTTTTCAAAACGTGTTACTAATAGTTATTTTTTTTACTTATGCACTTTGACAATAAAACAAAGATATTAAACCAATTTATTTCAATATTAAAATTCACAAATGCTTTAAGAGCATTAAAAATAACAATGTTTTAGCAATAAAGTTTTTCATATTAAGAAAAAAATAAAAAAACACATATTCTTTTAGGAAAATAACGTTATTTAGTCTTTCGACAAATGGAACTTTTTATAAAATAAACAAAAATTATTATCATTCCAAAAAAATAACAAAAAAATACATCTCAAAAACAAAATTTCTTTCGGTAAACAAATGCTGCAAAACGGCACTATGTGTTCAAGACACAAATATTGTTGGCATTTTTGGCAAGAGTACTTGGTTTTTGTGTTTTTTTCCAGCCACACTAATAGTACCGATCAATTCTTGAAGGACCTGATGTCCCAGGTACATCATCTACATATATCTCCGACAGTCTTAGTCTCATTGATCGTGGCAAGTTTAAGTGAAGAACCTTATACGAATTTTTAACGCAACCGGTCTCACAGACCGTGACGTGAACGTGAACGTTGACATAAATAAGGATTTAAGCTCCGAAAATATAATGTCTCTGTGGTCTAGTGGTAGAGTCTCTGCCTGGTATACATAAGGTGTCAGGCTTAATGCTAGATTGGGTAAATAATTTTTTGTTTATCTTTTTTCTTTTTTTGTTCTGTTGTTTTATTTTAAATTTTTTTATCTCCTCTCTGACCTATTCAGTTAATTTTTTTTTTTTATAATATTTTATTCCTGCTGAGGTGAGCTAAGTGAACATGAGTTGATTTTATAACGTAAAGGTGAGTAAATAAAAGTAATATTAATAACTTTAAAAAAATAATGCTTGTTGGTTAAGGCGATTAAGTGTCTTTCAGTCATTAAGTCCTTGGTCAAATAAAATCTGTTTTCAAAATTGTTTTCTTTGTAGAAGCTTTATTAGAATACATTGATGCCTAGCTGGACTAGCAGACACCCAGCTAAATGGAATGACAGACATGCTTAAAACCATTTGAGAAAAGATTACAATTTGACTGATATACTTCAAGGGAGCCTCAGACCATTATTTTTAAGCGTTGCAAACACCTGCACAAGCTGAACGATTTTTCCCTATTTGGCCCATTTTATCCTTTTTGGGTTCAAGTTTTCCAAAATGTTGCCTTGCAGTCTGAATTTCAAATGTCTCCTTTTTCGCTTTTGAGCACCTGAATATTAATCAGTCTTCAGTCATTTAGTCAACAGCGCTATTCCTTTATTTGAGCCGTTTATTTCGAAAGTCAGTTAAAAAAACGAGTTAATGGCAACACTTAATACTATTAAATGGTACTTCTTCATATCTTTTCATATCTCAACCTTAAAAAGAAGTAACTTATGACCCTTTTACAATAAACGGCTTATATATATGAAGACTTGAGCCGAAATAGGTTTGAAACCGTACTTGATGTAAAACCAAAAATTTGTTAGATTAGGTCTGTTTCTTGTTTTTTCTTTTTATTTTTTTTTTGATTTTTCTTTTATTAAAAAAATAAAGTAGTAAATCTTTTACAATTGCGAGAAGCATAATAAAAGTAAAAAAAAGCATCAAATACTTAAAGTTAGTTTAAAACTTAAGGCTCTTTACATGAAAATACTATGCATGCATCAAAAAAGGCATACCTTTTGCAAAAACTTTCTTTTCCTTACTTTTACAAACACATTTAATCGCATAAAAGAAAAAACTTAAACACAAGAAAATAAGATAAAATGTAAATCACGTTTAAAAACATAAAACTTTGTAAATTTTACCATCTTTTGAACATAAGGTTGGCGGCAAAAGATGATTTACTTTGTTGTTTTATTATTTACATTTTCTTTTAAGTTTTAAAACAAAAATATAGAAAAAAATGTAAAAGGCAGTTAAAAGAACTCAAATTATGTATAAGAGCCTTATAAACATTGGTTTAAAATATATTATCTACCAAAATAAAAAACCTAAGAAAAAAATTAAAAAAAGGTTTAAGATTTTATAAAAAGCTTGAATTATTTCTACTTATTCGGCTTTAAGTTCAATAAATTAAATTAAAATTGAAAATAGTTTAGAATAGACATTTTAATTAAAAATTAAGAATTTAATCCGATACAAGACAAGTATAACGCAATTCTGAAGTCAGCTACGGGTTTTCAGCAGCACTTTTTATATCCGGCACTACTGTAAGTTGAGTTTTAATTTTTTTTTTTTATTTAAACAAAGTTTAACTAGAATTTGAATACTGGAATAATATTCATATTCTACATTGATCATTCCAGTAGGCTAAATTTTTTAAATTTTTATTTGTATAAAAAAATCGTTTTTTTTTAAGTTTTTCTATATTAGGTAATTTATAAAATTTCAAAAGTAATGTAGATAAAATTGGTTAAAAACGATGTGCGACGTTTAATATTAATTGCCAAATATTATTTTTTGTGGCCACCCTAATGTCTATCTATCTGTCCGTTCATCTAATTGGTAAATACTGTAAGAAAGATATTTTCGATTTTCAGACTGGACCTTCTTTATTTCCGCCATTTCATCTAAGGAAACTAGATGGATGAACCAAAAGTTGAATAGTTGTAAGCAATTCTAAAATACAAAGTGCACATATGCACATATATAAGTATGAAACTGTTTGGTTAAAATAATATTATCGTATCAATTTGTATTTGCCAAAAATAATAATCTAAATTGATTTAAGTCCCAAATACTTTGAGGACATTCTATAGGAAAATTGTACAGTTTTACATTAATATTTATCTTTTAAAAATTAAAAATGTTTAAAGATGCCGAACAATTTTTTATCATCTTCTAAAGCATTTTACATTATTTGCAAATTTTTTTTCTGCTATGGCTAAAGTGTTTTTGACAAAAATTTATTTTAAATTTTCCTTGTCTCTCCAAAGACAATTTTTATTAAGAAACTTAAATAAAGGAGAAATAAAAGACAACTAGAGGAATAAAACCATTATTGTTTACCATTTAGAAGAATATCTAATAATTTGCTTTAAATTGTTTTTGGTTCTTAAGGTAAGTAGTTACTGAACACTATCAATTTTTTTATTCATTTCTTAGTAAATAAACTGGATTTTTTTTATAATAAATATCATAGTTATAAGCAAATATAACCAAAATTTACTTTCTTAATAGGGCAGATAATTTGTCTTCAATTCGATTTCAGCACAGCCCTGAAAACTAAACAGCTTTAAAAAATTTAAAAAAAATTAAAAAATGGATTGTTAAAGCTTCTTTTTTTTATTACATTTTTCGTCAGTCGAACAAGGAAAGGCAAAAGCATTAAAAAAAGCTTGAGAATGTTACCAGCTCTTGGAAATTTTCGTAAAACATTTTTAGCAAAATCCTAAAGATACAAAAAAACCAAAGATTAAAACTTTTTAAGTTAACAAAAATTACGCTGCAAACCTCTAAGGATTTTCAAACTAATGCTGATAATATGTCAGATGAGCGTTATTTTTCTTATTTCTCGTTTAATTTTCTGTACTTCCACGCCTAAGTCAATTTGTTTTTTTTTTTTTTTTGTAACATAAAGTAGAAATCATTTTAAATGATGGACGAGAACTTTAGCGCTGAGCAGATCTTCTTACCAAGAAATAGTTAAGAAACATTGAAAGAAGTTTACTAACAAGATACCCATTGTGTTATCTGATTACAAAAATTCTTTAAATGTTACAATATAGTTTCGCAAAGTCACGAAAAATTAATATTGAAGTTTGTAAATTTAAATTTGTATAAAAAAATAAAAATAAATTTTGAACTGTTTTTAAGAAATTAAAACTCTTCGTGAAGATAAGATATTTTGCAAAAAAAAATAAAAAAAAAATTGTTTAATTAAATTAGTCTGTTTAATGATAACTTTTTAATATTTTTCTTTTTATTTTATTAGGCTACATGATATCAAATGAAATTTTTTAAATTAATAATAGTCCCAAAGAAAACAGAAAAATGGACCCAAATGCTAAAAATTAAAAATGTTCCCAAAATAATTTTAAAAATCATTTGAAAACTATTCCCAATGAAATATATATCCCTAAAGTAGAAATAAAAAAAGGCCCGAAAATTTCTATTAAAATCAACACCACGAAAGGTTAAGTATATTTTTTTTTGGATTTTTGGTGATTAGAAGTTATATCATAAAATTAAAAAGATAGTAAAATATCTTTCAATGAAATAAGTCCCAAAAGATATGA
Source organism: Melanophora roralis (assembly GCA_963583895.1). NCBI lineage: Eukaryota > Metazoa > Arthropoda > Insecta > Diptera > Rhinophoridae > Melanophora > Melanophora roralis. The sequence continues at coordinate 20,448,582 of OY757190.1, read as the reverse complement.
AAAAACTCCAAATTAAAATATGAAAAATGCCCAAAGGTTTCGTATCTAAAATTAAGATTTCACTAACGTGAAATTATTCTTCAAACAATCAGTGTTAAGAACAACCAACCTACGAATGGACTTAGGAAAAATAAACCCAGGAGAAATTAAACCGCCAGCTGTGCTATAGCTTTGTCCTAGATGCGTGGTCTTTAAGCTCTTTATTTTGAGCAAATAAATTACTTAAGAGTGCTTTAAAAAAGTGGCACTTATAACTGGCCTTCAGCCGGGCTAAGGATAAAGACTTGAATGGATTCGATTCGCCGGCCTATCTGTAGCCTTCGGCTGGGCAATGTAACTTAAGCTCATGTGCTTTTCAAAAGCGAGCTTGGATAAATTTAATATGAATTTTATGACACTTTAGCTATTAAACTATGGAAACTTCAGATGTTAATAAGAATGAAATAACCGCTTGTATTTTTTTTAAATGCTTAAGCCTTGCTAAGCAGATATTTCAAAATCACTGGAGTTCGTTGCCAGGCTGAAATCCAAAGCAAAGCTAACGGATCGTTTTCAGTAAAGTTTTTATTCCCTGCGCCCTGCCGAACTCCGGCTATTTACGCTATATTTTTTAAAACCCAAAATTTTTAATTAATTATCACCCTTTGAAACCTTTTAAAGAACAAGTTATGGGTACTGTGTATTGCCGTAAGAAAAGTGAAATAACTCTCACCAAAAATAAGTAACTTTCAATCAAAATGAAATAACTGTCAATGATAAAAACTAAACAACTCCCAATCCTACAATAAAGTGAAATAACAAAACTTCTTTGGGAGTTATTTCATTGGGGACTTATTTCATAAAAAAATAACTTCCAGTCAAAAATTATTTTCACTTTAGGGGACATTTTTCATTAATGTCAAACTTTAAAATTATTTTGGGACCATGTTTTTACATCCTTTAAGAAATATTTATTTTTTTTGGTATTTTTCCCGGTTTTTTGGCGGGTATTTTTCATTTCTTAAATTAAGGTGATTTTATATTTTTGAAATTGGGGCCATTTTGAATTTAGTGCTTTGGGGCCATTTTCTATTTTGTGTTTTGGAGCCATTTTTCGTTTCATCATTTTGCATAGTAACAAAAATTTATATATGAGAAAAGTCCCAAAAGTTTTAAATCTTTGGGGTGATTTCAAAAGTAAAGAATCATGTAAATTTCAGAAATTCAAAATCAGAAAAAATTCCCCCAAATTTTATTGTTGTTGCTTTTAATATAAAACTAAGGAGCCAATTTTCATTTCACTTTGGGGCCATTTTTCATTTAGCTATCATGGAGCATTTAAGTAGACTAATTGGTTTATTATTATTGTGAGAAAGTTAATTTCCCGACACCAGCCAAGACCAATGCATTTTTGGGTCAAAAAATACTTATTATATGTATTTTGATTTTTGTTTCTTTGAAAAAAATAATTATTATTTTTAAATTTTAATACAAAATCGTAATTTTTTCAATTGTATATTGATTGAAAACATAAAGTTTATTTTTGTAAAAAAATACAGATAAAAAATTGTTTATTTTTTTGACAAGAAAAAAAATATAAGTTTTGAAACAAAATTAAAACCAAAAATTTAAAAAGTACTAAGTATTTAGAAAATTTAGTTCAATAAAATCTGGATGGTGTGCCTTACTTGACTTTCCGATGTTTTTATGTACATAATTTGTTTCATTAAAAATTTGCTAATATTTAATATATACAGTCGCTGCAATAACTAAAAAACGTATCCCCTCTCTTGCGTATAAGCAATATATGCTAAACTAATTAATATTACTCATACGCTTCAGCAGTTAACATCTGTTTTTAAGCGCAACAAAATTAAAATTTTTGAAGACATCTTTTAAACATTAACAATTGTTTTTTTGTTTAGTTTTCTGTTAAACAAACGATTTTGTTATACTTAAGCTTTTAAAAAACTTTAAAAGCTTAAGTATACTTACTTGCATGCTAATGTACGTATGTACTGAGCATTTAATCACTAATCTTTAAACATAAAAAAATTATTATATCTATATTTTTTTTTGTTTATAAAATCCTACGATAGTTTGCATATTTTTGTTCAACTTTTTGCTTATACCAGCAAAATTTATATATTTTTAATAGTTTTCGATTGTCTTGCTTCTGGAGTATTTTTATTAAAATTTAAATATAACATGTCACCATTTATCGCTGGTATCTTGGTTTTTGCATTATTTTACACTTGAACACCAAACAGCTGTCAGATATTGTCTTGATTTTGTTTTTCTTTTTTATTATTGTTATTGAAATATTTTACTCTTAAGACGCCTTTTGTTGACGACTAAAACTGCCAGGATGCTAGACAAGCAGTAGAAATAAGAAATTGAAAAGCAGTTTGAAAAACTTCCAGTGCTGGTGCAAATAAAAAACTGAATTCATAAGGGGAAACATGAACTGTAATCTAGTCAGTTAAATTGGGTAATTGTGCTTATCTAACGCGTTTTTTGTGTCTAAGAACAACAAAAAATTTAAAAATGAAAAAAATATTGACGGTTTCATATTTCATTTTCTTAGAGTTTCGTTTTTGCTTGTTAGTTTCAAAATGTCATAAAATATAAAACACAAAAAAAAAATAAAAATTTTTTGGATAATTTTTTTCCGTACAGCTGTCCTGCTAGAAATTTTGATTGCTGTTAGTTGTGTTTTGACGTCATATCTTGTTAAACTAAATAAAATTCTTTGATATTAAATTGTATAAAAAAGAAGTATATTTTTGATTTTTATTAACTTTTTGTCCAGATTTTGCTAAAAATATTTGTATTTAATGCAAGAAAGATTGCTAAATAACAATTGTGCTCAGCGCTATCCTTTTCTGAGGTTAATTATGCTTTAAATAAAGTTAAATGCCTTTTACTTTCAATCCTTTATTCAGAAGTTTGGATTTATTTTGGTGGATGGGGTAGGATTTCCTTTAATTTTTTTTAAATATACTTTATATACAAAAACTTCTTTTTGTCGATTTTCTGTAAGTGAGTTATAAAAGTTGACCGTTATTAATAACTATAAAAGTAAATTAAACACAAGCCTCATTTGTTAAGGTGTCAAAAATGTAATAAATCTTCAGAAATTATATACTACACACACATATATACATATATAATAGTATGTGTAAATGAATATGTCAGCAACCACAAAACAATTTATTTTATTCGCACGACAAATCAAATAAAAAGAAGCATTAAGCTAGAAGTAATCTTATTAAGGATATCTGGACATAATCAATAAAATGACATCATTTGTTTTATTTCATTTCATTTCTTTTGTTTAAGTTGAAATATCAACAAGAATTTGTTTTGTCAATTGGGGATTTCCCAAAATATTTTCTCTTGTTTTTCGTTTTGTCGTTTAATTTTATAGTTATGCCGGTGTGGAAAATTTGTGAACATAAAGTTTCCCACAAAATAGATTTTATTGGTAATAACAAGTGCGTTAAATAACAGAAAAATATTTTTTATTCATGAAATATTTTTTCTTAAACAAGAACAAATAAAGAAGAAATATTTAAAGACTTTTTGAAGTTTGTTTCATTTTCGATCAATAAATTTTATTGACTTTACTAAAACATCGATTAAATCTCCTCGTATCATGTAATGTAAAAAAATTTTTAGCTTTAATAGAGACTTCTCCATAGCGATAGTAAAAATTGATCTCTCTTTTTATAACCTTCACATAGTGTATATATCAGTATGTCATTCCGTTTGTAATTTCTTTATTATCCATTTGCGACCCCACAAAGTATATATATTCTGGATCCTTATAGATAGGGAAGTTGATATAGCCATGTCCGTCTGTCTGTCTGTCTGTCTGTCCGTCTATCCGTCTGTTGAAATCAAGTTTCCGGAGTCAAATTAAAGATACAGACCAGTTATTGGTGTCAAATTGTTAGAAATATCCTGCAGCCGATCGCTATTTAAAATCAGCAAAATCGGTTCACTACTGACCGAGATATAAGCGAAAACCCAAAACAACCCATTTTTTTTAAGAAAAAATCCGTTTATATATCCCTATATATCTTAGTAAATATAATCATTCATGACACAAAACTTGGCACGAATACTTCTAAAGCAGGGACCTAAATAACGAAAAAAATTTTTTCAGATAGGACCAGGGAAAGTGGTATTTTTCCTACAATTGCACAAATTTGGTAAAATATTTTATGCGCTATATCTCGGAAACTATAACAGATATCGAAATCAAATGTTCTACAAAAAGCAATTGGACAACAAGGCCTACAATTTAAAGAAAAAATTTTTGAGTGGGGGCAAAAAAAGGGGTAGCTCTAATACAAATTAATGATTTGCATGAAATTTTCGATACGCTATATCTCGGAAACTATAACAGATATCGAAATCAAATGTTCTACAAAAAGCAATTGGACAACAAAGCCTACACTTTAAAGAAAAAATTTTTTGAGTGGGGGCAAAAAAAGGGGTAGCTCTAATACAAATTAATGATTTGTATGAAATATTGGATACGCTATATCTCGGAAACTATAACAGATATCGAAATCAAATGTTCTACAAAAAGCAATTGGACAACAAGGCCTACAATTTAAAGAAAAAATTTTTGAGTGGGGGCAAAAAAAGGGGTAGCTCTAATACAAATTAATGATTTGCATGAAATTTTCGATACGCTATATCTCGGAAACTATAACAGATATCGAAATCAAATGTTCTACAAAAAGCAATTGGACAACAAGGCCTACAATTTAAAGAAAAAATTTTTTGAGTGGGGGCAAAAAAAGGGGTAGCTCTAATACAAATTAATGATTTGTATGAAATATTCGATACGCTATATCTCGGAAACTATAACAGATATCGAAATCAAATGTTCTACAAAAAGCAATTGGACAACAAGGCCTACAATTTAAAGAAAAAATTTTTGAGTGGGGGCAAAAAAAGGGGTAGCTCTAATACAAATTAATAATTTGCATGAAATTTTCGATACGCTATATCTCGGAAACTATAACAGATATCGAAATCAAATGTTCTACAAAAAGCAATTGGACAACAAGGCCTACAATTTAAAGAAAAAATTTTTGAGTGGGGGCAAAAAAAGGGGTAGCTCTAATACAAATTAATGATTTGCATAAAATTTTCGATACGCTATATCTCGGAAACTATAACAGATATCGAAATCAAATGTTCTACAAAAAGCAATTGGACAACAAGGCCTACAATTTAAAGAAAAAATTTTTGAGTGGGGGCAAAAAAAGGGGTAGCTCTAATACAAATTAATGATTTGCATGAAATTTTCGATACGCTATATCTCGGAAACTATAACAGATATCGAAATCAAATGTTCTACAAAAAGCAATTGGACAACAAGGCCTACAATTTAAAGAAAAAATTTTTGAGTGGGGGCAAAAAAAGGGGTAGCTCTAATACAAATTAATGATTTGCATGAAATATTCGATACGCTATATCTCGGAAACTATAACAGATATCGAAATCAAATGTTCTACAAAAAGCAATTGGACAACAAGGCCTACAATTTAAAGAAAAAATTTTTGAGTGGGGGCAAAAAAAGGGGTAGCTCTAATACAAATTAATGATTTGCATGAAATTTTCGATATGCTATATCTCGGAAACTATAACAGATATCGAAATCAAATGTTCTACAAAAAGCAATTGGACAACAAGGCCTACAATTTAAAGAAAAAATTTTTGAGTGGGGGCAAAAAAAGGGGTAGCTCTAATACAAATTAATGATTTGCATGAAATTTTCGATACGCTATATCTCGGAAACTATAACAGATATCGAAATCAAATGTTCTACAAAAAGCAATTGGACAACAAAGCCTACACTTTAAAGAAAAAATTTTTTGAGTGGGGGCAAAAAAAGGGGTAGCTCTAATACAAATTAATGATTTGTATGAAATATTGGATACGCTATATCTCGGAAACTATAACAGATATCGAAATCAAATGTTCTACAAAAAGCAATTGGACAACAAGGCCTACAATTTAAAGAAAAAATTTTTGAGTGGGGGCAAAAAAAGGGGTAGCTCTAATACAAATTAATGATTTGCATGAAATTTTCGATACGCTATATCTCGGAAACTATAACAGATATCGAAATCAAATGTTCTACAAAAAGCAATTGGACAACAAAGCCTACACTTTAAAGAAAAAATTTTTTGAGTGGGGGCAAAAAAAGGGGTAGCTCTAATACAAATTAATGATTTGTATGAAATATTGGATACGCTATATCTCGGAAACTATAACAGATATCGAAATCAAATGTTCTACAAAAAGCAATTGGACAACAAGGCCTACAATTTAGAGAAAAAATTTTTTGAGTGGGGGCAAAAAAAGGGGTAGCTCTAATACAAATTAATGATTTGCATGAAATTTTCGTTACGCTATATCTCGGAAACTATAACAGATATCGAAATCAAATGTTCTACAAAAAGCAATTGGACAACAAGGCCTACAATTTAGAGAAAAAATTTTTTGAGTGGGGGCAAAAAAAGGGGTAGCTCTAATACAAATTAATGATTTGTATGAAATATTCGATACGCTATATCTCGGAAACTATAACAGATATCGAAATCAAATGTTCTACAAAAAGCAATTGGACAACAAGGCCTACAACTTAGAGAAAAAATTTTTTGAGTGGGGGCAAAAAAAGGGGTAGCTCTAATACAAATTAATGATTTGTATGAAATATTCGATACGCTATATCTCGGAAACTATAACAGATATCGAAATCAAATGTTCTACAAAAAGCAATTGGACAACAAGGCCTACAATTTAAAGAAAAAATTTTTGAGTGGGGGCAAAAAAAGGGGTAGCTCTAATACAAATTAATGATTTGCATGAAATTTTCGATACGCTATATCTCGGAAACTATAACAGATATCGAAATCAAATGTTCTACAAAAAGCAATTGGACAACAAGGCCTACAATTTAAAGAAAAAATTTTTGAGTGGGGGCAAAAAAAGGGGTAGCTCTAATACAAATTAATGATTTGCATGAAATTTTCGATATGCTATATCTCGGAAACTATAACAGATATCGAAATCAAATGTTCTACAAAAAGCAATTGGACAACAAGGCCTACAATTTAAAGAAAAAATTTTTGAGTGGGGGCAAAAAAAGGGGTAGCTCTAATACAAATTAATGATTTGCATGAAATTTTCGATACGCTATATCTCGGAAACTATAACAGATATCGAAATCAAATGTTCTACAAAAAGCAATTGGACAACAAAGCCTACACTTTAAAGAAAAAATTTTTTGAGTGGGGGCAAAAAAAGGGGTAGCTCTAATACAAATTAATGGTTTGTATGAAATATTGGATACGCTATATCTCGGAAACTATAACTGATATCGAAATCAAATGTTCTACAAAAAGCAATTGGACAACCAGGCCTACAATTTAAAGAAAAAATTTTTGAGTGGGGGCAAAAAAAGGGGTAGCTCTAATACAAATTAATGATTTGCATGAAATTTTCGATACGCTATATCTCGGAAACTATAACAGATATCGAAATCAAATGTTCTACAAAAAGCAATTGGACAACAAAGCCTACACTTTAAAGAAAAAATTTTTTGAGTGGGGGCAAAAAAAGGGGTAGCTCTAATACAAATTAATGATTTGTATGAAATATTGGATACGCTATATCTCGGAAACTATAACAGATATCGAAATCAAATGTTCTACAAAAAGCAATTGGACAACAAGGCCTACAATTTAAAGAAAAAATTTTTGAGTGGGGGCAAAAAAAGGGGTAGCTCTAATACAAATTAATGATTTGCATGAAATTTTCGATACGCTATATCTCGGAAACTATAACAGATATCGAAATCAAATGTTCTACAAAAAGCAATTGGACAACAAGGCCTACAATTTAGAGAAAAAATTTTTTGAGTGGGGGCAAAAAAAGGGGTAGCTCTAATACAAATTAATGATTTGTATGAAATATTCGATACGCTATATCTCGGAAACTATAACAGATATCGAAATCAAATGTTCTACAAAAAGCAATTGGACAACAAGGCCTACAATTTAAAGAAAAAATTTTTGAGTGGGGGCAAAAAAAGGGGTAGCTCTAATACAAATTAATGATTTGCATGAAATTTTCGATACGCTATATCTCGGAAACTATAACAGATATCGAAATCAAATGTTCTACAAAAAGCAATTGGACAACAAGGCCTACAATTTAAAGAAAAAATTTTTGAGTGGGGGCGAAAAAAGGGGTAGCTCTAATACAAATTAATGATTTGTATGAAATATTGGATACGCTATATCTCGGAAACTATAACAGATATCGAAATCAAATGTTCTACAAAAAGCAATTGGACAACAAGGCCTACAATTTAGAGAAAAAATTTTTTGAGTGGGGGCAAAAAAAGGGGTAGCTCTAATACAAATTAATGATTTGTATGAAATATTCGATACGCTATATCTCGGAAACTATAACAGATATCGAAATCAAATGTTCTACAAAAAGCAATTGGACAACAAGGCCTACAATTTAAAGAAAAAATTTTTGAGTGGGGGCAAAAAAAGGGGTAGCTCTAATACAAATTAATGATTTGCATGAAATTTTCGATACGCTATATCTCGGAAACTATAACAGATATCGAAATCAAATGTTCTACAAAAAGCAATTGGACAACAAGGCCTACAATTTAAAGAAAAAATTTTTGAGTGGGGGCAAAAAAAGGGGTAGCTCTAATACAAATTAATGATTTGTATGAAATATTGGATACGCTATATCTCGGAAACTATAACAGATATCGAAATCAAATGTTCTACAAAAAGCAATTGGACAACAAAGCCTACACTTTAAAGAAAAAATTTTTTGAGTGGGGGCAAAAAAAGGGGTAGCTCTAATACAAATTAATGATTTGTATGAAATATTGGATACGCTATATCTCGGAAACTATAACAGATATCGAAATCAAATGTTCTACAAAAAGCAATTGGACAACAAGGCCTACAATTTAAAGAAAAAATTTTTGAGTGGGGGCAAAAAAAGGGGTAGCTCTAATACAAATTAATGATTTGCATGAAATTTTCGATACGCTATATCTCGGAAACTATAACAGATATCGAAATCAAATGTTCTACAAAAAGCAATTGGACAACAAAGCCTACACTTTAAAGAAAAAATTTTTTGAGTGGGGGCAAAAAAAGGGGTAGCTCTAATACAAATTAATGATTTGCATGAAATTTTCGATACGCTATATCTCGGAAACTATAACAGATATCGAAATCAAATGTTCTACAAAAAGCAATTGGACAACAAAGCCTACACTTTAAAGAAAAAATTTTTTGAGTGGGGGCAAAAAAAGGGGTAGCTCTAATACAAATTAATGATTTGTATGAAATATTCGATACGCTATATCTCGGAAACTATAACAGATATCGAAATCAAATGTTCTACAAAAAGCAATTGGACAACAAAGCCTACACTTTAAAGAAAAAATTTTTTGAGTGGGGGCAAAAAAAGGGGTAGCTCTAATACAAATTAATGATTTGTATGAAATTTTCGATACGCTATATCTCGGAAACTATAACAGATATCGAAATCAAATGTTCTACAAAAAGCAATTGGACAACAAAGCCTACACTTTAAAGAAAAAATTTTTTGAGTGGGGGCAAAAAAAGGGGTAGCTCTAATACAAATTAATGATTTGCATGAAATTTTCGATACGCTATATCTCGGAAACTATAATAGATATCGAAATCAAATGTTCTACAAAAAGCAATTGGACAACAAGGCCTACAATTTAAAGAAAAAATGTTTGAGTGGGGGCAAAAAAAGGGGTAGCTCTAATACAAATTAATGATTTGCATGAAATTTTCGATACGCTATATCTCGGAAACTATAACAGATATCGAAATCAAATGTTCTACAAAAAGCAATTGGACAACAAAGCCTGCACTTTAAAGAAAAAATTTTTTGAGTGGGGGCAAAAAAAGGGGTAGCTCTAATACAAATTAATGATTTGTATGAAATATTCGATACGCTATATCTCGGAAACTATAACAGATATCGAAAGCAAATGTTCAACAGAAAGAAAAAAACAATTTTTGGATGGGGGGTGAAGAAGGGGTAGGTGCCATATAATTTAACAATTTTTATGGAATTTTCGATTCGCTACATCTGGGAAACTATAACAGCTATCGACTTGGAATGTTATACACAAAGTAATAATCAAATAATTCATACATTTTGGAGAAAAAGTTGGAGAGGAGCAGGGGGACTAGAACATCCCATAACATTTAGCAAGATTTATTAACCTTTAAATATGAATAATGTCGAAAACTTTTAAAACTCTCGACCTCAAATCTTCTTCATCTATTTCTATTATTCATACGAACGTTAAAATTTTGTTATTTTTTCTATGGGCTTAAAAACTCGCACAATACGTTTTTATTATATTATTTGCAGTTCAAAATTACTCGGCTGAGTATATTTAAAGACCAATGTGAAGGGTATATAAGATTCGGCACAGCCGAATATAGCGCTCTTACTTGTTAAAAAAAAAATTTTTAATTAAAAATTTGCGTTCTCAGACACAGTTGATATTTCATTTTGTTTTTAAAAATTTTGTTTCAATTGTACATATTGAAATTATATTCATCAAACCAGATTGGGGTAAAAACTCATACCACAAAATTAAAGGAATTTATAAAAATATATATTTAGATAAAATTAAATTCTGGATAAAGATTGAAATTTATATTATTATGCCCATAATACTCCTTCGCATTAGGTACTCTGTTTTAAAAAATAATGAAAACTAGTCTAGTAAAGAAGCGGGTTGTTACTAAAAGCAATTTGTTTTTTTTAAGTTCCCACTCAGTTTGGAGTTCTCTTTAATTATAAAAAATAAATCTAAAAAAAATTCACCCTAATTTAAAACAAAACACATCATAGAAACACAAATTTAAAGTTTCAAATTTAAATTAAAATACATATTTCAAATTTCAAGCAAAATAATAAAAAATTAAATAAATTAAATCTAAATTTGACTTTTTTTAAATTTATTTACTTTTTTATCTACTCTCCTCAGAGAATTTAGTTTTAGTCATAAAATTAAAATGTATTTTTTATTTTGTTTTATCATTTATTATTTTTAAAGTCTTCAGATAAAAGTGTTGTAAAACAAAAAAGTGTTGAATGGCTTTTAATTTGTTGCATTAATCTTTTGTATCTTGAGGCTACTTGTAGCATAAAAATTAAACTTTTTTATTTCTAAATAAATTTTCATTTGATACTTATCTCTATTCATACCTTAGATAAAACTTATTTTGTGGTAAACAATTTTATTTCTTCTTTAACTCACACATTTTAACATTTTGTACTTTTTATTTTTATTGCAGAGAAATCTTAAAATCTTCCAAAGTTGTTGAATACTCTACGGAGTTAGAATAAAATCTACAAAACATTTTCAAGTGGTAAGTCAAACTTATTTCTGTTGCAAAATATTTTTAATTAAATTAAGCCCCATTAGTTTAATGAAGAAGATTAAGAGAGGATTTTCCTTTTATTTTTACCTTTTTTATTATCTTTGCAAGGTGAGTATAATCAAAAATACTAGCGACTGGCCGAAACACAAAGATCTTAAATGTTTGTATGTAAATACCTAAGTAAAGAAGTATTTGAAAGCCTTGAGACTTTTGTATTACTAAGAGAAACTTGCATTAATTTTTCAAATTAATGTGATAACTCAATAAACAGGAAATTAAAAAGAAAATAGTTATAGCCTAGAGTAAAAAAAATATAATCTTCTAATACCTTGGTCCTGCGGAGAGAAAATAATAAAATTTTTGACAGCACCTGAGTTAACAAAATTAAGCAGAACAGTTAGGAACATACAAAATCAGTTATCTGTTTGCTAAAATTACTGATGAAAGTCTAAAATTTATGTGTTTTTAGATTAATTTTGTGCAATAAACTTTAGGTTTTGCCAGCCTAAGTCTTTTTTACAATTGATCAAAGCTTAAATTTTTTAGTTGAAGGGAGTATTATATTTAAAGGAAAAAATGTTATTTATGTTCATATTCCTAGATTTTTTCGACCTTTATATTAGAGATTTCTTAATGTCAGAGTTATGTTGTGAAATTTTAAAGCAATTTTTTTACGGAAGTTTTTAACCCTTAAGCTCTTCTTTTTGTGGGGCAGCGAAACAAAATTGTGACCAACTGTAAAAAATATTTTAGTCCAGCTGGACTAGAAGTTTGTTTCACAAAAATTATTTACTCAACCAGAGTTAAAAAGTCGCCATAATTATTCAAAAAGTCTGCTAGACAGTCTTATTAATAACATTTACAATATATAGGGGTTGGAAAGGTAATCTTTGAGGCTGTCTAGCAAAAACCAGTTTGAATTCAAACACATTGAACGATAGAATGGAAATGCGGATTTTATGTTTTAAAAAGCATGTTATCCAGATATCTTCTGTCGCATCAAAAACACAGTTCAAAACGTAGCCTTGTGTTCTGCGCTACACGCTGTAGTAAACTTGGTTTAATTGAGCTGATTTTTAGACGAACATTTTATTTTTAAGCCTCAAAAGATTGGGGGCTGTCATTAAAGATCTTCTTTTTGAGGTAGCCCCATGGAATTTCCCCAAAGCGACTGATTAGTTTTTATTGGAAAATTTCCCGAAACAAATTCATCGAAGCTCTGGCTGTGTGTGCAGTCGTCCCAACCAGTTGAAACCTGTGTGTGAAGAGTACAATTGATTAGCTCGTAGGTTTGGCAAAAGGAATTAAGTAATCATGCATCGATAATTTTCACCATTGACATTTGTCCTCTGGCCTCGACAATTAAAAAAAAAATATTCAATTATCTCATGCGTGGATAAGACACACCAAACAGCTACCCCACGGCAACGTAATGATTTTTAATGTTTTAATCGAGGGCTCACGGAGACCAGTTACGGCAGTTTTGCTTACTTACGAAGCAGTTTAAAGAAAATGATCCTTGTCGCTCCAAAAAAAATTGGATTTCCAGTACGACAACGATCCAACATCGTCTAACAAAAAAGTTTGCGAAAATCAAAGTAACTTTATTTCAGTTCTTGAACGATTTGATTTTTAAAAGGATGAAGCTTTATATCGTGTTTTCAAAACTTCATGAATAATCACTCTAAGAAGTCCCAGTGTGGCAGTTCTTTTCCATATAAAAAGTCGCGGATTTTCACTTGAACTGCTTTCAACCAGCTTAATGTTTTTGAAAGCCCTTGAAGATCGTCTGGGCCCTGGCCGTGGGATTTTCATAGCCGAGGCAGTTGCGCGGAGTCTCTGTACTCACAAACTGATTAATCCAATACTCGCTCCAGTACGTATTCACCGAATACCGAATTTTAAACGAAATTGTCGATGAGCAATTGCGTAAGAATCATTACTCCTAAAAATTCCTACCCGGCAAAGGCGCGATGCTCACTCGACCACTGAGACATGGACAAATACGCATAATCACTAATTCCAATTATCTTTAAAATGTTCATAATTTACAAAGACTTCATAATTTTGTAAAGATTCCTACATCTTTCCATGATGTATGTAATTTCTTATTTAGAAAAGAAAACCAGTAAAAAAATTTAACTTAATTGTATTATTTTAAGTTTAAATTTATTTACTTTTTTCCATTCCTTTGAGACAACAGAAAAATTATTCATAAAAAATTAAATTGATGAACATAAATATCTCCACGTCTTCTACATTTTTTGATTTGTTATCCTTCTGACACAAATATCCTTAACCTTAACTTTATCTACAACAGAATCCCATGGCGAATCATTTAAAAAGGATTTTTACAAAATTTGATTTCATCCTTATATTTCATCCCTTTTTCATTTTAAACTCTGATAAGGATTTTACAATTTCATGCCAATTACACATTACACAAATCATAAACAATTTAAATCTACAAAAAAATTTTATAAACACCTCAGATCCTTCCGTACTTACAATCATTAAAACATATTTAAGGGATATTATGCTCAAAGAGACTTTTATTTATTTCTTTATTTATTTTAATTAAACCGTTTCTTGGCCACAAATACCATAATTCATTAATTTATCTCGCTGACTGTTGTAAAGGTATTTGGCAGAATAATAAGGATTAATTAGTTTCTAAAAAAAAATATTAAGAACAAATTTTGCAAAATGGAAAGTTGAAAATAATTTTTTTTTCCTTTTTATAATTTTACTAAACTTTTCTTATTAACACATATTTTTAATTTAAAAAGACTTTTTACAGTTTTTAATTTAACCTGGGAAAGGAGGAGTAAGAAATATTTGAAATCATAAATTTAAAATGGTTTAACACAAACAGAATTAGACCTAAATAAATTCAAAATGAAGAAATATTGTTTTTGAGTTTCAATGGTAACGCAAAGTAAAAGTTTGTGGAATGGGAAAGAAAGGAGTGAGAAATTTAAGACAAATAAATTAATCAAAAATTAGCTTTAAACAAAACGACAAAGACATTACGCAAAGACATTAGAGGGTATTAAGTTAAATGATTTATTATCCTTACCTACATACTTACATACAAATATACATATGTTCTACAGGTTTTTTCTATATTATTTATTGTGACACAAAATACCTTTTCACGTCGGTGAAGAAGATGGTTTTTACGCGACCCAAAATGTTTTATTTAGTAAAAAAAAATCTTAAATACAAATGTAATGAATATTTAATGAATATTAAAGGTACAAATTATATATTTTAAATAAGAACAGGAGTTAAGTTATAATGAAAAACTGTACAACAACGTTTTACCCAATTCTAAAAAGTTTTAACACGAAATAATTACAAACAGTTGGTTGGTTACCTTTGTTTAACATATTTTTGTGTTCCTAGAATTTTAATTTTTTAATGTTGATTTATTAAAAATTATTTAACACTTAGTAGAAAAATACAATCTGGGACCTTTTTCATTGTTAACTTAACAGTAAGAATTATAATTAAATTAGTTTTTGAGAAGGGCGTATTTGTGTGACTATTTGTCCTTAATAAATGTTAAAGTTTTTTTTTAAATTTTAAAAAAAAAATTTTAAAAATATTTTTTTCTAATTATGAATACAGAGAATCTTTGTGACTTCTTCGCCTAATTTATATTCTTTATTTTCAGCGGTTAATTGTTACAAGGGAAAATAGAATGAAATTAATTTAAAATTTTAATTAAATTTTTTTTGCTAATTTGTTGAAATTTTTCGGTTTTCTAACTATATTGTGAAGTGTTCGCATGAATTATGCGCTTATAATATGTTGCCCCTAAACACGGTGTTTTTCTTAGGGCCGTTGAGATTACTTGTTAACAGAAAATGTATTACCTAAAATTTTTTATGTAAGAAGCTCTAACAGCATTAAAAAAGAAACTTTGCATGTGTTTCTATTCAATCCAAACACAGAATCTTAAAATTTCTTTTTATATTGAACGTAAGTGTTTTAGTATAATCATAACGAGTCTATAGATTTCCGACTTATATTTGTTACAGTTATTTCTTAATTTCTATCTTAATTTATTTTTTAAGTTTTTTTTTAACGGATTTCTCCCATCAATTCATCAATTTGGGTAAATATTTTTAGTTTTTTATATAAAGACTGATAGATAACCTCAAGAAATACAAAAAATCCAAAAACTGTGTAAAGTACTTTTTGGACACTTACAAGCTTTTGACCTCAACCTTTTAGAAAAATACATAACCGGCCGACAATTTATGATCAAAGAGGGAAACCAAATAAGTTGTTTCCAACCAATAGAGGCTGGTGTCCCTCAAGGAAGTATACTAGGTCCAATTTTGTACTTGCTTTACACGGCAGATATACCAACCAATAGTTTCACACACACGTCGACATTTGCTGACGACACTGCTTTTCTTAGTATTCACAAAGGCCCTAGAGAGGCTTCGAACCAGCTGCAACAACACGTAACCCAAGTCGAGAAATGGGCAAAGTTATGGGGAATAAAGATAAATGAACAAAAATGTACCCACGTAACTTTTACTTTACGCAAAGAAACGTGCCCTCCAATCACTATCAACCACCATAATGTGCCTCAACGATCTGAGGCAAAATATCTTGGTATTCACCTAGATCGCCGCCTTACATGGAAGCCTCATATAGATGCGAAGTTGACGCAAATGAAACTTAAAGCTACACAAATTCATTGGCTAATCGGCAGAAACTCTGTGCTTCGTCTTGATTGTAAACTTCTACTATACAACTCAATTTTAAAATCAATTTGGTGCTACGGTATACAATTATGGGGCACTGCTTCCGCCTCTAACATCGAAAAAATACAACGCCGTCAAAATAAAATCCTAAGAATGATAACTGGTGCTCCGTGGTATGTGAAAAACAGCAACATCCATAAGGATCTAGAAGTTCCACTAGTTAAAAGCGAAATCCTGAAATATGTGGACAAGTATTTAAATAAGTTGGAAACGCATCCAAATCCGCTCGCTCGAAGTATCTTGCATCATAGTAGACACTCCCGTCTGAAAAAGAGGGATACTATTGCGCTTAGATGAAGATAACTATTTTATTATGAGAACTTAAATTTTAGTCTGGCACTAGCTGGGCTAATATTTATTACTTAGTCTTAAGATTTGAATACTTATTGTTAGTTCGCTTAAGCGAAGATCCAATAATAAAATATATGAAAAAAAAAACAAGGATCAACATTCCTTAAATTTCTATATAAATTATTAATGTAAAAATAAGCAGGAAAGTATATATATTTGACCTTCAACCCCAACTTGGGTGTGTTTTCTATTTTTTTGGCTGCCAGTCCCAAAAATCCAAAAAAACTTTAAAAATGTAAAAACTTTCAGCCTTAATATGGTTTAAAACTCCTTTTTTCGTACTTTTAGATTAGTAATCACAAAACCTACTCGATTTCAAACTGGAACAATATATTTTAATTTTCTATTTTTAGACTAATAATTTCAAAAAATCCTAAAAATGTGAGTTGACTTTCGTTTCCAATATGGCCCAATAGTCCACCCATTTTAAAACATCAAAAAAATACCAAAATCACGAAAAACATTCATTTTGGCTACCTACCCCTCAATCGGGGTCAGTATTCCCTTATTCTCTAGTTCTAGAGTGCTTATCAAAAAAAAACCAAAACTTTAAAAGAGTAATTTCTAATCAATTAGGTGATTTTTTATCTCAATCTGGGAAAATAATTTTGGTTCCCAATATAGGCCAATAGAAAGATAACCATAAATAAAAAAAAATTTTACAGTAAAAAAGTACCTTCTGGGTACCTTCTGGGTACTTAAAAGATTTCTGACCGCAATTTGGCCTAATATTCCATAATTGCTATCTTTAGGCTGATAGATAATCTTCAAAAATTTGAAAACTAATAAAGGTAATTGCGGACCACTTATGGTCCTTAGGCGACATTCTAGACTACTATTCTTCCATTTTTTTTTCTAGACTGATAATTTGAAAAAATTTAAAACCTAACAGAAATGTAAAAAAAGCCCTTTTTGACCATTTTGTCGATTTACAAACTCAATAGGGGTCAATATTCCTTAGATTCATATTTTAAAACATCTTAGCTCAAAAATTGCCAAAAAGTACCAAAAATTTGAAAAAGTACATCTGCCCAAAAAGTTTTGAAAGTTTGTTTACCTGCACATACCGTTTTAACTGTGCTTTGTCAATCTTAAAGTAATTTAGATTATGCTTAATTATGTAGTGGCTTAAAATACCAAAATGTAAATTTTGTCCTTTTTTACCGCTCAGGGTGAACAAAGTTCAAGGGTCAACCAGAAGTGTTTATGTACTTTTTCCAGCCTGTTTATTGTTTTCAATTATGTTTTTATCTCTTATGGTTTAAATGTAACCAAAAGTACTAAAATATATATTGCTTTTTTAACTTTTACTTTAGGCTTAGAAATTTAAAAAATTTCTAAAAATATTTCCATATTTTTGGAAACTTGTGAAATGAAACTTGATTTAAAGCCCCATTTATTGGTTCAAGAGTAAAAAAAGTCCCAAAGACTCCAAAGGTAAATTAAAACATCTAAACACATTATTTCGTCCTTCATCATATTATGTTTCTGTCTTATAAGGTTTCGAGATTGCAAGACGTACTAAATAAAATTTTTGCCCTGTTTTATTCCTAAGAGTCCAAATATTCGAACAAACTTTAGATGTGGATCAGTTTACTTGTTAATATGATACTTTTAAATTTTTTTTCTGCAGTTAACGACTTAAGAGATAATATATTCTCTGTTTAAGGTTCTTAAGGTTCTAATACCCCCAAAAAAACTACGTCATAGTAAATCTTTACACTGTAAGAAGTATATGCGCTCCAAATTTTAAGCAGAAACTGTATATGTCTGTTAAATACTTAACATTAAATATGTATACTATCAACAATATTCTTTTCAAAAGAAATATAATCAAGACCTTTCAACAATCATTCACATTTGATTGGCATTTGACGAGGCAATAAAATTACTTTAGCATAGACACACCCAAAGAAGCCATTTAGTTTAAGAAAGAACAAAACTTTTGTGGAACATTTAAAAGTCCAAAAAACTACAATTAGCAACAAATTGTTTTGCAAACTTTTTGCAGCTACTTTCCTTTAGAATCTGCGAAAGCATTTGTGCCAGACAAAATTTTGTTAAATTTCGTTTAACAGATAAAATAAATTCTACCTTTTTCTTTGCTTAAACTTTAAGGACTGGCTGAAAGGAAAATTAATTTAACACCCACTCACACACCCCAACGGTTTTGCTGTTAAACGTTTTATCTTTATAATTTTCTTTAATAAGTATCAAAACGGAAGTTTTAAATATTTGATGGCCATAAGGCAGAAAATTAAGAAAGAGAAAAATGTTAATTAGTGTTACGTTAAATTTGTCTTAAAGTTAAAATTCTTTTCCCCCAGCAATGACCCTGACAAATTAAAAAGTTTTTAATTTATTTTCAAAAGAAAAAAATTTATATAATTTTATTACTTAAACCTTGCACTTTAAAAAGTTTTGATATGGAAAGAACATGTTTAACTGGTTGGTTTTTTTTTGTTGGTTTCTTTTTATAAATAAAGTTATTTGAAAACATGTTTATTCTTTCGTAAGACGATAATATTAAACGTGAACATAATTTTTATCTTTCTAACCATGTGATCAACTGTTATCGTTTTTTTTTTTCAAAGTCGAGAGGGTGAAAGTTGGTTAAAACGAATTTTACTTTTCATTTTATTTTTTTTACAAAACTTTTCAAAATCATATAAATATATTAAAAATGTTTAAAGTTTTCTACTTTATTTCTTTAAGTTTAAGGAAAAACTTTTAAATTTAAACTCTTCAACACATAAACATTGCCAAGAACGAAATCAAAAGAAGAAAAAAAAAATTATAAAGTTTTCCACAACAAAGTTAACTAACCAACACTTCTACACTTGTTCTAGGTGATGTTTTGCTATTGAGTTTAACTACTTGTTTTGTTTTACCTTTTTTTTCTTTCCATATGGACGAATATGTGTTCGATGAATGTAGTGTGACCAGCTAATATGTTGTTTGAAGAAATTTTGCAAGACTTTACTGAAAGCTAAGACTAAGATAAGACTTTACTAAAAGCTTAGAAAAACGTTAAACTTTTTTGTTTTAAAAGTAAAAAAAAATCATTTTTTATTTTGAAAGTTTTAAAAAACTTAGGGACATATTCGTAAGCCATTTTTATACCCTTCACAATAGTGCTAAGCGTACATATAATTTTGACATTCCGTTTGCAATTTATTGAATAGCCATTAAGTATACATTTTCTTGATCCGTTTGTTAATCTGTTGAAATCAAGTTTCTATAGCCCCTTGATACATCTCGAACCTGTTTATGGCATCAAAACATCAGGTATACTTGCGAAAATATTGCTGCTAAAACTCAATAAAATCGCCCTATAACTGACAGAGATATAACCCAGCAACTACGACTGACTTTGTTTATTTCTCTAAAATTTTTACATTAAAACATCAACAACTGCCCCGGATTTTCCCCTAGACGGGTGCAATATAAGAATGATACCCAAAATTTGTTACTCACAAACAATTTTGTGGAACATACTTACACCCTATCTCCGCTCCTAATTGGGCTGCCATATAAAATTTCGAAAAAATTTGATAAAAACCCCTATAACTTTCCCAGAGTCGGCCTAAGAGAAATAAACTGTGCGACCGACTCCTAAATATATTCCTAGAACATACTTGCACCCTGTATCCCCCTTCCGCGTCACCCCCCTATTATGGGGTTTTAAGGAGTAAAAGGGGACAAATGTTGTTTCCTGATTAGCTATTATATCAAAGAAAGTGCATGTAACGAACTTATTTGTGTTTGTGAAATAAAATGG
This sequence comes from Melanophora roralis, assembly GCA_963583895.1. Taxonomy (NCBI): domain Eukaryota; kingdom Metazoa; phylum Arthropoda; class Insecta; order Diptera; family Rhinophoridae; genus Melanophora; species Melanophora roralis. The sequence goes on along the minus strand of OY757190.1, from coordinate 20,428,180 downwards.
TGTATATGCGACATTTAGTTTTTATGTGAAACTTTATGAAAAGAGTAATATTTAAGTATGGATTTAAGAACCTCTGTTCGCATGAGAAAGAGCTTATTAGCACCTAATTGTATCAAATTTCCTTAAAAAAAAGACTTGTACATTGAACAAAAATATATATGAACAGTCAGCCAGATGAAAAGACGGACGAAAAGGGCTTATAAAGCTGCGAGCGTAATTCTATGTTGATCAGTTAATTTAAAATTGGATAATTTATTTTTATTTTCGAACGTTGCAAGTATCTACAAAAATCAAACCATTTTTAAAAAGTAATTTAAAAAAAATATTTTTTCCCAAGAAACGGGAAGCCATTATCTTAAACAAATATTGATATTATAATCAACCCTCGCAGCTTTTTTCCTAAAAAACAACCTGATATAAGCTTTTCAGTTATCACATAAACTTGTGTGGAGCTTTTATCCAATATAACTTTTTGATTTTGCTCCTCTATCTAAAATTACCCGAAAAACACGAGTCCTGATCTTTTTCTTTATGCAAACATCATCTTTTTAACTCCTTAGACTTTCAAGGAAAACTTTTCGCAATTTTTCTGTTTGATGAGTCTGTTTGGTTAAGATCCAAAATTTTTTTAGTCATAAAAATAATTTGAAAAACTAGAAATTCAAACTAAAATAGATACAAACAACTCTTGTGAAAAAAGGCAGGATTTCTTCTAAAATTTTTTTTTCAAAATGAAGGGTCACATCAAAAGGAAAAAAAAACATTTCTTTGAGTGTTTAATATGCGCTAATTTAAAAAAAAAACTTTAACCTCAACTTTTTGTTGTAAAACCGCTATGACAGTGCGAATTAGCCAAATGGTAAATAAATACTATACTTTTAATATTATTTCTCCCTCTTTGAAACTTTTTGTTTTTATTAACGCCTTCTCTCTATTGCACTTTCTGAACAAATTGAAAGTCATAGTACTAATCATTGTTTGTGTTAAAATAACCCTGCAGTCCAAATCGCATTTATATTGAATGAAAAAGAAAACAAAAGGCATAAACTTGATGAAGTAAGTTTCAACATATATTTACTTGTGTGTATTGGTATGTGTGTATTTGTATTTAAGCGAGCAAATGTGCATTTGTGCATTGTAACGGAAGTGATCTCTTTGCCATCAAATAATGCTGCTGAAGTGTTGTTTTCATTTTATTTAGTTTGTGCAAATTCGTTGTTGCTTTTACTTAAACTTACTCTGTTATTTTTTGATGGAGTAAAAATTTTGATGTTTTTATAGCATTTCAGTGCATAAGAAGCTGTTGGCTAGTTACTGTCGATTCAGCTGTTTTTCCTTTTTCCTGAACACTTATTTATTCACTCACGTCTTTTGCAACAATACAGTTTTATGCTTCGTTTGCACTTTCTCTTTGTTCAGCAGAAGTTCTTTAAACTTAATTCTTTTTGCGCTTTGTTTTTCTGTTTAACTTTTTGCCGATTCACGTTTTCTTTGTCATTTGTTGTTGAGAGGAAAAGTTTTTTAGTAGAAAAAATGTCTCATGTGTTTATATAAAATTGAAAAACAATTCGTTTTGGTTTTAAGGATCAGGAATGGACAAAGTTTTTAAAAGCTTCCATATAAATTTGGGATTTTAGATTTTGTTTAGATTTTGTTTTTTGTTTTAAAGAAGATAAGAAAGAGAATGTATAATTGTTTTAATTGTTTGTCATGCATGATGTAAAAAAGTTTCTTTAAATGATTTTTTTAATTAAAGAATCTTAACTGTAGTTTACATCCATTTTAATGGAGAGCACGTAAATGAAAAATCTGAAGGTCCCAACTCACATAAAAAGGCTAGAAAAATAGATTTTGATAAATTTATATTAAACTTAAGCTTACGGAAATTTTTACAAACCTAAAATATACTAATAATCTTTTTGAGAAAATTTTTTTTAAAAAGGTTTAGATATTTTTTAGTGTTTAAAAAAAATGCCTTTTTATATTTAAAAAGCAAATAACTATTTTAACATAATTTTGTTTATAAGTATACTCTTTCGTTATCAGAATTAGTTATATTTTAAATTAATGGTTTGTTTTCAACAAATCAAATATTGCTTTTCATTAGAGAATACTGGCCAATCGTTGCACATTTTAATATTTTCTATTTTATTGATATTTATCTCTTATCATTAATTTTTTATTTATTTTTTCAGACTTTTTATTTGAACATATTACTCTGTGTTTAGGTGTATGAGTGCAGGTTTGTGTTTCTGTTAATGCATGCACATGTCTGTGCATAAACATAAATGCAAAATTTTTATTTTAAATTTCCTTAAAATAAATTGACATTTTGAAATTCTCAATTCCTAATTGTCTACAAAAGCTTAGCAAATATGTCGGTAAGTTGTTTATCTATTTTATAAAAAATATTTTTGCAGCTCTTGACAAGGCAATTAAAAACCACAAAAAGTTATAAACATTTGAAAACGCATATGTGGATTTTAGTGCAGCTTTAATTTAAAAAAAATTTATGAAAAAGCCCTCGCCTAAAAATGTACAACGAAAAATAGTATCAACCAGGGAAATCCATATAAACATATAATCAAACATCATCTTAAGGCGTGGTATGCCCCTAATTTTTCATAAAATTAAAATTTTACTTTTATACTAGACTTAAACTGGACCATGAAATTTTGTACAAAATAACTTCTCATAGAAATCTGCACTTTTTAAGTGACCACTTGTGGCAAAACATCAACCATAAATCATTGGGATCTGGCTATTCAAAAGCCGGGCAGTGATAGAGTAAATGCTCCACCTTTTTAATGAGGAATTAAAAGGTAAAAATAATTTTTTTTCCGTTTTTTTTTAGTTGCTTTGAAAAGTGTACTTTTAATAGCAAATTTTATAAAAACCTATTTGATTAGATTCTTAAATTAAAGAAAACGTTTTTTTTTTTGTAATTTTTAAATGGATTACTTATAATAATTTTATTAATTCTGTTTGGACTCCTTAAACATAATATTTTTTCAGCAACAAATTTCAAAAATACTGAGTTCTTAAAAAGATATTAGTTATGGAAGAAACATATTGAAATACGAGAACCCCTGAATCATTTTGCACAGTTCATAAAAAAATTTATATAAAAAAATTTTGGGAAACAAATTTTCGTTTTACCTAAAAATGAGCTCTGAAAGAAAAATAAAGAAAAATAAATATTTTTGGTTATGCGCCAAACGTAATGTAATGTCAAAAGGATATTTTAAAAACAAAAAATTTTTTTATAAAGTATCTTTGGCGCTTGGAGTCGGATCTTTACATGCGGTATAGCAATGATTCTTTTCAAGAACATCCCTGCAAAAAATATTGGACCACATGGTTTACTTTTGAAGTTGTAACTTGTCTAGAAAATGATAATGCAGTAATGGACCATGTTATTTTCAAACAACAATTTGCTGTAAAGCGATAGGTGTTAGTTTCATCGCATATTGAGTTGTCGTATTTGTAAAAGGACTCATCTGTGGTGTTTTATAGAGTAGCTTTGAAACTAATTCGTTATTGTGTAAAGATGTGTTAAAAGGTCCGGCCCAAGGACATTAATATGTTAAACAGCCCACATTTTTAACACACATTAGGGATACATACAGAGTAGTTATTTTTCTTTATGAAATAGTCCTTACACGATTGTATGGCCCACTTGCGTTATTTGCAGGAACTAATGCATTGTTCTTAGAAGCATTGTCATCCAGCATTCATTTCAACATTTTAACCGCCAAATCTTAGTTTTTACCACCTTAATGTACTACCACAAGGTCAGTTTGCAAAAGAGTTATTATATTTTCTTACAAACTAAAGCTGAATCTTCCAACAATATTTTTAACCTATTGGAAAAGTGCATAACCGGTCGAGAATTTATGATCAAAGAGGGAAACCACTAAAGTTGCTCTCAATCAATAGAAGCTGGTGTACCTCAAGGGAGTATATTATGTCCGTTTCTGTACGTGATTTACATAGCAGATATACAAACCAACAGTTTAACCCATACGTCAACATTTGCTGATGATACCGCTTTTTTCAACATTCATAAAGACCCTAAAAAAGCTTAAAACCAACTGCAACAACACGTAACCCAAGTAAAGAAATGGGCAAAGTTTTGGGGCAAAAACTCTGTGCTTCGTTTTGATTGTAAACTTCTACTTTACAAATCGATTTGAAAGCCAACTTGGTGCTACGGTATACAATTATAGGGCACTGCTACCACCTTTAACGTAGAAAAAATTCAACGCCGTCAAAATAAAATCCTAAGAATGATATCTGGTGCTCCTTGGTATGTTAAAAATAGCAACATTCACAAGGATCTACAAGTTGCGCTAGTTAAGTGCGAAATCTTAAACTATCTGGACAAATATTAAAATAAACTGGAAACACATCTAAATCCGGTGGCTCCAAACATCTTGCAACATAGTGGACATACTGGTCTGAAAAGAAAGGAAACTATTGCGCTTAGGTGACACCATTAAAAATTATTTAAATTAATTAGTTGAACTTAAATTTTATTCTGGCATTAGCTGCACTAATGTAAAATACATATGCAAAAATTAAAAAAAATTTAGATAGTATATCGTTATCTCTATTAACACGCTTTTAAAAGCAGCAAATGTATTTTTTTTTTCAACTGAATATTTTTAAATTATATTTTTCACAAAGCAAGTGATAATTTCTTAAGCTCTTTTACAATATTAGTTTCTTTAGAAAAATATGTAAGATCTCCTCTGATAAAACTTAAAACTATATTGCTTGCTTTAAAAATATTTATTCGTTGCTCAGGATCATTTTGATATATATTAAATTAGGGAAAAATATAGTAAAACAAAAAGAAAACCAAACACTTAACAAAAACCATAAAAAGGATAATAAACGCAAAACAAGTTCGTTCTATGTCTCACATGATTAGAGTCTTACACATATGGAGAATTCGGCATTCAAAAACTACCATTTAGATACAAAAACACACACACTTAACAAAATGACACAGTCAACAAAAAGTCACAAGTTAAAAACATTTAGAGAAAGAAAGTTCATGAAACTTTCATTAGGGACATCATTGTATGCATTCAAGTAACTTTTTATTGTTGCTGTAATTGTTATTTTTTTATTTTTTAGCAAAAACCAAACTTAATGGTTGGCTGCTTGGTTTAAATGTTATTTTTAGATGGTTTTTTGTCTTGGGAATTATTTGTTTGTTGTGTTCCTTCATATGTACATAGAATAAAGACATTTTAAAACATTTTATTCTATTTGTTTTTATTGAAATAAGTATGTAATTTGAAAAAAAAGTAAATATTTTTCATTTTAACAGCATGATTCTGCTTATTTCATTTTCATTTCAAATTCAACAATTTCGATTTTATATTTGATTTTAAGACACATTAAACATGTCAAGCGTGTTTTTCTGTTTTAAATGAGTCGTTATTTTATTATAACTATTGGGAAATGTGCCAAAATAATTGTTCTAGAAAATTTTTTTCTTAATTTTTCTATAAAGTAAATTGTTAAAAATAAAACATATTAAAACTCTGCATTTAGCTTTTTTATTTTAAAACAATATTTTATCACTAAACCACTCTCCCTTTTAGTTGATTCAATTTATTTGTTTGTAGATTTTCTTATTGGTCTTAACTTTACAGGTTTGTTTTTGCCAACAATTGGAGATTTGTGTCAAAGTGAAATCACATTCAATGAGGATTAAAATAAAAACATATTTGAAAAAGTACCACAAGTAAAATGAGCAAAATAAGAAAAACACATTTTTGTTGTTTTCCAAGAATTTATTAAATAATTCAAAGACGTTTTGCCAAATTGGATTGAAATGTTATTTTTTTCTTTTAGGTTTTTGTTGTTAATTTTCTTTAAAGTAAAAAAGTTCAAGTGCTATAAAGTTGGGATTACACTTTTAGGTAAAAGTATATGGAAAGTCTTATCAGGCAGGGCATACTTACTAGGCACATGCGTAAATTGAACAATAAGTATTGCAAAAACAGATATACCTTGCACATACTTGTTCTTTTTGGTATAAGTGTGTGAATGAGTGTAATTGATATTGTATGGTTTTTTTTATTGCGCACTCACTCTTCTCTTATAAACAAATATTGTTGTTTATTGTTTTGCATTGAGTTAGTAATGTATTTGTTTTTTTTTTTTGCTGAATAACAATAGTACCATGCATATTTTCTTATAACTGTTGATACAACAAATAAACAAGATCGTTTATATAAAGGTTGGTGACCTAAACAAAAATTTGATTTTTATAGTTTATTGTAGCTATAGTGTTTAAAAATGAGTAAAATAAAATTAAAAAAACATTTTTTTATCACAAGCTCAAAAATGAAGATAAAATAATATATATTTAATTTGTATTCTTTAATAATTTAAATTTTGATTTAGAATTTGACTTTAATATATATAGAAACGATGCAATTTTAATTTTTTTCGTTAAAATTTGTTTTGTTTATTTAAATAAAATTTAAAAAATAAAAAAACTGGCTCGTGGAGCCAGAATAAGAAAAATAACGAAAGTACCTATAGTTAACTATCGATATTTGTACGCATATGTTTCAACAAAACCTCGAAAAACTAATTTAATACTCTTACTCTCGTTTTACCAAATCCCACCACATTTAATTAGAGAAAATAGCAACTTATAACAAAAACACGAAGCTACTTATCAATACGCACATAAAGCTGGAAAACACACAAACTGGTGTAAACAGATATATCTATGCACGTCTTTAAAACTTAGGAACATTTTAGATATCTATTCACGCTGAAACTAAGAGCATTTGTAAGTGAAAAAATACTAGGCAGTCCTTGCTATAAGATTTTAATAAATTTCTTATGCAAAGTACGCATCTTTTCAGCTGGAAATAAACATCTTTACTAATGGCTTGGTACTGCTAAGGTACAAAAAATCTAAAATATTTGCATCTTAATACTTTTTTAAAATTTTTACCCAAAGAGCTTAAAGGGGGCCAGGAATGAGTTAAAAATTATACATTAGTACTTCTTAGGTATTTTTAGCAACTTTTGAACTAATTAAAATAAATTATTATAAAGACTGGAATATTTTGAAAATGCAAACATATCGCTTGCTTAATATAACGAGATTATATGTAATATATTTTTTTAGGTGTAAGTTTTTTGTGAAAATTTACAATCTCTAGTCTTGATACAAGGACGGCGGGACATTTTTGTACTTTTTTAAAAAAACGAGTACATTTCAATGCACCTTTTCAAGAACGTATAAAAAACTGGTAGAAATATATCAACGTGGTATAAAACAGGTTTTAAAAAAAAAATCCATTCATGTTTTATATCCAAATTTTTTTTATTAATAATCGTGTAAAACAAATTTCCCCTGAATTAAAATAAAAGCATCACAGAATGCGTAATTCTACCCCTAAGCAAAATACTAATTTCAAACATTTATACATACATTTCTAACTTAATTACGAATATGAACTCTACATATTTTCCATCATTGTAAATTACAATTAAGACAAACATACATACTTCCATATAAAACCATTATTATAAGCCTCTCACAAATTTTAATCATTCCACATTATTCTTAGGCCAAAAAACATTCATACAAACTCCCAATATAAGTATGTTGTTGTTTTTGTATTAAAATATATGTGTATGGTCTTCATAAATAACGGGGCTTTTAACGGTATAATAAACATTATATGTAGCATATACCACTAAATGGTTTTCAAACATTTACATGCCATTGCATACCCATACATACATACGTATTTTGTATTAATTTATTATACCATCAGTAGCCAGATAGCTTTCGTGTAGTTCATTTTCATCTTTGTTGCTTTTTGATATACACACGTATATTATGCATACACACATGTATAGTAAGTACGTTTAAGTGTGTTACTATACCATTTATAGTCTTTAGTATTTATGTAAGGACTATGAATATTGTGTAAACATATTTAAGTTTTAGTTTGGTTCTAATAAACTTAACTATAAAGTCATTATCAATGGGATCATTATTGTCCCAAGTTAATAGTGTAAAAACGCACATACAAACAACCATTATAAGTATGTATGACTATCTGTCTTGTTTTGTACTGTCCGGCCTATCTTTTTGGCCGACTATCATCAGGAAGTCAGCTTTTGCACATTACTATCTCTTTACACTTCACGTACTGTGTAAATAGAAATAGAAAAAATAAAGTTGTAATAAAAATCTTACGAAATATATTTAATGTTTGTAGTTGTATCCCTAAAACGATTTGTTGGCCATTTTATTTGTATAATTTAATACATTATTAGCAGTTTATAAAAACCTTAACAACATTTTTTTTTATTTGATGATAAGGCGATTCCCTTTTATTATTAGTCTTTTATTGCAGAAAAATTTGGGAAATTGTAAATATTTCCTGCATGACCTCTTTGGATCATCAATAATAAATCTAGTGGCATTAAAAATGTGTGTAATTTAAAGAAACTATATCTAAGGATAATTTTACAATTTAAGAAAAATATAAAATTAAAATCTGATTTTATATTTACAAAATTAATAATTTTAAGGAAAAATTTTTTAGTTTAAATGATATCAAAAGGTAAAAAAGATATTTGGGACAAAAACGTTAACATTTTCCATAAACCATTTTTAATTTAAATTAATATCCTTGGCTTTCTGTTTGAAAGCTTGTTTCAAAAATGGTTCCAAACACTTTTTTTATGTCAAAATTTATCCTGTTTTTTTTTGATGACTGAAATTGAGTTAATTTTTATATGGTAAAATTTTTTTTCAACTCTAAGACCTCTTTTCCATTTCTTAACTTCTTGTTTTAATGAAAATTATGAAAAATTATTCCAAATTTTAAATGAAACTTGGTCCCAAATAAAAAAAGTAAGAACGTTATTGTCAGTCAAGACGCACGGCCGAAGGGATAGACGGATATGCTTAAATCGCTTCGGGAAATCATTTTCAGTCTATATGTATGCTTAAAGGTGGGTCTCAGATAATTTTTAAAAAATTGGGGCATCTTTATTTTTCAACATTTGGCACAATTTTTTCCTTTTTTTATAAATTTCTTGGCGAAATTTTTAATTTTGTTCTGTTGCCAATTTTTTTTTTCTGAGTTTCGTTGCCTTAGCTTTGCTACTTTGCATATCCAGTGATTTTATCCCGCTATTTTTTTTTTTTTGTTAATCTTTAGTTCTAAAACAGGGTTATTTTGCGGTGAATTTAAAATCCAAAACAACTGTAGTGTAAAAAAGTTCATAAAGCTCTTCCATTTTTGGTGTCCTAATACTATTGCCGTGTTCCTTTACATTTAATGTCATATCAAAAATAAAGAAATTGTAATAGATCTTCCATTTGGGTGGGGGTGGGGTAAATAGGGTGTATGTATATTTTAAGAAAATGTCTGTTAAGAAAACTTATTACGGGTCAGTCCTACATTTGACTTATCCACGGGCACCCTGGAATCTGATTTATTTCAATTTCCCAAGCTTTGTATGGCGGCCTCTTTGACGATGGAGATAGGAGGCAAGTATGTTCTATAGATATGTTTGAGAGGGGAAACTAATGAGATCAATTCTAAACTTTAGTTCTCTAAGGCCTGCTTTGGGGAAGTAATGGGTGTTTTTATATCATTTTAGAAAAGTTAGGTGATAGACATAAGGGATGGGTATGTTCTAGGAATATGTTTGGAAGAAAAAAAAATTTATGTGGGGTCTGTGATACATTTTTTTCCTCTAGGTGCAATTCCGGAAAATTGTAGGGGTTTCTAACCTAATTATTTCGAAATTTTGTATGTCAGTTAGGGGCTGAAGATGGGAAGAAGGCATATTCCACAAAAATATTTGGGAAGAAACATTATTTTGGGTCCGTCTTACATATGACATTTGTAGGACCACCCTGGAAGCTGTGGGAGCGATTTAAAAAAATTTTAAAATTTAAACTTTGTATGGCAACCCTGCTAGGGGCCGAAAAGAAAGTATAAGAATGTTTCACAAAAATTTTTGTGAGAAAAAACTAATGGGTGTCGGAGTTATACTGCACCCTTGTACGGGCAACTGCGGGGAAGTTGTAGAGCTTTCTATGTACAAATTTTAGGGAAATAAACAGAAGAAGTCTCGGTCAGCTATCCGGCGAATTTTTGGGATTTCAATAGCGCAGATATTTCTAAAAGTCTGATACTACTTATGGGCTTATACAATATCAGGGGGCTTCAAAAAGTTAATTTAAACCATAACACGGACAGATAGACAGACCGTCAGACGGACAGATGAACATCGCTAGGTTGACTTCCCTTTCTATAAGGACAAAGAAAATGTTTACTTTGTGGGGTCGCAGATGGATATTTAATAAACTACAAACGGAATGACAAACATAATTGTACCGTTGTCCGCTAAGTAAACTAGTAATCGGATGTGCAAAATTTAAAGAAATTTTTGATATCCTTTTTATAAATAAGCGTTTAATTGTGTTGTTGCTAAAATGTTTGTGCCACTAACCAATTTAATTTTAGTAAATATAAGATGAATTTCTAAAAGTAGATACTTGCATGCTAATCCTTAAATTTCAATGTTTTCCATGTACTACTATGTGTCATTGACTTTTCCATTATACTTCAACACAAATAACAACAACAATCACTTAAAATTTTCAGACTTATTTGTCAGACCATAAAATTGAATTAAATATGGGTGGGTGTATGTAAACTTAATTTTTGGGGGTTTAAGATTGAAATTAAAAAGGCAGGAAAAATACTTAGTTTGAAGCCAAAATTTTACATACATATGTATGTATGTAAGTATGTGTGTGTGTGCTTGCGAAATAAAAATGTCAGTAAACCTGTGTGTTAATGGTTGTCGGTTATTTAATTCTGTAAGTTTTTTAGGGTCAATATGTTGTGGATGTGTGAGTGTGTAAAAGGTTTGAATTAAAATTTTAATTTGAGGTTAAAGTTAATGAATATTTATTAATTAGTTATGTTGTTATAGATATCCTTATCTTGATTTTACTTTTCCTGTACATAATTGTAAAAAATTAAGTTGGCTTTACTTTACTTAAACTAAAACATAATTTCGTTTTTTTGATAAATATGTAAATTAATATAGAATGTAAATGGCATTAAGTTAATTAGAGGAAAAGATATCAGTAAAGATATTTTATGAATTTAACATACCAATAGAAAACATTTTTTTCTCTAATAAATTTCAGATATTTTAAACATGTATGCTTAAAACAAAATAAGTAACATTTGTATAAATTAAAATTAACAATTAAAACGTGTGATTTTATGTACCTTCAGAGAAGGCTGACACGCTTTGCTTGCTTTATAAGCATAAGTGGCATTAATAGTCATAAGTCATCGTTAGTCAACTTATCTTCATGTCGTCAGTATTGGTTCGCATTTATCTCTACCCCTAGCTCGTTGTTAATATTAAATTCTATTACTCACACCGCGCTCGCGGTAAGAGTATAATCACTTCTGCAGATAAGTAATTGAATACTGAATAATCGGCTTTCTTTTTTTGCTTTGATGAAAATTTCACACCCGTCACATTTTATAAAAGGTTTTTTCTTAAGCAAAAATATTTTTTTGTTGAAATACCGTAAAAATCAAAAAAGTTAAGCCCGTTCTTAATAATATATTATACAAATTAATCTTAAAGTCTTAACGCTCTTAAATTCCAATTTTTGACGTCACACCCGCCACAGTCTTCAGGTGATTGTTATGACTAAAAATAATGTTCCTGCAGTGTATACTTACCAATAATCTGTTTAAAACATGCCATCCTTGGAAACTGAAGCATTTTTTTAAACAGAAATTTGGAACTGTTTCAGTTAAAAGTAAAAATCTGAAGAAATTGTCACGTCCGTCTCACTGGAACTGCCCCATATAGTTTTCAAAGATAATTTTGATTTGATAATTATCACTTATGCATAAAGGTATATATATTTTGCGAAAAAAATATCCATTCAAACATGGCCAATGATGACTCGCCCAATTTTTTACTTTCCAATGTCTTCGCACAATATCATAGAGATTTTTAATTTAATCCAATGAAAGATGGTTAAATGGCTTCTCTTCAGTGGCAAAGGTGGTGACAAGGGGTTAAGTAATATTTTCAAATATTCTTACAACTGCCTCCGTGTTACCTCTAAAAGGAAATGAAATTCAGGGTTCTCCTCTTGGACAATACCAATTACTTCGTTTCTCCAACTCAAGATAATTTCTCCTAGGTTTTGAGACTCTTGACAGTTTACTCTAAAGCGCACAAGCACTGGGTTATAACACAGAATATGCTAAACAGTCTCCTTTCTGCTGGTATACATCAGAAACTGCAATAATCGCCAGCCAGTCTTCCGGCTCTTTTGGCATTAACCGCTGCCCAAAAAATATCTGTTATCATCCCTACTAGAAGTCTTTAATCAGCCCTTTGCAAAGGCAAAACAAACCGCACTGCCACTGGGCCAAAAGATTCCTATACATCATCAGGAAGCCCGTGGGACTCTCGGACGCCCAGGTCTGTGCAAAAGGCAAAGTCCTGCCAACTATGTATGTTCCCCAAAAGTCACACCCAGTTCATCAATTAATTCCTGTGCAGGGACCATTTAGTCGCTGCTACGATGTGCGCTGCTTTTAGAGAGTTGAAGGAAATTTACTGCAATCCCTGCTTTTATTTTTTCCGTCATTATTATTTTTTTTCTACCCGAATTTCATGCAATTAGGAAAATCATGTCCAATATACCAAATTAAAATTTATTTTGAGACCTTAAATAAAATAAGCCTTTGTTTTGAAAAGATCATCTTTGCTTAACTTTATTACTAATCCGATTTCAGAAGTTATAGAAATCCAAGGTTTTTGCTTAGTATTCTTTTTAAAAAAATTATAAATGATTCTTAGAGACAAATCAACCAACATTAATTGATGATATCCTTGACACTTACTTAAGTTTAAGGGTATAAATTGTTATAAACTTAAGAAACAAATGATCTTACTGACAATAAAATACTAAACCATTTAACTAAAGTTTTTTTCTTTTGTAATTTTCTTTGAAAAATATATTTAAGTAACTACAGTTTCGACATTGAATCCATTAATATTACAAGAGTACGTAAATCCTTTTGCTTTTATCTCGAGAAAAGAAAACGCAATAAATAGGCTTTTAGTTTAGTTTTCAAATTAATGCCATTACTTTGGAATTTAAAAATAAATTTGTAGATTTACTCTATGTTGCATTAAAAAATAAATAAAATATATGTATTTGTTAGAGCTAACAAATGGTTGCTATTTCAAAACAAAGACAACCTCAAACAACAACAACAAAAACAACCATTTTACAGTCATCAATAAAAGGATTTGTGAAAATGTTGTGTGTTTCAAAATTAAATTGGAAAACAAATCGTCTATTTCCTTAGACATTACATTCTCTAACTAAAACTAATGCTTTTATACTATGACTTTAACTATATGGGCTTTGAGCACTTGTGTTTGGTATTTTATATCCTTAAAATAACATTAAGGACTAAAAACAAGCAGCCATTGATTAAACAGAATTATTAGGTTTACAAGTAAAATGTAAACAACAAGAACAAAATATCATTAGAAACCATTATGGAACAAGCATCATCGATTACATTAAATCTTTGTTTGGTCCATTTGTTGGTAAAGGAATGGTAGTTGTTGGCTGCCTTGCCTTAATGTGTATTGGACTCACAATACAGAGTATTGGCTTTAAGTATAAACTATATAAAAACGCCAAAAAAAAACAAGCCCTAAAATACTTAAAATCGGTCAAACTAATGTGTTAATATATGAGAGTTTTCCAATTTGCTTTTAGGGCAACTAAAACCCGTTTTTATTTCCACATGCATACACGCATAGAAAGGAATTTTAAGCATTTGTAGGTTAATGTTAAACACAAGGATAACAATTTTAAATACCTTTTTAAAATAACAAATGGTTTTATTTGTTAGCTGATTTCGGTCCTTTCGCTGAAAAAATTTGTTCTTGTTTTGCAACAAAGACAAAGAGAGGAAGACAGAGATGGAAAACATAACTAAATGGTAGGCATTTGTAGCACTTAATATTAGATTTCCGGTTTAAATACGAATGGAAAATTTAATATTTTAACATTCATTAATGTTATAAATATTAACAATTTCAACACGTTGACTAATATAAAAATTTTGGGTTTAAGTTTCATTTTGTTTTTGGAACTTTTTTCAATTTTTTAAAATTGCGATTATAGAGTAATGAAATTAAGGACTTGTAACTCATTTAAGGGGAAGTCAATAAGGCCGGCAAAAGTATTTTTCATTATATTATATTTTTAATTAAGCAATTTTTGAGCTTAATGTCAGTGGCTATTTTTTTTTTGGCTTTTTAGCTTTAAATAACCCAAACCCCAGTTATAGTACTTTTTTATTATCATTAAACAATAAGTTATAAAATAGCCACCACAAAGACTAAAATTAATTTATAAAAGATTTAATTATTGATCGAATGTATGAACCAATACCTTTCGAAGTCTAATGAAAAACAAATCTTTGCAAATGTATACGTGCATACACATGTAAGTTTCATTTTTTCATTCAACAAAAAAAGAATAGAGAGATAAGCACTCCCTAACCATTTGCTTAATTTAATTTTTAAGTTTACCCTTTTACCTCTGCTGTATGACATTTCCTTCCACAAATCGCCTTAAATAAAAGAATATGAACCATATAACCAAAAATTATTGGGGATAAACTCAAATCACAAGGGGATCAAATAGCTAAATCCTTTTACAATTGGAATACAATTTCTTGTCGTACGGAAATTTCTTTTTTGATGAACCAAAATGAAAAAAAATATATAAAATAGAAATCATATGATAAAATTATATTTTTTGTTTAAATGCTACTTAGTTAAAGACCAATAATATTATAAACCAAAAGGATTTCTCCCCTTAGTTAAAGAAAGGGATTTTTATCATTGTGACCAATAAATGTTAAATAATCTTTATAACAAAAAAAAAAAAAAAAAAACAGACCGCAATTCAAGGAAACATATTGAAACAGATATTGGGGGATAATAAAAGTAAATCTAGAGAAATAAAACAAGAATCAATAAACAACAAAAGCTTTGATATGATTATGTTGGTCAATATGTATTTTTTTTTTATTTTGTAGAATAAAAGATATGTCAAAGGTTAAACATGTAAAAATTATTTAAAAAAAGAAAGAAACAATTGTGAATGGTTTAAAAGAAAACCTCAATTTGCAAAAAGAATCTCCCTTTTTGGTTGTTATTGGCAATAAATATTAAATAAGGTTTGACTTAAAGTTTTAGGTGCTTTTAAAAAAGGAAAATATTTAGTGAGGTTTTCGAAAAAAGATATTAAATATGTTAAAGTAAAATTATTTGATAAATGCTTTTTCTTCTCAAACAATTTCTTCTTATTGAATCTTCACCTCTAAGAATTTGAAATAAGTATTCAAATCTCAAAATCTTAAAGCTAAGTGCCATACTTAAATTAAAGTTCTTAAAATAAAATAAATTAGTTTCAATGGTTTCAGGTTTGGGTATAGGCATCCCTTTTCTTCTAATGTAAGTGTCCATTTCGTTACAAGATATTTCGAGCGAGTGGATTTTGATGTGTTTTATGCTTATTTAAATACTTGTTAACATAGTTTGGGGTTTCAAAATAATTGAGTTGTAAATCAGAAATTTACCATGAAGATGAAACAAAACACTTCTTTTAATTTACCAATGAACTGGGGCTACTTATATTTAATTTGTGTCAACTTCGCATCTATATAAGGCTTCTACGTGAGGCGGCAATCCAGGCAGATTCCAAGGTATTTTGCTTTAAGATGTTGGAGCAACACTTGGTTATTAAAAAGAACTAGGGAGCATTTTTTTTCTTGCGTGAAGTAAAAGCAACGTGGGTGCACTTTGGTTAAAATTTTTTATTTCCCATGACGTTGTCCAATTTTTATACCATTCACATAGTTATAAGAGTATATATCAGTTTGTCACTCCTTTTGTAATTTCTACAACATTCACTTTAGACACCGTAAATTATATATATTTTGGATTTTTATATTTAGAAAAGCTGATATAGCTACGTCTGTCTGTCCGTCTATCTATAAGTCCACACAGAAAACGTTTTGATAATAAATAATCAGAAATATCCCTTTGATAATTAGTTAAATCGTTAGACTTTTGACTTTTATTTTAGGACAGAATCCGTGCATATATCCCTATGTATCTCAGTTAATATAGTTACTCTTGCCGCAAAACTTGGACCTAATATTTTGAAGAAAAGGAGCTAAATTAGGGGAAGTGGTATTTTTCCCTCAATTGCCCAAATTTTGTGAAATATTTCATGCGCTGTATCTCAGCAACAATAACAGTTAATGACTTCAAATGTTTTACAGAAGGTATCTGGGTAATAAGACTTAAATTTTGAAAAAAAAATTTTAAATAAAAGCAGGGGGGGGGGGGATAGTTCCCACACAAATTAATAATTTTTATAAATTTTTTGATACCTTTATCTCGGGAACTATAACAACAATTGACTTCAAATATTCTACAAAAAGTAATGATACAATAATTCTTACATTTTTGGATAGGAGCCGGGGAAGGGGAGTCTTCCATGCAAATAAACATTTTTTATTTAACTTTTAAATACAAATAATGTCGAAAACTGTTAAAACTCTTGACATCAAACCTCCTACATGGTATTTCTGTCGTAAATATAAACGATAAAACTTTTTTCAATGTTTATATCAAGAACTAGGATAAGGTGGTAAGACACTAAAACACTACGAAAGCAGTCCAAGTTCATATTCTAGTCGAACACAAGAACTTTTTTTTTAACTTTTAATTCTTCAAAGCAAATGTTATGTTTTTGGTTAGTCTTTAATTTGATCACTTCAGTAATTGAAACAAAATTTGTTTTAAATTGAAAAGAAAGTTATATTTTTTAGTTTTTGCAATAATCATTTTGATGTAGTCATTTCGATTTAAGGTTTTTTGCTTGATTCAATAAATTAAGTAACTAGAATAAGTCTCTTAATATTTTTGCGTATTCTAGTTTTATTCTTTTTTTAATCATAAATACTTTTGTGATTAAAGTTTTGCAACATACTTGACATACACAAAAAAATATTTTTTTCCCTTTGTATTCAACTATGAACAAGTCTCTAACTTGAATGCATTTACTATAATATTGCAAATATCCTGAAAAAAATAGTCAATATTTTCGTGTTGGTACTTAATCTTTGAGAACGTCTTATGCAAACTCGATTGCTTAAAATTTTTTTAGTTTTATATGCATTTTAAAGTGCAACTTTTACTATTCAAATCATCTTAAATAAATTTCGTTTATGCAGAAAATTAACAAAACAAGAATGAAGAAATCGTGTAGCGAATATGAATAAATGAATAGTAAAATTGCAGAATTGCAAAATGAATATGCTAAACGTTATTTGAACAATTTTCTAAAGTTTTCTACAAAATTGTTGTTATTTTCAGTAGTGAGAGAAGAACAAATTTTAGTGTTGTTATTGTGAACCCTTCCTTATGCATGACATTGCGTGAAAAGTTTTAAAGATGATAAATGGTAGTTGCAATGCTCTTTGTTATACAAAATTCGCTGCTAATTGTTTTAAAGCTCTATTTTAATAAATTTTGAACTTAAGCGACCAAAATTTTATTCTGTTAAAAAAGTGCAAATTCACATTCTGCCTTACCAAGGAAATTTTACCCCGTAGCAAAGCAAAGAAGAACTCTCTGGATGGCCTAGTTTTATCAAAAAGTGTGTCATTTGCTACTATATTTCACAAGGTCATACACACTTAAAAAATAAAATTCTGAACACATCAAGTTGGCTTAAATAAATTTGTTAGAAAATTGAGTACGAGTGTTTGGTAATTTTAAATAGTAAGTGTAAAGGATAAATACAAGTAGCTTTTCATACTATTACAACAAAAATAAGTTGCAAATTTATTTTGAATATTTGCGAATTGAAGGTCTTGCAGGTAGACAATAAGCAAATTTGTTAAAGGTTCGGTGAAATAGTTAGTAAGAAGTTCAATTTACATATAGAAAAATTAAATGTTTTCATTCGTAAGTAAAAGCAAATTATTGCTTTGGTTTCACAAAATAAGGTATTTGTGGTAAAAAGCAGAAAAATTAAAACATTTATTTAAACAGACTCATTAAGGTTACGTGGTACCTGCCAGCGGCAATAACTCACGGTGCTCTTAACACTGGTGAAAACAAAGCGTCCACCAACACCCCTAGAATGGCTCGGTTCGTTCAAACCACCTAGGTACCAATTCTCTGGTATGTCTCCGTGCAGCCACAACAGACCCCTTGGTGAGGAGTTGGGCTATCTAAACCCGGTTTTTGTGTTACTAGTTTTGATCTCGCTTCTTCATATCAAAGCAGATCCGCGCCGACAAGACACCTCTCCACACACTTGTGAAACAGTACCCAACCTTAAGCAAGATAGATTATGATTCTCGGCCGCACCCAATACGGATGCGACCCCCAGCTCTGTTTGAAGGATCATTCATTTCATTTATTCCAACTTAGGATCATTTGTGTCCACCATCATCAACACTCCATAATCTACTCACCGCCAGTCAGGACCGAATCACGCACATGCTTTGAAGTGCCATGCCGGCCTTCTCGTTTATTTGCTACTACTTTGGCGGAATCTTATTTTAGATCCTAAAGTCCCCAGCCGTGGCCAGTTTCCCTATTCACCTACTTCCAAACACACTTACACCTTTTCAGCTAATAGCCTACTTCCACAGTTGCTCATGTGCCTGGGTAGATCCGTCAAAACCAGAAACTTTTTCTTGTTGAACCTTTAGTTCATATAAGACCGCTTACACGGTCACTCTGGGGACCGTACAGGACGGACCCCAGTATATCAACTTTCGTTCTACAGTTGCCCCGCTTGGGGATAACCACAGCCACCATGTGAACTCCCGCAGGAGACCTCACCATTAATCAGTTCATGCACTGGGTAAGCACATGGGGCCAACTGATTCCCGTGGTACCAGATAGGACTCTGGTCAGCCTCGGAAATCCACTTCCACTTCAATTTTCATATCCACTTCCATATCATTCCTCCCAATATTTAAGTTCACGGTTAAGGTATTGGTACCCTTATAAACCTTGTATTGTTGTACCACTTGATGGCGATGCTCATGGCACAACGCAACAAGGACAGCCTGCCTTGAACCAGACCAGTAAACTGGTCCCTTTAAGCCCAAGACAGATTGTTTTCTTCTTAGCCATGTCTGTTAGCCTTCCGACCACTCTGCCGGAAGTTATCCAGTTGATACCGCTTGGAGGTAGACGAAGGCACTTGTGTACTAGCACTTATCAACCTAGCACTTATCAACCTGCCCAAAATGCCCATATGCCCTCTGTATTTTGATAAGGGATTTTTACAAGGGCCCCACAATCTAAGTCCTTGGCCTGCATGTAATTTTTAAAGCTATTAAAAAAATTAAATAGAAAAGATTATAATGTGAATTAATTTATTTTAATATTTTTTTTATTTCATATACCTTCTTTACATATTTACATTTGAAAATTCTGTTGAAGCCTTTATTTTAAGCTCAATAGAAAGGGTTTATTAATGTGTCGTAGATACATGGGGTATTTAACGTGAAGCGAGCAACTGGCATTTTATTTTGTATGTATGTGTACATATCGTTAACTTAGTATTACAAGGCCGTACTTCGTCTTTTTAAAGGTGAGATTTTTTTGGCTAATTGTGACATATGAGCAGCCCATTTATGGAAATAAAAAAGAACGATTTGGGGTCCTTCTATATTACGGTAACATTTTTAAAGAACTTGAAAATTTATTTACTTTAAAATGGCCGAAAAACACCTTATTACGCAAATTTTCGTTGAAAAGTTCGCGCGTTTTAAACAAGAAAAGTTCATATCTATGCTTATATTAAGAAAGCTATCACTTTTTGCTTTACATAATTATTAACAAGAAAAAAAATTAGGATCGAGTTGTGTATAACATTCCTGAGAATGGGCATAATTTTTTTTTTTAATTTTCTTAATCGCACTTGATATATTATTTCCTCAAACCCCTATTTTTTACTAAGCAAAAATCTTTCACAAAATGTCGAAGGTATGGCATTTTCATTAAAATGTAAAAAAGAAAGAACCCTTAATTAGTTCTCTCATTCAATTTATTTACATTTAACGTGGAATTGACTATATGACCAAATGTTTTAAGCTTAACGATTCTCCGGCATCACGTATACGTAATATTAATTTAAAATATACTTCATACGTACTACAAAATGAACAGATTATAACAAGTTGATTTCATAACCCAACTAGATTCTATAAATTATTTTTTAAAGTAGTTATTGGATAAATTTTGACTTTTAAAAAAACATTATTAAACATTTTTCAAAAAAATTTTGGGTTTAGTAAGGATTGTTTTCAGGAGCACAATTCAATTTTATCAAAGTAAACTTAATTCAATTGTATATTAATTATCAAATTCTTTAAACAGTTTTCCGAGTATTATTAAGCATGAATTTTGTTTTACATTCAAGTGCAAATGTTTAAGTGAACCGTGAACAAAGTTAAAATATGCAAACTCGTTCAATATTTCTCTACTTTCTTTTTGTTTCAAGTTGTTTTTTCTAATGAATTATACCCATTTGTCATATTTGATAAAAACTTAAAATAATAAAAGCTAAAAAAATATAAAAACAAAAAATCTAAAAGATAAACAACAAATGTCGCATAAGTTATGGATTAAAGTCGAACTGATATTCATAGTTTAAGTGCAAAACTATATTCGTTACACTCTAAAGTGGCGTCATAGAGAATTATACTGCCATCAAAGGACAGATTTTTAGAAAAGTAAACACATTCATATACACATACATACATGGATATATTTATGTACGAATGTATGAGTGCATAGATACATATAAACAAAGCTTACCTAAACTTAACTTATCGTAAAAAAGTTAAAAAAAAATACAAAAGCAAAAATCACAAACATTCAGCTAGTGTCAACTTAAGTAGAAAACTGAAGCAAATATACAAAAAAAAATTCACATGCCGTAGACTGATATGACAGTTTTTGAATCATGTGACCTCTTCTGTTCTTCATTGGAAAAACAGATGAGAAAAATCAAATCACGGTATCCAGTATTGGCACAAGTAAGGCATCAAGTAAGAAAAAAACGGGTAATGGAAACATGCCTAAAATTCCTTAATACCATAAAAAGCAACTAATTTGAGCTTAAAAAATCTAGCGTCAGGGAATATCATTCTCTTTAAATCTTTAACAAAAGTTCTAATAAACAAAGTTGTCATTTTGTTTTTCTAGATTTTTTTGATTTGATTAAGCTTACGTCTACTTAAGTACATTTTTTACTTCACAAAAATACCATTTATTTGTACTTAAAAAATCATTGCCAAATAAAAAAAGCTTCACTTATATAGAAGAATGATGGCTGGCATGAATTAATAATTTGAGGTTTGGAAAAGTTAACACTGGCACCAAAATATGTTAATGTTAAAACGTTTATCAATTGGTACCCAATATGACAAAATGATTAATGAGAAGGTGTTGGTGATTTTTTACTGTGTGTAATATCGAAAAAAATAAATGCAATATCAACCTGTGCTGTTGTAAAATTTTTTTGTGAATTTCTTAATTTTATGTTTTTTCGCTGGCACCCCTGTGTACATGTAAGACCCGATTAGTGTTCGGTCCCCAAGGATAAAGCTGGCTGGCTTTGCTTTTATAGATGTTCATATCACATGCAAATATGTACTTGAACGAAACACTTTTACAATTTCTAGATACAATATTATTGATACAAAGACCGTATGCAAATATATTTCTCAAGGTTTTTTAACTCTTGTTCATAAAATGCAATATATTCTTGTCATTAATATTAAAAAAGCAATTTTTTTTATCTTCGAATTTCGATTACTTTTCCAGTATTTAGAAAATAAAATTAGCTGTCCAATTTTACATAAAACGATCAAAAATGAGTTGAATTCATTTTGTTTTCTTTATAAAATCATCCATAAATGTACGTTTAAAGGAAAATAAAAATGATCGAGATATAAATTAATTGGTTCATATTTAATTTTTTAATATCTCACGAGAGCTTAAGATAATCACATACTGAAAAATCGGCTCTTGTTTTTTAACTTTTGATAAAAATGTCACAAACGTTACATTTTCTGAAAAGTTGACTTTAAGTGAAAAAAATTTTCCAAGAAGGAATATATAAAATACGATAAAATACCTTTAAGATTCAATTAAATATTAAGCATGTTCTTAAAAAATTTTACACAAATTGATCTTAAAATCAAAATTCTCTAAAATTCAAATTTCAAAGATCACATCCCCCACAGTCGACTTCAAGTAGGTATAGTGAGCAGAAATTGTGTTCTTTGAGTGTCTTTTTAGTATTAATCGTTAAAAAATATACCATCCTTGAAAATCACAACCTTTTTAGAAAAATATACCATCCTTGAAAATCACAACCTTTTTAGAAATTTTGTATTGTTTAAGTTATAAGCAAAAATGTGAGCAAAATGGTCACATCCGCCACAAGGGAATTGCCCAGCTAAAAACACAGCAAATTCAAAAAAGTACTTGTAACACAAATAAAAAACAGTCTTGTCCCCATTTGCGATAACCTATAAGATTCGTGATTTGAAATTACAATCTGTATCATTGTTTCGAAAGAAAATTTTTCTGCGCTTTAATTTATGAGCTCAAAAATGCATAAAAGAAATAGGTAAATATTATATGAAAGATGGTTGAAGCAAAATAGAATCACTGATATAAATTCAATCTATATCATTATCCTAATATAGAAAATACCTTACTCGTATTTTATAATTAGAAATTATTTTTTGATAGTTGTGACATATAAGCAGACTATTCATCGAAAAAAAATACAAGTTTAGGTCCTTACATATGAAATTAGCGATGTGTATGTGTTGTCTTTTATATTTTATAGTTGCAAAATCATAATATAATATAAAAATTTCTATGAATAACTTTAAAATAATACGCCAGCCATGACTTAAACATATATAAATTTATAAGCATATAAACACATATGTACAATGTACATATGCACGTTGTACATACATGATTTTATGTATTTACTTACATACATGCCCATATATGTACATGTAATAAAGAATCAACTTGTTGCGCCCAACAATTTTGTTTCTTAAAAAACTAATGTTTTGTCATTTGGTTGTCATGAAAAAAATTTTATTAAAAACTAAATAAAAGCAAAAATCTCTTTATTAAATTCTTTTCAAACACTAACTCAAATACAAATATATAAATATAAATATGTATGTTCATATGTATACTTTTTCTATATAAAAGTTAGACTTTTCTTATAACAAAAATATATTTTTTTTTAATAAGATACCTTTCAATCTCTACACATCTCTTTCGTTTAAAGTACCTTTTGTTGTCAACAATTTATATATTTGCATATTCACAAAAAAACGGCACAATCAAGTTAACAACAGAGAAAGGCTACTTACATATTTCTGAAAAAAAATTTATGAATAAAAATGTAAATGAATCTCTGTTGTTATTAAAATATTGTTTAATAAACAACAAAACAAAAACGCCTTTATGATGTAATAAGCTTAAAACAACAATTGGTAGAATGATTAAAATAGTTTGAAACAAATTCTTTGAGGTTTATAAAAAATTCTTGGGCATAAAATTGGTAAAAAATATTTATAAATAAATGTATGTATGTATATAAATACTTAAATAAGTTGGTTTGTAACAATACAAATACATTTATTTTATAACACAGTGCAACAGAAAATAATTACGTTTATTGGCTCAGATAATTGTATCTCTTTTTTTTTTGCAAACGGGGTATATTAAAAACATCTCTTAAACAAAATGCCAATTAAAAAGTCTACGTTGCACTTTAGATTTGACGACAATAGAAAGAAAACTTTGTTTGTACTTTAGTTTTCTAGACGATAAATGCAACAAATGTTATGTATTATGACAAAGTATGTCAAACTGTACATCAACTTCTGTTATCAGCAGCAGCAAACATCAAATCATACATTTTCAACGGAAACAAATTGTAAATATTGTCGGTTGCATAAGTTAGATAAAAAAAAAATGACTCAAACGACATGAATATGCATGAATTTATAGGTATGTAAGAAATTGATTGCTAAGTATATTTAATATCAGTCTGTCATTAAATGTTTATCTATCCTGTCTTTCAATCACAAACAAGAAAAATAGCAAATTGCCGAGCGGAAGTACATGAAATCGACAGGACATATGTACAAAGATAAAGGCTTATCGTATTGAAAAGAAGCCGATAGTTTCTGATAAATTTATAACTTATAAATGATAACAATGTACATATGTACTTATGTACATTTTTTATTATTACATAAACATGTTTTTGTATTGTATATAGCATATCGATGGTCTAATAAGAAAGGGTGTAACACGATTTTTTTTCTTCTGAAACATAGGAAGAATATGCTTCATAAATTGTGTAAAATTTTCAATATAAAATTTTTAAATGCAATTTGTATTTTAAACAAGTAAGAGCGCTATATTCGGCTGTGCCGAATCTTATATACCCTTCACATTGACCTTTCGCAATCCCAAACTTTTTTTATTTTTAACCATTTTTTTACTTATGAAATATTTCTAATTTTTAAATAGGCTCTAAGGCCAACTCTAAAGAAGTTGTGGGCATTTTCATATCATTTTTGTAAATTTTGTATGGCAACCCCATTAGGGCGTGGAGATAGGGGGTAAGTATGTTCTAGGAATATGTTTGGGAGAAGAAACTAATAGGGGTCGGTCGTACACTTTATTGCTCTAAGGCCAACTCTGAAGAAGTTGTGGGCATTTTCATATAATTTTTGTAAATTTTGTATGGCAACCCCCTCAGGGCGTGGAGATAGGGGGTAAGTATGCTCTAGGAATACGTTTGGGAGGAAAAACTAATGGGGGTCTGTGATACATTTTTTTCCTCTACGGGCGACTCCGGCGAAGTTGTAGCGGTTTTTACCATATTTTTTAAAATTTTGTATGGCAACCATGTCAGGGGCTGGAGATAGAGAGTAAGTATGTTCCACAAAAATGTTTGGATGGAAAAAATAATTTGGGTCGGTCTTACATTTTACCTTTGTAGGAGAACCCTGGAAGCCGTAGGAGCGATTTTAAAAATGTTTAAATTAAGCTTTGTATGGCAACGCTGTTATATGTATGAACACTAATACTAATAAAATTTTTGTTTTGGGTGTGTTTCAATAATATAGACATGACTGATTCTGTTTTTTTCTTTTTTTGTTGTTTTTTTGTTGTTTTTTTATTATTACATGTAAAAGTATGTTCTTTGTTGTTGTTGTAGACTCAAAAAACCGAGGTAGTCGTGGTTTTTTGCTTATATCTCGGTCATTTATCGGGCGATTTTGCTGAATTTCAATACCGATTTTCTCGCGACTATCTGTGACAGTTTGATACCACATTCGGGTCTATGCAATATCGGGGGGCTTCAGAAAGTTGATTTCAACCATAACACGGACAGACATGCAGACGGACAGACGGACAGACGGACAGACGGACAGACGGACAGACAGACGGACAGACGGACATCGCTAAATCGGTTTCCCTATCTATAAGGATCCAGAATATATATACTTTATGGGGTCCCAAATAAATAATAAAGGAATTACAAACGGAATGACAAACTTATATATGTATACCCTTATCACTTATGTGAAGGGTATAAAAAGCAGCAAATTTTATATTCAATCTAAAAAAACAAAAATTTACAAAAAACTGGATACTTATTCGCCGGTTAAGCAAAAAATATTTAGAATAACGATACAAGGCCTTTATATATTCGGCCAACGATCTATATATCGCTTGTTTAATATAACAAGGTTGTATGTAGCATTTTTTTCAAGTTTTAAGTTATAAACGTATCAATGTTGTATGTGAAAATGCGTAATATTTAGTGTTAATCCGGAGGTTTTTGGGTGCCCCTTACCCCACGAACAACAGTGTTACATAGTTGTATGTTACAAAACAAACAAGAGTTCAGCATCAAAATTATACGAACCAAAAACGTTTGAGCCTATTATATTCACGTGACCTTGGGGCCAAATATTTGAATACTGACTAAACAAGAATTCCTTATGAATCGACAAAACGAAGTAGGTCAAACCGTTCGTATATTCGGATGTCTGGATGCCGATGTAAACCTTGAAAATCAACTCAAAACAGTTAAAAAAATTAGGAATTTTGTAATTAAATCTTTCCATAAAATTCTTGATAAGTTTTATTTAATCCAATGCGAAACTTTTTGTTTGGAGAATAATTCTTAGTATGCTGAACTCCTAATTTGTAAACTTAATCGTCTTGCAAAAAACCTCGCCTGTTGGGTTTTGTTAAAGTTGCAACTTTATTTTAAAAATTCAGATAAGAAAAATATATAATTTTTAATATTTTTGATTGTTAATAGCATTTTTATATTAATTTTAGAAAATATGAGCTTTGTAACCTGAATAGAAGCCTTAAGTATCACGCGTGTTAGTTTAAAAACCAGTGACCGAATTTTATTTAATTTAAAATAAATAAATTGCATAAAAATTTACTCATTCATAAGCTATTGAAACTTTGTTTCCCACTTTTATTTCAAAATAGAAAAATAAAAAAGGTTTAAGATTTTAATATTTATTTTCTCAGAATCAGCATCATCATCAGCATCTCAGTTTTTGCACATATATCTAACCTTGTAATATTGCGCAAACGATATGTAATCATAGTGTATTTGAATGAACAACAATATAAACTGATGAAGTTAAGATTGACTTTTTATATGTGTGTTGGCATGTCTGAAGGTATAATGTGTGTTTATGTGTATGATGTGTTTACGTTTTTCGCTTATTCTATTATTTTATTCGCTTGTTTGTCTTTCATGGGTTGATGAACTAAGTTTCAGATATTTCTCTTCATATTTTTTTTTCAAATGCTTATTTGACCATGTTTTTCCTATTGCAGTACGTTTCTGCTGATGTAACATATGACAAAAATTCACGTTTCTATTTGTCCTTGTATTGATTTTTATGACTCGTACATACCTTTATTATTAGTTTTTTTTTCAAATTTAGTTTGATATTTTCAATATATCTACATCTACGAACAATCTATTCAAAGGATAGACTTGGCAGTGTGTATTATTTTGATTTAAACAGTCAATCAATTGTTATTGGTGCATTAAAATTTGTTCACTACAGCATATTTAAAACATTTCCTTAATTTCTTTACTTGCAAGATATTGTTGAAAATAATTTTTAGAGAAATATTTTTTGTTTCATCTCTTCCATTTTAGTTGATTGTTAGCTATTGGTTTGTTTTTTTTTTTTTTGCTTGTTTTTTTTAGTCTTTTCCTTGGCCAGCACCATGGGCAAATAAAAATTTTAGCCAAGCTGTTGAAATTCCACACAACTTACAAAGCTACAACCTTAATTTGCTCTTTATCCATTTATTTCTCATTGAATCAAAATGATGAACAGCTGTTAATATATGCTTCTCCTGCGTACAACTGCCACTGAAACGAATACCGGAATGCCATAAAAGTATTTGTGTGGATGTTTCAACGGCTAAAAAAACAACGCCCCATGTAACAACTTAAAACCCACCTTCAGATATATCGGGGGACCCAGAAGCACCTCTTTGTTCGACATCTGCCCGTATCGCATATATAAGTAATTCCTAATAATGTTAAATAAAATTATAATGAGATAATAAATGCATAAAATGTTCATTAGGTTGTTAAAGAACTAAGTTGAAGTCAACTGACGATTTGGTGTAAGAACCAATGACATGCATATGAACAAATTTATCCTACAACAAGCCCTACAAATTATTATTTTTTAAAGGATGAAATTTTAATTTATACCCCTCAGTATGGGTGCGAATTCTTTCATTACGAATTCCAACAAATTACTAAATGCAAATTCCAACAAATTACTAAATGCACAATATATTTACAAAGTGGGCCACTATCCTATGCTGTTTGGCTCTCATTTTTTTCTAAATAAAAAACTTCTATTCTGTTTTTTGATTATGTTTACCTTTAAAATTTTATTGGTCAAGTCGAGAATATGACATCGGCCAAATAGGCGCCGTAACAATTGATTGTTATACGGGCTCGTTAATGGCTTTTTTCATAACTTCGGCAAGAACTTCAGTCGACAGATTAATGCACTCATGTCGAATAGCGTCTTTGTGGGCTTTTAGGATTTTGGGTTTGTTTTCGTAAACCAGGAATTTTAAAAACCCTACAAAAATATTCTGAAACGGATAAATTGGGCGATCTTGCGGGCCAATGTAAATCTTCAAAACGAGAAATAAGGCGAAGAGGGAACGCTGCTTTCATAATATCGGTTGTGGCTCTCGCAGAATGTGTACCCGTCACTCCGTCCTGTTGGAACCATATGTCTTCCAGTCCTAATTCTTTCAATGGCGGCAAAAAAAAAGATGACAATATGGTACGATGACTCCTCCAGCATGAACAGCGCCCCATGCAGCCACTTTAGGCAGGTGTAATGGCTCCTCGTGCTTTACTTGTGGATTTTCATTGCTCCAGAAATTATAGTTTTGCTTGGTCGGGTATCTGCTGAGGTGGAAATAAGCCCCATCGCTCATTATGATTTTGGTTGAAAAATCGTCCTTTTCGGCCTCGAGATTGGAGATGGCTTGGGGGTAGGTTACATGCGTTTGGCGGTCAACAAACAGCAGCTGATGAACGGACTTGACTTTATACAGAAACATGCACAGATCTTTGACCAAAATTCGCCTTAGGGACAGCCGGCTGATGGCTTATTGTGAAGCACCATGTCTTGTCGATGTTTCTAGCTACAGCTCCATATCCTCGCCAACAGCGACGATATTCTAGGCAGAACGGGCACTCCGGGGCCAGTGACTCTTGGCTGCGTCTCGTGTAGTCCCATACTCTTCAAGATTGGTTGCCAGATGATGCAGTGTTGGCGCAATCGCTGCTGGGCGACTGGACAATCGGCGACGGAATTCGCGCTGTGCCAACACCACAGACGAACTGTAACGCTAAAAAATGTATACGACTATTCCACGTTCGTGGGGAGTGTATCGCTCCATGGCTTTTTACTTGAATTTTTAACTGTCTAGCTCACAAACGTTAAAACAAATTTGCTTTTCTAAATCAGGTTTAA
Organism: Melanophora roralis; assembly: GCA_963583895.1. Taxonomy (NCBI): domain Eukaryota; kingdom Metazoa; phylum Arthropoda; class Insecta; order Diptera; family Rhinophoridae; genus Melanophora; species Melanophora roralis. The sequence goes on along the minus strand of OY757190.1, from coordinate 20,398,856 downwards.
TGTTTTACTTCCACCAAAACCTGTACAATTTGAGAGGTTTCTCCTAAATTTGCAATTTTGCATGCATACCTTAACTTTGAGCAAGAATTATTAAAACGAAATCCAAGGAAGCATTTCACAAATGAGCTAGCAGAAGTGTTTCTGTATAAAAAAGTTAAAAAAATAAATAAAATTTCTTACATCGGCTAAAACCGTATTTGGTCATGTTTGTGACAATGTGCGGCACATCCGCTCCCATAGTGCTAAAACATAAGACTTTTCCCAAAGTTTTATATGTTCTGCATTCTTATTTAAATAAATGCAAATATTTATTGTATGTGGCAAACATGTATACACGTTCTCTTTTAAATGTCAATATCAAATTTATTTTGTTATTGTTTTTGTGTTTAGCTCTTCCTTTAAACTGACTTTTCCTGTCAGTCCTTTTTATCAGGGTACATTTGAATTTCGCTATTGCTGTTTTCATTGCTGCCGATAGTTGGTTTGCAGTTGTTATTAGTTTTTTTTTTATTCATTTTTGTTTCTTGTTTATTTTACGTTGTTTTATTGTGCAAATAGTGAAATCAAATAAAAGCACATACAACATTCTCGTTGTTGTTCTGCAATCAATGTTTTAAATATTTTATTAGAAATATAATACAAAATTTTAAAATTTGAATTTTTGGAATAATAATTGTTAAGCTAAGGAGAATATAATTATTTTGGATCTTCAAATATTGATATATATTGTTACTAAATAAGCCTATTTAACAAGTGTTTTTATTTTTTTTGATCCGGTTTATTATTATTTTAAAAATAAATCAACTTTATTAAAAGCAAAAAAAGGAGCGTCGTCTTATTTTTGACTGCTTTCTTCGTCCTATATTGGTGTTTAGCCGAAATAAGACTGATTTCCAAGCGCCTTGATCTTCTGCGCTCTTTCTCAAATTTCAGATAATCAGATCAGCTAGAGGTTTTTGGACCTGATTTGTCCAAAGGAGTTTCCTTGCTACCCTTTTTCGCATGCTTCTAGGACGTGTTCGAAAACCTTTCTAGCTTAAGCATCTTCTTCGATTCGTACAACACGACCGAGCCAACGCAATCTTTGTATTTTTATGCGTTTTACTACGTTAGTGTCATCATACAGCTTATGATTAAAGCGATGCCGATGCTATCCGGTAACAAAAACTTTACGAATATTTTTTGTCTCTAATACGCCAAGTACAGGTTATTCTGCTTGCGTCTCCTCATCATATAATAGCACAGGTCAAATGTGTAATTATGGTTTGTGTTTACCAAAGTAACATCTTTTTGCTAGTAATACTCTTCTTCGTATTCCCGAAACTGGTTTCGTTTATTTTAGTGAATGCAGGTCCCAAAGTACATATACAAATTCCTCAACAACCTCAAAACTATAGTTATCAACTTTTAAAGTTCACTTTAATCGAAGAGACTTCCTGTTTTTGAAACCATTAATTACACCCTTTACCTTAGTGATAACGGTATAAATAAGTTTATCATTCCATTTGTAATTTCTTTAATATCCATTTGCGACCCTATAAAGTATATATGTTTTGGATCGTTATAGACAGGAGAGTCTATCTATCCGTATTTACGTGCTATGATTGCTTTTTGAAGCCCCCCGATGTAGCATTGACTCGTAAATAGTATCAAACTATCAGAAAGATCTAAGAACAAAACGCTATTAAAATTCAGGAAAATCGACTAATAACTGACCAGGATACTCGTATAAGCCAAAAACCAAAATTACCTCTGTTTATTTCTCTAAAACTTGTACATAAAAGCCTCTACAACTGTACCGAGTTGCCCCGTACAATGGGCAATGTAAAAACAATTCCCATTAATTTTTCCCCACTAACATTTTTTTGGAACATACTTACACCCTTTCTCCGCCCCTGGCAGGATTTTATTTTATTTTTCTTTAAATCGCTCACACAGCTTTCAGGGTCTCCTACAAAGGTAATATGTAAGACCGACCCAACTACTTTGTCCTCCCAAATATTTTTTTGAAACATACTTACCCTCTGTCTCCATCTCCTAGCATGGTTTCCATATATAATTAATAGGGTAAAAACCCCTACAACTTTTACGGAGTCGCCCCTAGAAGAATAAAATGTATTACAGACCCGCATTAGTTTTCCCTCCCAAATATATTTTTATAACATACTTACCCCTCATCCCCATTACCTAAGGTGGTTGCTATACAAAATTAACAAAAATTATGTAAAAACGTTCATAACTTCCCCAGAGTCGGCCTTAGAGAAATAAAGAGTAAGACTGACCCTTATTACTTTCTCCTCCCAAACATATTCCTAGAACATACTTTCCCCCTATCTCCGTCATCTAATGAGGTTGCCATACCAAATTTACAAAAATGGTGTAAAAATGCCTTTAACTTCCTCAGAGTCGGCATTAGAGAAATAAAGTATACGACCGACCCCCATTAGTGTCCCCTCTCAAATATATTCCTAGAACATACTCACCTTCTATCACCACGCTCTAAGGGGGTTTCGATACAAAGTTCAAATAAAATTAGGTAAAAACCGCTAAAACTTCCCCGGAGTTGCCCCTAGAGAAATGAAATGTATCACACACCCCCATCAATTTTGCTTCCCAAACATATTCCAAGAGCATACTTACCTCCAATCTCTATGACCTAAGGGGTCTGCCATACAAAATTTTAAAAAATTAGGGTAAAAACCCCTACAGCTGCCCTAGTCACGCTAAGAGGGTTAAAATAAAAAATCGGATAAAAATAAAATTAAAAGGTTCGGGGTTTTGAATGTCCAATCTAAGGGGTATCCTAGATTCGACACAGCAAAATATAGCCCTCTTACTTGTTTTGTTTTCGTGTCATTAACCACCAGACCCATTTTTCTTGACTCATTCTCAATGTTTGCTAAGGCTGCGTTAAACCTCGCAAAATTCTTTCCATGATATCAATATCATCGGCATATGCTTGTGGATCCTGCTAAAAATAGTGTTATTTCTGTTTACTGCAGCATCACGTATGATCTTTATGAGGAAAATGCTCACGAGGTCACACGGTAAACAATCACCTTGTCGGAACCCAAGTTTGTTGCTAAGCAGTTCGAAAATATCATTTCTAATTCTGCAGAGTTTTATTAATTCACATTGCTTGATATACCTTTGCTCGAATCAGCTGTCAAAAGCGGCTTTTTATAATCGACAAATAGGGGATACGTATCAATTTGTTTTTAATTGGTTTTCTCCAGGATCTGGCGAAAAAATAGAATAATAATTAATATTTCAAGTCATAAAATGGTTGTGATTTTTTTGGAAGTGTCTGTGTCAGCATCAAAATTTAAAGGTCCCTAATTGTCGACGTCAAAAAAGATTTTAAATAAATATTTTCTTAAAAGCAAGCTGGCTTACCAAAAGAATTTCAACCCTTTTTTTCTGTCAAATATCCCATTTACATCAATTAATTTACCCTAAACTTTTGAAAAAATAGAATTAAAAAAGAGTAAAAGAAGAACTTTGAAAATAAATTAGTAATTGTCTTGATAAAAAATAGCCAATTACAACTATTATGGCCTATTAACGAATTTAACAAAACAAATTACATTTCCTTTTTAAGATTTCTAGTCATTCTTGTTCTATTATCTCTTTCATTATGTTTTTCTTTCTTTTAATTTATTTTCATTATTTTGCATTTTATTTTTCTTTTATATTTTTCATGGGATATTGTCCAAGCATTGGTGTAATGAAGTAATTTAAATTGCTTGTTAATTATTTTACACAAAATGATAAATATTCCCAAATGCCATTTTGGGTTTTTCCCAAAAAAAAAAAAAGGAAAAAACAAAAACTTATAGTTCATTATTAAAACTGTCCGTCAATGTTTTTGTGGCCATTTAATGGGTATTAAGTTGTGAATATTAAGCAAGAATTTTGCTTTTCTTTTAATTTTGTATTTTTACTTTTGTTTTTTTTTTTTTTTGGTTTAAGTTTAGCAATTAACATCGTGGGCTTATTTCTTAATGTTTGTTTAAACACCGTAAATATTAAAAATCATTGCCTTTAAATTTAAAATAAGAAGTTTTGCTTTAGAAAAGTTGTCAAAAAGTCATTTTTTGGTTTTACCAAGTAAATGAAATATTTAAAAACCCTGGATTTTTGTGATTTATGTCTTTTTATATTCTGCTAAAGGTTTTAAGTATATTTTAGAAAAAATTGTAAGTTTTTAATTTATTTATGTTAGCTTCAGGTTTAAATTAGCTTGTCTCTTTTTTTAATAACCAGGAACCTATTATGTAGTTTTGTAGCACAAAATAATTTTGTAGTGTGCTTAAGTCATGGCAATGTTTTTACAAATTTAAATTGTAGGAACATTGATATGCGATATTATTGAAAGGTTCAGAAGTTTAAAGGATTATCACCGATATATATTTTTTTAGTAAAAGGAAGCAAAACTATTCTTTATTTTAGTTTCTAAGCAAAAAAAGTTTATTTATTTTGTGCTTGGATTTCAGTACTCCTTAAAGAATTCCTAATCCTTTCAAAAAAATTTTTTTCGATTTCTTTAAAATGCAGTTTGCCAAAGCTGGTTTATATTTTTAGGATTAGTTTCATGTAAATTTTGGTGATCAGAAGTTAAGGTAAGCATTATTAGTGCATTAGCAATTAACCCGCAACTTTGCAAGCAAAATCTTAAATATTACCCAAAAACAACTTTTTAGATGCCAAAAAATACTTTAAGCGCCAAAAAGGTATATCTGTATGATTATCTATACACTCTTAAGCCAGAATATATGATTTCTTTTTTTACCTTCTGGTTTTAATTTGGGTCATATTTCATATCTCGTAACAAACAGTAATATTGAAAAATCAAAAAATACTTCTAATATATAAAAAAAGGACGAGTACAGTTGGCCACTCTGTTGACTTTTAACCTTAATGTTGGTCACAAGCCTTCAAATTTGAGTTTCCAGAGTGATTAACTCAAAAAGTGCAATCAAGTACCAAATATGAGCAAAAGTATTTTATTACCATTTTTTTTGATTTTTTAACTTAATTGGGATCAAAAAAGTAAACAAAATGTGAAAAAGCACCTTTTGTCCACTTTTATGACTTTCAACCTTTATCTAGATCGTTAGCCTTAATATTTATATTTCTATAGTTACAAACTCAAAAAATGCAAGAAAAGTACCAAATATATAATAAGTACTTTTTGCTCATTTTGGGGACCTTTGACTTTAATCAATACTTCAAATCTCTGAAAATTTAAAACAAATACCTAAAAAGTACCACAAGTAATATTTATCCTTATCAAAAACTAAGTGGTTCAAAACTTGCCAAGCATTGCCTAAAACGTAATTTAAAGTACTTTTTTATTGGTTAAAAAGTTGCAAAAGCTAACCAAAAGGTACTATTTTATTACCCTATATATTTTTCCTTTTCTCTACCCTGTTTTTATAATTTGATTAAGAAGGTACAATATGGACATGAATATTATTAAAATATAGTTTTTACCCTCTTTTGCCTCTTAGGGTCTAAAATTTGAAGAGAAAACAGACATCGGTCTGCTTTTCGTTAAAAATACGATGGTTTTAAATTTCTTTTATGTCGTGTATAGCTTAGGAGGAGACTTAAATTTACTAATTCAATTACGTACATACATTTTTTAAACTTTGTAGATAAACATTATAATAAATGCCCCTTAAAAGGCCTCTAGTTCTTAAGAAGCAAGCAAAAATTAATTTTAAGTAAATTATATCCCTAAACATTTATACATTAAGTAATACAAATATGTCTTTGAAATACAAGAATTGTATTGAAAAATAAATTTATAAAAATTTTATTACTTTTAAGATAAGTTAATTTGCAAATTAAAATTCATTTCGATGCCAAAGAGTGTGTGTGTGTTAAAGTTCTAAGAAATTTGCATTAGTACCATTGGAAATAACAAATTAATAGTCAAAAGTGCATACATTTAATTTATTGAATTTAAAATAATTTCTATTTATTCGGCTTTAAGTTCATTATTCAAATTGTAATAACTAAGGAAGAAACGGTTTATTAAAAAATTAGGTAATTCCGATATTAGACGAGCGTAATGCCTTTTCGAAATCAGCTACGATTTCTCTTCAGGGCTCATTCTATTCGCTGCAACTGTAAGTTAGATGTAAATCTGTTCTATTTAAATAAACTTTAACGATTTTGAATACTGAAATTATATTCAAATTCTAAATTGCTTAGGCAGAACTAAATCCATATACAACCCTATGTTCTCTTATTCTCATCACAATTTTAATAATGAACTTAAGTAGAAATTATTTTAAGACATTGAAAAGTTCAAATAAATAACTATAAAATGTATTATATTGAATTCATCTATTTAATTCTATGAATTTTAAAATATTTGCATTAAAAGAATAAGCTTTAATTTACATGTGAAATCTTTAAAATACACATTTACACACACACACATGCACACACTAACACAAGAATGCATGATGTTCTTAAAAAGATTTGTGTATGAGTTTGTGTGTGTGTCTGCATATGTAAGAATTCACAAAAACATTTTCTTAAACTCACAGGAATACACAAATCCTTTGATATTTATAAATGAAATCATTATCCCATTATTTTAACAATAGACTTAAGGCTTCATTCTTTGTTGTTTTTTCCTTCTTTTTTTTTGTTATTTTTATTGCAGCATTTAGTACATATAAGATCTTAGGAATAGTCATCACTTCAATTTCATTCTCTTTTAAGGATTTAAGGGATTCGTGTTTGTGATTTTAAGTTTTCTTCGACAAAAAAAAAAACACATTTAACTGCTGCAAAAAGGCAAAAGAAAAAAATAAATTTTCAGTTTCATGTTGGTAACATGTAAAAAATATCGTCATTGCATTTGTCATTTAAGTAGTTTCTAGTACCATATAGATATAGATGGATATGTATGTATGTATGTATCTAAGCTTTGAATGTATGTATGTATGTGTCGTAAAAGAAAGCCATTTTTTTCTTATTTTTAACATTTTCTTATACCAGATAAATACCATTTTCTCGAAGGCTTTTATTGTTTTCTCCGTTTTTTTCTATCGATAAGGAGAGAATTTGTACTTCCTCATGCACACACACACTTGTAAACACATCCTTAAAATGGCAAATTGTCAAGTGCATTGAACTCTGTACTAGCTTGATGTATTAAGTAAATTTGATAAACTATTATTGGTTTAAAGAAGATTGGGAAGAAGCAAATAGAAAAAAAAACTTAAAAAAGTGGCAAGAATAATATTGTGCTTTGCTAAGCAAATATAGTAACTATAAGGATAAATAGAAAGTAGGTCAATTGATGTACGAATTCCTTATTATTATTTAACTTTATTTATAAAGAAATAATGTAATTGAATGACTTACTAATCCTCGAACAGCCCAAACTCGTAATGATAAAGCATCGAAATGTGATTTGCCGGTATTTTTTCCCAATGTTAATATCCACTTTTACCTTAAGGGGGTAAAATGGGTCGATTTGATATCTCATTAACCATACACGATAAATCGAAACAAAATTTAAAAGGATCATAATCATTTTTTCTTAATTTTTAACACTATAGAGTAAGATTGGTAAAACTTATATTATTGTACGTTTGGGTTTCTCTTCTTAATTTTGAAACCAATTAAAATAGAAATCTAATCTAAATTGCTTTCGATATATTTTTATTCGAAGTGGTAAAATAGGGTAAAAATTAAAATTTGGTACCTTGGAGTTCTTTTGGTAACTTCTATACCAATAAGAGTGTAACTTAATTCAAATTTGATTTAACGGCTACAGAGCCCAATTAAATTTTAAAACGAGAAAATTTCCTTGTTTTTTGTGGAACTTTTTTATGTTCTTTAAGATTGCGGGTCTAGGCCAAGGCCAAAGGACAAAAAATACCCTTTTAGGTTCTTAGTACTTTTTTGCATTTTTGAATTTATAAAACTGGAGTGCATTGGCCTGTCCACTATTGACTTAGGGATTAGCTTTGACAAAAAACAGCCACCTTGTAAACCAACAGCCTGAGAGCTGTTTCTCCTAAAAATACCAACAGGACTGATAAGGATATCGTTCTGCAAACCTTATAGAAAACTGTCCAAAATTGTTAATATCTGATGTCAACGGCGATTGAGACACCCAATCATCGATAACGATGTAGAGTGCTTGCCTGTCAGCCAAGAAGAGGTGAAAACATCAATATAATATATGAAGCATAAAAGAGCGGAAGGAGTCACTAATTAAAGAGCGGAGCTATGGGTTGGTAAGAAGCATTCATTAACTTGTCTGCAAGATTTGTCTGGAAGAACGTGTGTCAGATGATTTGAACCTCTGTGTGCTACGCACCATCTATAAGAATAGGAGATAAAATTGTCTCCTACCATCGCGTACAAGATTTCGTTGCGTGTACTGTGTAAAAAATTTAAAACAAAGGTCCCCGCAATAATCATCCCTTATCAATTTTGCTTTAGACCTGCAAAATCCACTTCTGTGCAGATACTACGTCAAGTCTTGTAGAAAACCCATGAAAAAAAACGACAGTTACTGCTCTAAAGGAAACGCGCAGACAAGTGTCCCCATGTTACATCTTTTTTGGATTATTTTTGTGCCACGTTGGCGAAATTGTAAACATTTCGTCTATATTTTATATTAAACTTTAATAAAAAAAAAAACGTTGGCAGCAAAAGAAACCCTCAGCTCGCCGCAACATTTCCTGGGGTAAAGCTAGTCAAAAGTACTGTAGACTAAAATTGCTGAAAGTTACTCGGAAACACTGGTTCCAATGCCTGAATTAAACCACAACTGACTTCCATGTCAATTCTACCAATTTTTACTAAATGCTTATAGCAGAAAGCATTACCTGGGGTATAGCTTGCCAGTAGTACTGGTGACAACGTTGATAGTGAATCACTATAGTTTTACAAATGACATTTCCAGTTGGGTAGTTTTTTGTCTGTTAAAAGGCCACTTTTTATAGCCTGATCGGTGCAGACGTGTCTGAAGGCACATCTGTATTCAGCGTACATACAGAGCTGCTTAGATTGTGCAGGATGACTTTAATGAATAAAAAACCGTCTACCGCACAAAGTGGCTTCAAAAAACGCAAAAGCCTGTTTTGAGATATGTTCAACATGAAACAGCACAATATTCACCATAAACCAAATGCTTCTTGCATATCCCGAATATATCGTCATAATGGGTCAAACATTGCCAGGTTGCACTGCTGCGTCAACTGATGGTTTTAACGAATAGAAAATCCAAGAATCCAAGAGATTAGGGCAATCTGTAAAATTCGGTTACTTTAACTTAGAGGTAGTAGAGAAAATTGTGCGCCTTGGATCCGCCTTAAATATATCAAACCAAAACATTCACTCTACAAGGCACTTATTTTTTCCACATTAATTCTTATAACGTGTTCCGAAATTCTTTCTAAAATTGCTCTTAATACTTTTTTGCTTTTAGAAATCTATTTAAAAAAATAAAATAAGACTGCGCGCTTACGCGAGGTAGTAGGTCAGTGGCTTGTTAGTAATAATTGAAATATTTCTCTTTGGAAAAGCCAATGATGCCAACACTGGTCAATCAAAACCAGCTACAGGCATTAACTTTTGTTTTTCATAACTTATACCCTACAACAACAAAACAGCAACAGAAAAAATTTAGAAACTCAATTATTCAAAAAATCTTCTTAATATTAATTTTAGTGCAAAATCAAATAAGCTATAAAAGGTCAGACTGGTCTACAAAGATGCCTATATACTTAAAAATCGTTTCATTTTATCAGTAGGTATGTTTGCCTTCTAGGCAATATTTTGTTCGGTCATACTTAAAAAACAAATTAAAATAATTTTTTCTAAAAAATTTGGTATATAAATAAGTCCGTCCTATGTTGTATGCTGAATGCTTTTAATTTTAAATATTTTTATATTATTGTGAAAAAGTTTAATTAAAGCCTAATCCAAAAATTCTCAAAAAAGTTAAGTTTGCATTCATTCCATTCACTCTATTCATTAGTCTGTGTTTTTCATACACGTCATTAAATTTTATTTTGTTTTGAATTTATTTTAGTTTTTTTTTGTCTTGCTTTTTTCTTTACACTTTATAGCTAAATAATAATCATTATAAAGATAATCTATTGACTATATGGACTTTTATCTTTTCTTAATGGAGTTTTTTCGCTGTTTCTATTTTTCGCTGTTTTCTATTTTACACTTATAGAGAAGCTTAAATCTGTGTGGTTTTGTATTTGATTTTTTATTTCCTCTGGTTTTTATGGTTTTAAAAAATCTTTGACAAACATTAACTGCAATAAAATACTGTACATTTACACATATGGCTGCTTAATGTAAGAATGTACTAAGTAGATTTATTTAAAAAATACATCTAGGAGAAAAGGCTTAAGAAATTTAGTGGTAGCTGGTGCAGGCAAAAAAAAATATTAATTTGCTCACAGGACTATTTAGCAAATTATTGAGTAGCAAATATTCGTACTTGACAAATTAATTAATTATTTAATTAAAAATAAAATAAATGAATTCAGCATAAGAGTGAACAGCATCAGGTGTAAATTCTTTTGCGACTTACACCCAAAGGCGTACCTTCCTGGTAATAGGAATACAAAAATCATGGTCTAGCATGAGCCTGCTTTAGGGAATATTTAGGGGACCATAATTGTTCAAAGCGCTATTAACTTGATTAGAGAGTTTTATAGATATTAAAATTTTTTTATTTATAAAATCATTAATAAGTTGTGTTTCTAAAAAACAATTTAGTACATTTTGCCTTCTAAGCCTATTATGTTTCTATTCCCTACTTCCAGTTTTTATTATTTATCTTTACGAGACTTATTTATAGCTTTTTTCCGTCTTTTTTTCCCTTTATCAGTCGGTCTATCTTTAAGTCTTTTCATTTTTCAGTCTTTTATGATTATTTACTATTTTTATTAGTTTACTGTTTTATTCTTAATTTTTTTCACTATTTTGTTTTTAGCTTCTATTTATCTCTGTAGTAGTTTAAGTGTTATATAGTTAAAATTATATGTATTTGTATATGTATGCTGTATCCTGCATTAAATTATAATGTAGATAGTATGTGCTGACTTGTGCACTTTAACATTTTATTTCAAACTATTTGTTAGCAATAATGTTAATAAAAATATACTTTATAGACCACGACAATAAAAAAAATTTTTATAACCATTCGAATCATTTTTTTTAGTCTCAATAATAGAAATAAAATTAAAACATATTGACGAGCACGTAAATCGAATGGAGTACAAAATTTTATGTGTTTGCAAATTATCTGGGAATTACTCAATTGGTTTTTAATCTATAAGGAGCCCGAGGGAGTTTTGCTTAGTACTATTTTTTTAGGTTATAAAAATAAAACCATTTAAATTTACTCTCTATAAATTTATAATTAAAATATTAACATGTTTTGCTAAATTTATAACATGTTTTTTTTTAAATTTTATACACCCTTTTACAATATTTTTACAATTTAAAATTGTTTAACGTATTGGACATTCCAAGGTATGACTTTTCTATCTCTCTGGCAGCATATACATATTTAAAACAGCTCATGTGTTGAGGCCAAGAGCAAATCAAGCCGATTTTGGATAATTATTTTTAATAAAAAGCAGGAATGCATTTTGTTGTTATCAGGATAAAGTGAGAAGGATAGAGCCAGCATTGTTTGTGGAAATTTAAATAATTAAAAATTATTGCTATTGACGTTGGGTGAAATAGGCAGATTTTGGGATATATATTGTATAAACAATGAGCCTTTTTAAAAGATGCTTATCACACTCCCTTATATTGTCGCTATATCAGTGAAACGTACTCATATAAGGATGATGAAAGAAAAGCCCTAACATGAAAGCTATATTTAGGTTTTGATCGAATGTAAGTATTATAAGTAATGAGAACATCAGATTGAATAAAGTAATTTCTACACTTTTTAAAAACCCAAAATACTTGGATACTTCTTTCGAATCAAGAAAAATATATTTCGTGTAGCAGACACTGCACCTAATATGCATGTCCAGGGCAACAAAGGTTACTATGTCCTCAAAATTTATACCATCAATTAATATAAACGTTGCCGCATGGCATTTATGTGTCAAAAGACTAGATTGGATCGGGCATTAATATCAATCCTTTTTACACGGCTCCAATCAACGACTGCCATTAGATACCGATTAAGTGTTTCGTTCATACTCTTTCTCATAACTGCAATCTTAAGAGAGATGATTTTTAAAACAGAAGACAGAATGGAGCTTGCGGCTCCCCGTGCATTGATTTTAAAATAATTAAAAAGGTGCTCCTTTTACAACACAAATAGTCCATTCTTTGGGAAAATTGTATATAAATCAAGATTTTTGTTATTCGGGCGTCAGAAGCAAAATGCATATATGTATAGAAGCCAAAAGACTCAGATTGGAGTCAAAAATTTGTTATTAGAAAAGCCAGTAAGTGAGCTTCACCAAGCCATTGGTATGCTCCATCGGTTCTTTCTTTATATTACAAGGTCTCCAGGACAAAGAAATATTATTTTAAATTGTTAAATGTGTAAAAGTGTGAACCTTTTATTGATTGTATTGCCTTGATTACTGAAATATGTGCTGTAAAAAATGCATGGGTGCATGGGTTTCTATTATATATATGGATTTACAAATACATAAATATATAAATAATAATAATAAATAAATAAAAAAATAAATAAATAAAAAAATAAATAAATAAGAAAATAAATATTTAAATAAATAAATAAATAAATAAATAAATAAATAAGTAAATAAATAAAAATTAAAAAAAATAAAATTTATATATGTTTATATATAAATAAATAAACAACTAAATAATAAATAAACTCTAACTTTTAAATAATATTAAACCAAAATAAGGCATTCGATTCAAATCGAAGTTCTACTCGATCGATCGAGTTGTCCATGCTTTTAGTATAGGAATTCTCATTAGAATTTTTTAATTTCGATTCGAATCGAATTCCGTAATTTGTCCCCTGTTTTGCTGTCATACTGTTATATCTGTTGACGTTTGATAAAACTACTTATGGCGACAAAAGGCAGTTCTCTAAGATTTTTATAGTTAATATAACTTTTAATAGTGGATTTTTCTATATCAAATAACTTAAAAATATTTTTAATTTTTTTGTTAAATTAATTGGGAAAAAGGTTTAACTTTTATAATTAAAATTTTTAATTCATTACACTTTTAAAAAAACAACCTTTTTTACTTTAATTAGAATTTCCAAAAATATGTAACAGATATGCAAAACTTAAATTTCGGGAACAAAATTTTCCAAAAAAATTTAGGTTTTAAAATGTGAAAGTGTATTTTTTTCTGCTGTCCTAAAGTTGGCTTTTTAAATAAATGGTTTTTCAAACGTCCACAAATATATTTTACAATTTATTATTTGAGATGGAAAATGACCTGAAACATTTTCACATTTAAATTTTTTTTAAAATTTTTTTATAAAAACAAAAATTTTAACAATAAATTAAAAAAGACAATTATTTTTCTACAATTCTGCCGCTCTTTAAATCCCTATAGATCATCTGAATGCCACAAACAGAACATAAAATTGTTATCAGCTTTATAAACTATTTATGTTATAAAATATTACAAAAACAAACAAAAAGTCATATAGTGTAATGGACAAGCACACGCATAAAATATCCCAGAATAACGTTAAAACACATTTGAATAAGCAAGGTACTATTAACCCCAATATAATTACAAGAAAGTGGTTGATAAAACATTTTAATATTCTGAAAGTCACTAAGGCCCATATGAAACTTAATTTTTTTTCCCCATTTAATTGCTATTGGATTAAACGAATGAAATAGCAAGCTTCAGCAAAAACAATATATATTAAATGGCACAAAATGCAAGGCACATGTACATATATCAGGTGGCTTTAGTTTTACAAAACAACTAGATCGTCACACAAATGTCAAAGGCAGATAACAAAAACTTACTAATTTTTTACTAACACTCTTTGAGTTTTTTTTAAATATATAAACATAAACAATTGTTGACATTTAAATACCAAGTTCTGTTACTGAGTTGATTTACTGAGGCCACCTGATACACACACGCCTTGAAAGCATTATTGCGAAAAGAAAAAGTTAACAAACAAGCAAAATGGAAATAATTTCTCACAGTTAAAAGGACTTTTACATCTATTTAGGAAATTAAAAATAAAATAAAAAACAATCATTTAATGTTGTAATAAAACAACAAAAAATTATCGCTTTTAAATAATTGAATATTTATACGACAAAAAATATTGTGTTTAAAAAAAAAACATTAAAATGAGTTACAAAGCTAAATGCAGCAATACTACTTAAAATATGAATTTTTAAATTAAGTAAATATAGTTCTATAATAAAACAAATAGAGCATTAATAAAACTTTATGCATTATAAAACATAACTTAATAAATACATTTACTCAACAATTGAATTAAATATATATGTATGTACATATGTATGTAAGTATGAAAATATGGAAAAACAAAATAGAAATCCTTAATTTAAACGATTACTTACTTACATTGCAGCAATTATTTTAATTGAATTTTTATGGAGCATAAAATTCCCCAAAAAAAACTCATATCGATCATTTGCCAGAACAACGTCATAACTCAAAAAATGCATATTTTCAATTAACGACGCAAATTATTGGTTTTGAAATTGTTTTTACTTGTTGCGTTTGATGAGGAAATTCCGCTTGTCTTTTCTAGTAAATGTAAGCAAATTGAAAGCTTTAAAGGCGTTTTTCTCGAAATGACTTTTTTTTTAATTATGACACTTTTCTAACAAATGAGCAACATGGTACTTACAACTTGGAGAATGTGTTTTTATATATTTATTTTAATTGTTTTTTTATGCAAATGTTAATGTTACAGAGAAAATAAACAATTTTTATGTTATTTTTTTTTATATTTTTGTATATATTTAAATATTGGCATATTATGGTGGTTTAACAAACCCCTTATTTGGATAACCAAAATAACCAGCACTTTTTAATTCTATTAACAGCTCCGGATTATTGCTAACTGCTTCATAAATGGCTCTTTCAAGGTTGTCATATTGATAGTAGGGGGGAAACGGCATATCGTCCAAAGCATTAACCTTCACTTGGCCTCGCTCTGTGCCAGTAGCAATCGAATGTCCATCAAGGGAGAAACTGAAATATTATTATTAAAAGTTAGCTTTATATATTGTAAATGTCAGAAATCTTAAATTTCAAACTTACATTCCCATTGTGTTGGACGATGTAGTAGTTATAGTTGTAGACATGGGTTTTAATATGTTTCGTCTTAGATCCCAAACTTCACATTGCTTGCGATTAATTGCTATTAAAATTGTTGAATGAACACGGCTCCAAGCAGCCCATTGATAGGGTGCAAATAAATTCTTTAGTGTTATTAAAGGTTGAAAAATTCCCTCCATCCATATGCGTATACACCTTGAAAAGAAATATATCGTTGGCTCAAATGCTTAAAAGGCACAGCTAAGTAAATATAAAAAAAAATTAAGTTTTCAATTGACTGTTTCAAAAGCCATTTATCTTCCTATCTTGACAAAATTTTAGACTTCTGCGATTCAAAATGAAATGATAAGGAAGCAATATATGTAGCTCTGTTTAAAGACTTCATTTTACAAAGTTTTTTGTTTCTCCCACAAAATGTTTTTTGTTAGTCACGTCTTTTTGCTTATTAGCTTATGATCAGTAATGTTTAAAACGAATTGGAAGAAGTTGCCAAAAGTAATGAAAACAGGCACTTCCTTTGTTAGTCAGCAGAGCTTCAGGTCAAGTAGTTAAGTAAAATCGTTGCCAGAGTAACAAAAAGAAACGAGACTTGGTGGGTTGGTTTATATGGTAGCTTGTCTTGCTCATTCTCCGGCAAATGGGGCTTCAAATGACCCTGTTTTGATATAATTATTCCACTCATCAGATGTATCCTCCCTCGGAATCCATACCCGGACTAAGTCTCGAAGTACCTGACCAAAAGATATCTTAAGAGGTCACCTTTATTGCACATCGATTCCACTTAGCTAATCTGGCGTACAACTGCCGAGAAACTTGAGCTTCTTGGCAAGAAGGGCAGGGCATTTGCAAATACAATTAAAAACCCCTTTCTTCATTTTCCTATTCCTACAACTACGTCAATGGCCGTTTGAATGGAGTGCAAGTCTGCTTGATTATTTAACCACTACCCAGTGACATCCGTCCAACAGCGGCTCATAATGTAGATAGTACGATTGCAATCCGAAGGGGAACAGGAGGCACTAGAGACACACATCTGGGGGGTTATTATGTAATTCGATTCGAATCGAAAAGGCCTTCGAAAGGAATTTTTCTATTCGAAAGGCAAATCGAATTATCTAATACTTTTAAGAAATAAAGAGCAGGAGAAGAAAGAAATTAAAAAAGAATAAAAGCAGACTTACCAAATCTTAAAAGTATTAGATAATGCGATTTGCCTGCCGAATAGAAAATTTCTTTCGAAAGCCTTTCCGATTCGAATCGAATTACATAATAACCCCCCTGAACGGCTTACGCCACTTGATTTCAACGACTTCAAAAAGTGACTTTAAGTTCCATCCTTGATAGTTCTTGGGGGGACTTGCAACTGATTTCTCCTAAGAGATATTTAGAGCAGATCCGAATTACGCCAGCTGATTTATCCGTTTATTACCAAAGTAATTCAATGAATTTATCAGGCAGACGAATACAAGGATTAACTCCCAATAAAGATATGCCCTGGAACTAGCATATCATTAGTGTTTTGTAGTTTCAGTGCCCATATTCATATTAAGTCAGTTAGTAAAAACTGCACTACCCCCCCCCCCCCCCCCCCCCACCCAATTTTTTATGTGAGATAGCATCAAGTTACAATTTTTCTTACTTACCAATCATTACCGCATGTCAGAAAGAGTTTGGGGGACCAAGGCGAAAAGTCCATAACATTAACTGCGCCTTCGTGTGTCCTTAAAACTTGCAAATAATTATGCTGATAATTCGTGGAGCATTTATAAATACAGCCTTCATTTGTAAGAACATAATATATATCCAATTGAGATGGATGTTTTGTCAAGTTTAAGCCCTGAGAACAACGACTAGATTGATTTTTTGTCTCCCCTAGAGGCATAGTGCCCGACAAGCCCTCTGGAATACCTTCAACTTTCTCTATTGTCATTAGTTTAAAACCAAACAAAAATGGACTATTGATAATATGATATTGTGTAATGGAACCATCTTGAGAGAGTATCAAAAAAGGATCAATATCCTCATTATGATCACAAGAAGATTGCTTTATCCATTTTATTGCCAAAACAGGATCAACTCCCGGTATGGTAATACGCTGAGATACAGCTACTGGCGGTTGATTATAGTACATTATGTCTCTTACTTCCACAGAGCCATCATTTAACCCTATAGCCAAAAGGGTTGGCATATTGGGTGAAAACTCAACCGATACCACCGGTACTTCATAATGATAACAGCGCTCTGGATCACAAGGATTTTTAATACTCCATACGCATACTTCCCCAGTTTTTGGTAATTTTGCTGCTTGGTAAGAGTAAATGCCATAAGCTACAGCCAAAATATCACTATTCGTATAGCAAAAACTCATATCGGCCACTGCTTTACGAACATTGTCTTTAAAACCTGGATTCAAGTTAAACAGAAGATTTAAAGAATATTTATAGTCAATCTTATTCACAATTCGCGTAATCTTTCTCATATTTCGAAATCTTTTCTGGCTTTCTTCAAAAGTATTTCCTGCCAATACACGTTTCATTATGGTAGTGGCCAATTGAAAGGATGGCAATTGGGCTATAATAGCAAGTTGTTCTTCGGGTGACTTAATTTGGGAAATATTTAATTTTTTAGGTTCATCCTGATAGGAGCCATCACTTATAGCATCCAAAACTTTATAAGTGTCATACATTTCAAAATTCGATACATAGCAAGCAGTGTTATTTGTTTTCACTATTTCGGTGTTACTTTCTCTGGCTTTATACAAAGTTGCTGGTGTTTGAGTTTCAGCCTCTGAACGCCGACGTACTTTGCCCTTACCAATCGTTAGATAATCATATTCTTTATTATTCTTTTCAACCCAATCACCATCCTCTGTTCCTTTAATAGCAGTCATGCCGTGTTGCTCAAATAGTATTTGTAAATCAGTTTTACGCAGAACTATGCGAATAAAAGGCAATGTGTGTTTGAATTCTTCTTCGAAGGATAAAAATGATGATGATGAGCTTAAGTCAGCCGTACGCCAAGAATGTCTTGCACTTGACTGTAAATCAAATAGCATGCGCTCACTGCCAATCTGTGTAAATAATAAGAATTTTAAATAATTTGAAACTAAAAACTCGGATCTTAATTTACACCATTGATTATCTCTTCCAATGAGAAACGATAACCCAAGCTTTTAGATATTCTAGATTTTAAAATGCCACTAAAGCTGGTTATCTCTTCATCTCCCATATTAATGCTTTTCAATTTTTCCGTTAACTTTTTATAAGCCTCTGTTTCAAATGGAACATTGATGGGTTTTGGTGTCACATCAACTGATTGATTTTCAGCTTTTTCATGAATTTCCAATTGTGCTCTGATATCTAGCAGCTTTTGCGTCTCTAGCATCAAGCGCTCATATAAAGCCAAATGCGCCAGGGATCCTGTAGTAGAAGGAGTTTCTAACTGATCCATCATAACTCTTTTGGATTTAGCTAAAGACATTTTGGTCTCAGAAGGTGCCTTTTTTTATTGGAAGTAAACTCAAAACTTTTAAAAAATCAGCTTAAGTCTTATATTTTACCTCTTACCGTTTCTTTTTTCTCGTCATATTCTGTTATGGTTTTTGAAAATCTTACTGCTGTTTTTGGATTCATGCTGCTGAAATAATATTATATTTTTTTTTTAAATATTTGTGTAATAAAAAAAAATACAAACTTTTTTCAACCCTTATTAGAAGTTTGTTCAGCGTTTGAGATGGTGAAATTAAAAAAGGTTTCAGCAGTTCCAAAATGATTAATTCGTACCCATGAAGCAATGGTTGCACCGTTACTTCACCTGGTTTCTACAAAAAAATTTATTTTATAATTGCTACAAATCTTTATTGCTTTAAAATTTTTTTTATTTTTTAGAGTTTATACCACATATCGTCGTTTTAAATTTTTAAATAATCGATCCATAAATTATTGGGGTTTCCATAAAAGTCGCTTTGGAGTGCACTCCTTGCACTTTGTAATTTTTTTTTTTATTAAAAATGGCTTTTTTTATTCTGCGAACACTTAAGATATTCATGTAATTTTTACATACAAGCATGTAAAGTATATTGCACTTTTTCAACATAATTCAAGTGCTGCCTACTTAACTTCATTTACATATAATATGATAAAATGACCTGTTTTTAATTAAATCAGCTTTCATATTTAAAGCCATATTTACTCTTAACATACATATACATATGTGTATGTAAGCCTGTATGTGTATGTTACATGTGCATACAAATATGTATTTGAGAATGAAAGTAGCAAACTACCCACTTGTCTAGGTACTTCAAAATATTAGATACCAGAAAATAAAAAGAAAATTCTATAGTAACCAAGTAAGTAAGTAGAAGTGCAATTAACAAAAGAAGAAAATTTTTTTACACGTACGTACACATTTACGTGTGTTGGTTCAAACATTGTTAGTGCTGGAGGAAAACATCAGTCAACTGGTAGTTTATTTTATACTTGTAGTTAAGTTTAGTTACTTCCTTGTTTTTAAAAATTTTACAAACTAGAGTTTGCCTTTTTTATCTCTAGATGTATAAAACAATTATTTCATTAAAACCCTTAAAATATTGAAATTTCTTTTTATTCTTTTTATTTTTTATCAGATTTAGAATACTTGACATTTCAAGTATATAGTTAAGACATGTATTAGAAAATGAATTAACATACGTCCGGAAAATTTAAGACAATTTGATGTAGAAATATGTTGAAAAACTAAAGCAATAACAAAAATCTATGTGTGAACCGACTGCTTTAGAAATATTTCTTTAGATTAGTATTAGTAAGGGGCCATAGGACTTTGCGTAGCTATAATTAGTAAAGAAAACCTACAAAACAGTATAAGAATCTCACATACCTACAACATAAGCCTTTCCATGGTACAATTACCTTACAAGATAATTGAGTAATCGAGTTTTTCCACTCGTTATATCTGTCACACAGTACGTTTTTTGACATAAACGGGGATGCTTTTACAATAACTTCATCAATTCGGTATCGAGTTTGTTGTAGTTTTTTCTGTAGCGATTCTACCTTGTAAGTTAATTGTACCATGTGCCTTTCGAAACCCTAAACTTTTTTATTTTTATCCATTTTTTTTATTTTTAAAATATATTTCTAATGTTTAAATAGGGGTCGGTTTCATATTTTAATCCTCTTAGGGCAACTAGCGAAGCTGTTCGAGTTTCTACCCTAACTTTTACAAAATTTGTATGGAAACCCCCTTACGGGGTGGTGGAAGGAGGTAAGTATGTTTTAGGAAAACGTTTGCAAAGAAAAATAAGTTGGAGTCAGTCCTGACCTATGTAGGGCACCCTGGAAATTTTAGGGGGGAATATTCTAGGAATATGTTTGGAAGGGGAAACTAATGGGGTATGTTGTACATTTTATTCCTCTACGAGCGACTCCGAAAAAGTTGTAGAAGTCCATACCCTAATATTTTTAAATTTTGTATGGCAGCCTTGTAAAAGTATGTTCCAAAAAAATATTTGGGAGGAACAATTAATAGGGGTCGGTCTTAGTTTTATCTTTGTATGAGCACCCTGGAAGCTGTGGGAGCTACTAAAAAAAATGTTTGTTTGCCAACCCTTTTCATTTTAAGGGGGGAGGGGGAAGATAGGGTGCAAGTATGTTCCACAAAAATGTTCACTGGAAAAACTAATTAGAGTCGGCCTTACATTAAACATTCACTGGTCAATTCTGGTGCAGTATCGGTTTTTATGTATGAATTTTAGAGAAGTAAACAGATGTTTTCTTGGTTTTTGGCTCATATATCGGGTAGTTGCGGGGCGATTTTACTGGATTTTAATAGAGATTATCGCAGATATTTCTGATAGTTTGATACCACTTACGGGTGTCGATGCGACATCGGGGGTTTCAAAAACTTGAATTCAACAGACACACAGACAGACAGACGGACATGGCTTAATAGACTTCCCTGTCTAAAAGGATTCAGTGTAAGACTGTTGTTTGGCATATCTGTTGTGTGAAGAAGGTACCCAAAATGCTCCCTTGTGGTAAACCAGCCCATATTGGTAGTTTTCTTATAGGTTAAAAATATTTACTAGAAAGTGAAGCTTTAGCTTGTTTAACTGGCCTTTGTGGCATACTTTATCGAAAACTTAAGAGACATCGATTAACAGCGCGGAACAGTACTTTTTTTCAAAGACTTTTCCTATAATCTGTACTACCCTATCGGTTTGTTTGTTGGTACCATGTCAACGTCTAAGGACAAGTTGAAGATGTGGAATGCAGTTGTTGCCATAAAGGATCGGGGTCAGCTGGTTTCTTAGGCTTGTAAGGCAACATCTTCAAAGGATCTTTTCCAGGCTTTAAAACCTCTTTATTAAAGCACATTTCCATATTGGCGGGATATATTTAAGTCGTATTATGGCGTTAAAGGTGAAAAAAATTATTATTTTTTATAAACAAGGTTATTCTTAAAGCATTTCGTTTATTTTATTAAAACCAGGAGCCATCTTATCATTTAAATTATCGATACGTTCAAGCAAAAACAGGTGGTATTTCACTCACCCCAGAACATATATTCTGACTTGCGAGCAGATAGCATTTTTCTTCGTCATTTCTTACACAGTATCCTCTCAGATAAAGCAGTTGCTAATCGCCATCAAGAATAAATTCGTCTTAGCAGTCGGGTCTTACCCAAGTTTTCCATAAGTAACGTCGTCCTGTATACCTTCAGTAAGTTTTTTAATTAGTCTGTACAGTTTTTAGCTTAGTCTTAAGATTGGGCTATCTAAGCTTTTGCCATTCTCTTCAAGCTCTTCTTCTTTCAGATAAAAGCGTTTCCACTTTGGCAGAAAAAATTCTATTGTATTTAGGTTTGTAGAAGAAGCATCTTCAACGGCTTTTTAAATGTTCTTCTTAAGGCTGTTCACACAATCAACAACTTCTTCAAAAACTTTTAGTACACAGAAAAAACTAAGTTGTAGAATCAGTAACAAATTTCAGAGAATCAGTAAATATTTTGTCTGGCTGAGGACCTACAACGAAAGTTGTAAATTTAGACAAATAATTTTGCAAGAATTTTAGCTTCTGTTAAAAAATTTTGCTGAGCTGGTTAAATATTTTATTTGTCAAGGCGAAAATTTTGTTTGATTTAAAAATCAAATAAAAATATTATTAGAGACTATTAAATAAATTGACTAAAAAAATAAATTATTTTGAACAAGAATTTGTTTGAAAAATTTTTTTTGTAGTTTTTTGTGTGTAGCGGATATTCTGAGCAGTGAGTGCTGATATGTTTTTTATATTTCAATCAATTAACCCTCTTGGATACGAAAAAGTATAAAGAATTTCCATATTTAGGCATAAATTCGAAAATCTTTTTTGAAAAATCGTCAAATATGTATATGGCAAAAATCATCCAATCCTTAAATACCCATTTTCAGACCAAAACACGTCAAAATTGCCATAACTCGTCAAATTTGGCAACTGCGATCCTTACCTAAGCTAAGTACGTGCCTATTTACCAAAAACAACTCTGTAATGAATACATTTTTCTAAAGGTGAAAACTTTTATTCTATTGAAATTTTAACAAATCTAAAAGGATATAAGAAGTAATTTGTTAAAGTAAAAGAAATGAAATTTAACAAGAAGCCAAAACTTTTTAATGAATGTCTTCTTAGGAAAACTTAACATGTACTTGTTGTGGCTGTTGTTTTTGGTAAACGTACATGATACGTTCAAATGCTACTAACTTTAAAATATTAACAAGAAGATAAAGACACGAAGTGAGGTTTGTATTTCCTTCCTGAGCTTGAATATTTGGACCTTTGTTAGCTTTAGCACGATGCTCAACACTTTAATATTTACAAGAAAAAAAGTTTTTGTAAATCTTATCTTTACACCAACTAACCAAATAACAACAAAACTTTATTGCTTTGACAAGAAACCGACAAAAGACAAACTTAAAAGTGCCATAAAACATGTAAAGTAATGAATATAATAAAAGTAAATTGTTTATTGTAAATAAATGGTGTTATTGTCATAATATTCTTTAATATTTTATGCTATTATATGTATACATTGTATTCATTTATCCTTTTTCTTTTAAATAAATTCAACTATAAAATATTGTAACAAAGGAAAAAATATAAGTTTGTGGCAAAACAATTTTTTGATTTTCAAAGGAAATTCTTGTAGGTTCAGCATTATGCAAATAATATTGAAAATTATGTTTCTATATTTTTAAACCTATAATAAAACAAGTTAGGCTTGCTGGATCAGTTTCTAAAATAGAAATTCCTTTTTAATCCTGCTGAATAACTTTGCTGCAGTAAGGATCATAAAACTGTTAATTTAAAAACTCATCACCAAAACTAGTATAAAAATGCCTGTAAAAAACACAAGACTTCTTGAAACAGTAAAGTTTAGACTTTATTTTAATCTACGAAGCAAAATCTTTAAATGAACTTTTATTTTTTGACAAAAAAATTAAGCAAAAAATTTATGAATACCTGCACCGTCGGCCTAGCTTTCCAGTGCTCTTTATATATATAATTCATCAGTCAGCGACACTTTGAACGGCACTATGAGAATTTTGCAAATTACCAGCCATTAGCACAAGCCCAAAATAAACCAATTAATCCTTATTTTAATAAGCACGTAGCAGTGTCAACAGTACGGTGAGTACGGGTTTTGTTAAACCATTTACTCACATTTAAGCCAAAAAAATTAAGATTTTAGTTCTAAATTTTATTTGATTTAAGCTTAAAAAGATTAGTTTAAAATTAAAAATTTTAAGTACGATTTTGAATTCTTTCAAAAATAAATAATAATAATAATAATAATAATAATAATAATAATAATAATAATAATAATAATAATAATAATAATAAATATGCTTTTTTTCTTTTTTATTTAAATGAAACCTTTATATTTGGTGAGAGTTAGGAACAAAATATATAGCACTCCTTCCCATTCTTGGTAATCGGCGATTCCATACCAAGAAAAAGCTCCACTCGTTATTTGGGCTAAAGCCACGATCAACATGTTTCTTCCTAAAAGCGCCGCACTGTATTTAGGTTCGAAACGAAGCTATATGCGCTCCTGACACTCAATTTGCTAAAACTAGGCCTCCTTGTAGTCAAAGCTGTTACCGGTAGGACCCCAGTCCTCGTATCCAAAACCTTTTTCAGTTTTGACAAGGTCCGGGACTGGCAGCCCTAACAAGTGACGCAGTATTTAAATAGTCTGACAGTGGCAACCTTTATAAGAAGCAGCATTTAAAGTTATATTAATGAGCAATTGATACCCTCACAAAGGGACCACCGTCATTCCAGAGAAATCCATTTGCCTTAACAAGATTGCAGTACCATTAGCAGGGGTCATAATTTAAGAAATCGGTAGCAATGGCCGCAGCAAGAATATTAACAAAGTTGTGGGTGGCGATGAAAAAGACAGAAAGTTGTAATTGGCTCATATATACCCCCAAACATGTGAGTGTTATTAAAGCAACTCTAAGTCAGGTGGCAAATTATAGTGTTCAATTCGAATCGAAATTTAAAAATTCTTATTATAATTCCTATATTTGAAGCATCGACACAACTTGTTCGATCGAGTAGAATTTCAAATTAAATCAAAATTAAAAAAACTCCTTTTGGAATTCCTCTAATAAAAGCATCGACACAACTCACCCAAGCTAAATCCAAGGCCAATAAATAGGTGAAGAAGCAGCTTGATTTGCCTAATATTCCTACATACCATACCATGAGCAGAAAACCAATAATGAGCAAGAAGTAAGAAACCCTTCTTTATCTTGAAAATATATTCGTGACACATTACTTCACATATAAGAGGTGAAACAACTGGCAAAACACTTTGCTTTTGCCAGAAACTGGCAGCACTTTCAACTACAATACGGAGGTACTGTACGTGGCAAAGGCAACGAAACGCCCCTGGTTTATGACCGGACTTCGTGCCTGGCTGGGTACCCAATCACTTTCATCGAATTATTTCTCAAAAAGAGTAGGTCGAAACAAAAAATTTATCGCCTTACTGATCGTTTTGCCGAAGCAATTGACCTAAATCACATCTGTTTCTTACTCCGCCAGGCCTAATTAGTGAGAGACTTCAGGCTTAACGCTTTTAGTCAAAGAACATTTTTTTAAATGATTTTGGTATAGGAATTTCGTTTTTATGACCTTTGAACTGCCATATAAAACAGCATTTAAATTTATTATGTCAGTTGATGCATTAGTGCAAGCTTTAAACTCATGTTTTTTATATCAGTAGAGTTGTTTTAGGTTATACGGCTCTTAAATTTTTTAAAACCGCGCTTTCAGAATTGTACGTTATACCCTATTTCGGAAACGGTAACTTACCCAACTATTTTTTTAAGTTGCATCACTTTCAGCTCTTTTAATTTCACACCTTCTAAGTTTGAAAATCGCAGTTACACTTCTGAAATAGCTATTAAATTTTAATTTTGGTTACTCTGCATTAGTTTGAGTAAATTTGGGTAATTTTAATAAAAATTTTAAAAAATTTTGTCCCATAAAAAATCTTATTGTCAAGAAGAAAAACAATAAATTTCAAGTCAGCGATCGCTCTGCACGATTAATTTGTATACAAAAAAAATAAATTTATTGTAACTTAAAACTTATTTTTTTTAACAAAACACGTTTCAGCTACTGTCCTAAGCCGCATATGAATTGTACCATAATTTGTTTTCATTCAATCATATGTGACAAATTCCTTCATTTATGTATGTTAAATAATTTTGATACCCTATTTTTTACGCTGTCTAAACAAAACGTTAACAAAATAAATAAAAACTGATTTCAAAATAAAATGTTTACATCTTCTCCGAATATGTCAAATGTATCTAATCTAACACATTCCGTTTTCCCTCTCACTTGAACACATGAAAATGTAAAATAAAATTCTGAAAATGAATTCAATCAAAGCCCAATATAAATCTTAATATGATTAAATTGTTTAACATGGAAGTACATACATTATGAAGATTTATTTAAATACATCATTATTCAGCTACTTAACTATGTGTACATACGTACAACACAATTCAAAATATAAAATCCTAACAAATGTCTAATTTATTTTGTTTGTTTTTCATTTTCTTTATTGCTCTAACAACAACAACAACAAGATATTTTATTTTCATCTTATTAAATATTTTACAAAATTTTTTTTCTGTTTGTTTTAGCAAAATACTCCAAGGAATTTGTTAGTAAATTGTTATATGATTTAAGCACACTAAAAAGACAAAAAAAGCAATCACACAAATAAAATAAAAAAAAGGAAAAAATAAACAAATTCAGCAGTAGACTAAACAACATTTCAAGTTAATTTTTTATGCTTTAAATTAAGTTTTTTTTCCTTCATTTTTTATTACAGTTCACACTATTAAACAAGAAAAAATATAAATAAAAACCAACACATGCATACATACATACACACATGCATACATATGTACATGTACAAACCTAAAAATATTTGGGAGGAAGAGACCTTAAAGAAACTATGTTGTCATATACCCAAAGGACTAGACCAAAGCTATTGCCACAAGCACTCCTACAACACTTGTCCATTCTTTTTTGTCAGTAGCTTTGTTCTATAAGAAAAAAAGAAAAAATTGAATTAAGTAAACGTAGGCGTAACCAACTAATAAAATGATTCATTTCCGTTTCCGGTCGCTGTTTTTTTTTTCTTTTTTGTTATTTTTCTCCCCCTGGTTATTCCTTAAATTTTCAATGAGTTAAGATAGAATTTTTAACCTTTGTATCTGTAAAAATCTGCTGTTTTTTTAAATAACATCCGACACTTTAAAATAAAAAGTTTCGAAAATTTACCTTAAAAATCAAATGAACTAAGTCCGAACTAAAGTATTTTTTCAATTGTATTTAAGAAATTTCAAATTGTATTTCACAATTTCTAATTTGATAGACAATTGAAAATTTCCATACATATTAAAAATTCTAAAATAAAAATAGGAAATTTAAAAATAAAATAAAAAAATCCAAAAATACAATTGGGAATTTCTGAAATTGCACTACATAGAAATGTCCAAAATTAAAATTTTTAATTTTTTATTAGAAAATTGAAAAAATAAAAGTTTTGTAATTGAATTAGAAATTTCTAAATATCAAAAGAAAGTTCTGAAATTTAGTTAAAAATTTTTGAAATATAATTATAAGATACTAAAATCCAATTTAAAAACATTTGTAAATTATAAATGTATGTAAGGTCCCGGCCATTGCACTATAGGCTCTCCGACTGGTTTTTGGGGCAAAAAGTGTATTTTTGCACATAAACATTTTTAAAAAGGAACGATGACATTTTATAGCTAATACATTAGGAAACTTAAACGCAAAAAATTGGAACCATGTGGTAAACTTTCAACTAACGGGAAGCTGCCAAAGTCACATGTTTTTTTTTAGTTTGTTTTCATATATTTTTCACTTGAGAAGTAAACAAAGAAAACGAATAAATAAGCAATATTTATCAAACTTTGATAAACTATTATAAAATGGAAAATATTAGTAAAGGTATGAGAATTTAGATTAAAAAAAATTTAAGAAAATATTGTTGTGTAAGTTAATATGTGCTGTTAAGCTGTGACGTCTTTTTTGAGTAATTTTGGTAAGAATTTTTACGTTTTTTGGAGCAGAAGTTTGCTTATTGGAACGAATTGTAAAAGTCATTGGTATTATAAGAAAGGTGTTCATGTCTAGTTATTGTGTTTAAAAAATTAACTGCGGCCGTCTGCAACCTTCTAAGATATTAATATTTTTAGATTGCCTAAAAATAAAAAATGCTAATATTGTAAAATTTTGGTTAGAAAATAATCGAAGTGTGACCGCTGTTGTCAACTGGATCTGCAGTAAAGAGAGATGCAAATAAAAACTGTATGATACCAATTAAGAAGAAAATTAAAAATTTCTTTGCATATGCCATCCAGAAATGGACCACAAAGTTCAGAAACTGGTTTAAACTGGAAAAAAGGAAAGTCAATGGTGAAACTGAGCTTAAAATAATAAAACAGTCCCAGCTAAAAACGGTCGTCCCAATGTTGGTAATAACTAAGAAAGTGAGCAGCAAAAACGAAAACTTACATCCGCTCATTCAAGTAAAGAAAAAGATATAAATTTTGTGTTAAAAAAATCACCTTCTTCCCCAGAAAGGCTAACTAAAATCAGAAAAGAGCTCACTTCTGATAACAAAAATCCGTTTATGGTTTCCCCTGAAGAAGCATTAGTTTTTTTGTTAGAAAAAAATCCGTAGAACAAACAATATATAAGCATGAGGGAACTGAACAAATAACACAATTGTGAAATTTATCCCAGCTACAAAAAAGTCTTGAATATAAAAAACAATGCCGGCTAAGAGAATTTTGTACATATGTATATATTATGAATAATTTTTCTTAGGCTTAGTTCATTTTATTTAATAAATATTTGTGTTTCATAGTAAAAAAAATATATTATTTGGGCCAGCAAAGCGAAATCAAATAAATGAATTCAAAATATCACAAATTTATTTTTTACTTTATGTACAAATTATTTTAAAAATAATTCATACTTTTACAGCTCTGGTCGCAAGCATTATATTGAGCGACAATTTTTAGATTTTTAAGTTCGGTGTGATAGTAAGATCGATATAAAATTTTTATCCGAAACTTCATTGTCAAATTGATAATTAAACTAAACTCAATTTCAAGTCATAATTTTTTTCAGACACACAATTCATTTATCCACGAAGAAGTGGGCGTGGCATCGAGCAATCGACTTAAAACTTTTATCTAGGTCTTAAATGGGCCTTGTTCTCAATCCCACTAAATTTCAAGCGTCTAGCTGTCTCCGGTGATTTATTGCCTCAAAAACTGGTCACTGAGCCCACTGTGCATTGTTAGGTTTGTTTTCCCCATACTTTTGGCAACATGTGGACTTCGCATCAAAAAACCCGGCCAAGAATTGCAGATGCTTGTGACGCTCAAAAATAATGGTCTAAGACCCACCCACAGGAATACCGATCAATTTAGAATCACTTCCTAATTCGATCCCTCCATCCGTTTGTCCGTCCGGCTTTATTAGTTTTATACATTTTTTTAAGGTATATGTATGTGTGTGTTTGTAATTTTTTTTTATCAAAGTGTAGGTCACAATTTCAGGATTATATAGATGAAATTTGGGACAAATACGTTGCTTGATATAAGCATAAAAACTTTTGTTTGTGGTGATGGCCGGTAAATTTTTTGACACATCCCCCTATACAAATGTACTCCCGGAATAAGAAATTTGAGCTGTAGTTAACTCGAATATAAGTCTGTAAGTACATGGGTCTAACTTTATTCTTTCAACTTTAAACAGAATACAAATATTATTACACACAAAAAATTATCTAAGAAAACTTTACTTAAATCAAGCCATAGCGGTGTCAAAAGTGCGGTGAGTACAGTTTTTCTTAAATCAACTACGAAATTTCTAACTCCAAGTAAAATTTTTCAAGTACGAATTTCTTACTTTTAGCCACAATTAAGCCAAAAAAGGATTGATTTAAGTTCAGAACCGTACTTGATGTAAGCCAAAAGAAGATTGATTTAAGCCGTAAACGGGATTAATTCGAAAATGAAAAGTCATTTTTTGACTTATGAAGTTTTATTAAAGACGCAGAATTTTAGATTTTATTTTTATTTTATTGAGACTTAAAATTTACAATTTAAAAATTTAATTTTTTGTACTTACCGAAGCTGAGATTCGAACCAGGGATTTCTGCACTTCAGTACAAGCGCGTTACCTCTAGGCCACCGAGACACTTTGTTTTCAAATGTTAAATAATATACATATTAAAACAACAAGCTTTTTTCTGCTTGATTTGTTAAAGCAATCCGTATAGACTTGATTTAAGAAAATGTAAGTAAGGATCGTACTTAAAATAAAATTCTTGATTTTAGAAAGCGGGTTTTCTTTCTGTGTAGTCTATTCTTTCATAAAGCCTCAATACAAATGTGTGGTGAAGGTTATGATAAATCACTGTGTGGGTGCTATTTCACTATTTCGTTTCTTGACACTTTTCTTCTTTACATCTGTTGCAGCTCACTGCAATTTTTTTGTGTCAAAAACTGATTTTATTAAAAAATCCTTTAGTTATGACCATTTTAATATCTACAAATTTTGTATTCCTTTTTTTCATTTCAGAGTACTAATGCATTGGAGTAAAAAAGCAAAATCAAAAAGATATTTATTTGGTTTTTATATATTTTGTAATCTTTGAGGAGACACCCACAGCTAGAAAGTAAGAGCTACTTTTAGAAGGTATGAATAAGTCATATATTTTTTTTTAAATATTTTGGGCCCCTCTTTTTATTTTACAACGATGCTACTTATTTTTTATTTTAAAGTTTAAAACAAGAAAAAAAAATGTGTTTGCATTGTGTCCCCATTATTTTTTATATTTTTCACTTAAAAACTTTAAGCGAAATTCTTAAACAACTTTTTTAGTTTTTCTTTCTTAATGCTTTCAATTTAACACCAAGTTATGACTTCTTTAAGCTATAAATTAATTAATTCTGCCCTTAATAATTTCACATGTTTTAAATCGCATCTTCTGCTATGACCTTTTTCGCCAGTTTAATTTTCTTTTAAGACCGATTTTCTGTTTTTCCACCACATAAAAGTAATAATTTTCTTTTAGGTTTCTTTGCTTGTTTTTTGGTGTGAAAATTTATAACGTTGTCGTACAGTAAATTTTTTTTTTTTTTTTTTTTTTGGAAAACCACATGCCACTGGAATTGTTTTTTTTTTATTTCTGTAAGTTTTGTCCTGACTGTCAGCAGCAAAACATCCATCTCTGTACTTTATTTTATTTTTTTTTTTTTGGTTTTTTATACGTTTGTGCAGATATGTACATTGCTATATATGGGTTACTTTTATATATTTTTGGTAGGTGTATGTGTGTGTGTTTTCGTGATTTTTTTTTTATCCCAAGAAGGCGTAATTTCTCTGTGGTATTTGTTTTACTTCCGGCTGTTGTGCAAATGTTGTGGTTGCAAGAATTCATGTACATTTAAAAAGAATATGGTTGTCATATTTTGTTCCTGCTAAAAAAAATTGCTGATAGCAAAGGGCCAGCCTGTAAGCGTTGTAAGAAATAACTAACTTGACATATACAGTGAACATTGTGCACATAATATTGTCTCCCATATGTCAGTGACAGTATTGGGATTTTTATTGCATAAAACTTTTAGCTTTTTCTATTTTATTTTGGGATTTTTTTGCGAAAACCAACAAATATTGTTTATTTGCTTTTGCTTGATAAACTAAATTTCATAGAATGAATAATATTTTAGGCGAAAAATCTGTCTTTATAAATAAACGTCTTACTAATGCTTAGGGGGACCATTCGTACTGATTTCATCAGTGTACTGATTAAAAATGTGTGTATTAAAATGTACTGATTTTTGAAAAAGCGTACTGATTGTACTGATTTTTTAAGATAATTTCTTTTTTCAGGTATATTTATTAGTTAGTCCAGCATTTACAAATGAAATGGCTCAGCTGGCATTTTTAAGACTGCTTGATAAAAGCGATTATCTTGCGAGTTTTTTTTAATCTCCCGACGGTTGATGTAGTCAAATTATGTTTGGCTCTTCTAAAAGATGATCTGACGACATATTTTGATGATTTCTTTACAAGTCAATTATCTATTATGTGTTTTTTGTAATCATTAAAAGATTATTATAAGGCAATGATAGCAATGAAATCTTTTAAACCAAAATTTTTAAACATATTTTTAGACTTGTTGAACGAAGATTGCTTATCTCGTTAAAATATTCTAACGACCGTTAAGGAGGCTGCGAAATTTTTTTTTTGTCAATTTAGGAAGATTCAAAATTTTTTTGCCTATTCTGCACACAAAAAAGAAAAAAAGTAAAATCGATAAAGTATTGTCGTTAAAAAAATCGAATTTCAACAACATTTCTTATTGTATCAACAAAAATTTTATTAATACCGGTTTGGCAAAACCCTGGAAGTTTTTTGCCCTTGTTTATAGTAACTCTAAATACGTTTAATTATTTTTTAAAGGCAGAAAATATTAATGAGGTTTTTTCAAAATTGGGTAGAAGTCTACTGATAATTTGGTGTTATAACCAATTAAATGCAGATGGACAAACATACAACAAATCTTCAATAAAATTCAACAACAATTTGTTTTAATTTTTTTAATAAAAAAAGATTTGATATAAAAAAAAAATTTTTTAAATACAAAAAAGTTAATTAAAATATGTTGTTTGTCTATTAGCCGTCATTATTGTTTCAAAAATATTTTTTATTAGGTGAAAAATTTATATTATTTTACAACTTTAATTGTCAACTTTGCAAAAAATCTTTATCACAGGAAATATGAAAAAAAAAATTGGATATCGGGATTTTTGTTATTGGAAATGAAACCAATTTTTTTGTCTGGTGATGATAAAGCGATTTTTAATGCTTATTAAATTATTAAATGCTTAAGTTGATGGGATAATATTAAACCATTCGAAATAGATAATAAAATACTTAAAAATAATTGAAGGGATTTTATATCGTTTGTTAATTCTTGGGTAAAAAAATCTAACTGTTTGATATATTGTAACAATTGGTAATGTTTGTTTTATTTTTTTTATCAAGTATCTCTAACTTGTACTTCGATTACAAAAAGATATGGGGACACAAACGGACAGATGGACACGCTTAAATCGGCTAAGAAAGTAATTTTAGGTCAATCCCTAAAACTGAAGAAGAATCTTAGGCTATGAAAACTAAAAAAAATGAAAGTGTACTGATTTCAAACAAGAAACAAATGGTCACCCTACTTATGCTAGTCAAATACATGCGTACTTACATACATTATTATTTATATTTACTCGTATGTGTGTGATAACTAACTGTTCTCATCTGTCTAAATTTGACAAATAAAATGTTAAAGTTATTACAAGGCACATTCAACCAGGTAAACCCAAAGCGAATTCAAAAAATTCGCCCTTTGCATTTCCTTTTTGTGTTTAAGCGGTAAAATGTCAGAAAAATTAAAAATTTCATATAAAATTACATGTTTATAACGTATAAATGTCAAACTAATTTTAATCAGCTGAGCTCTTAATATTATCTGGTTGAATTTGCCTTAAATTATTGGTTTTTTGTAAGATTTTGAACTACTAATTATATTCATGTTTAAACACCAGGAACGGATTAAAAACGTTTAAAAAATACAAGAAACCGCAAAACGGCAAAAGAAGCGTCTTACTATTCCCACAGACTTAGCAACTCGATTTTAAAAGGCAACAAGGTACCAATAATACAAAAAACATATCGTTTTTTAAAAAAAACTAGCATTCAGTTTTACAATTTGCATTAAAAATAAATTTTAGTAAGAAATATTTTATTTAAATTCAGACGTCAAAAAATTAACTTAAATAAATCTTAAAAATTAACAAGATTTACTGTTATTAACAGCAAAACACAAAGCATATTACTATAAAATAACTGACAAAATGAACTTCAACTGAAAATCAGTATTTTTGTACAGTTAAAGCTTTGAATAACTCTTTGAACCAGTTAAAAATTTTATTAAAATTTAACCCTTTTTTTCATTCAAAAACAACTTTACGAAATACTTCCTAAATAACTTACAGGCAGTTACTGTAATAATTTTCTAAGTGTGCCCTTAATTGAGTCTGTTTTACAGGATCTTAAAACACGTCAAGGACGTCCTTTATTTGTTTAATATCGCTCAACTTCAGCCTCATAATATTACTACTTTTACTGATTTAGAAATTTTTATTTCACAACTTGCAGATGAAATTTTAACATTTAAAAAAATTTTTTAAAAACCTCCTTTTTTGATACTAAAGGATGAAATTTTTCATTGAAAACAAAAATGAAACATTTTTAAAGACCGACCAGATAATATAAGAAATGTTTCAGCAGATATTTACCCGAAAATTGCGAAAAATGTTCATCACTTTTGTTTCAATGCCAGTCAGTAATGCTACGGTTGAAAGGTTATTTTCTCCAATCTTTACTGTATTAAAACATTGCTGAACTCAAACGTGACAGAGGACAGGCTTAACGGCAAAGCAATATTGCATATACATAATATAATTAAAATTAACAGAAATGACGTGCTAAACAAATTTGCTTCAACAGCAAACCATTATTTATTATTTTAATAAATCTGATTTTTGAGTTTTATGAATTTTAAGTTATTTTATGAGAATTAAACTCTTTGTAAAATTTTTGTTTTAATAAACCGATAAAAGCTAGTTTTTAAACTGTGTACTTCATTTAGAATTATTTTGCAAGTAAAACTTGTCAAACGGTTAAGCTTTATCCATCTATCAAATAGAATGAAACGCTTTTTATAATTGTATATATTTCTTTTGACATATTTATTTTGCAGCTTATTTATTCATCAATGGCAAATAAACTTTTGTCATAGTTTCTTAAACCTAAAACAGTGCATGCTGATGTAATTAGATTTTGGATTTTTTTATAGCCAAGTTCCTTAAAGCCACGCGATCAAGCTTGCCACAAGTAGTAAGAGGTACAGAATCAACATAATAAATATCTTTTTTTATAGCATCCTCTTCGCCTGTTAAATGAGACTTGAGAGTTTTGCGAATCCGCTTAGAGATTTCATCGTGAGAAGCAGAAGAAGCTCCTGTATTTAAAACAATAAACAAAGCACCAACTTCATTTAGGTCCTCGGGTGATTTACGATAACCCACTAAACGTGCCACAGAAATTTCACTCAGCTCGGCTACTATATCTTCTACATCATTGGGAATAAGCTAAAAAAAAATAAAAGTTTAATTAATTTCTTTTTATCTAAAAATTTTTTTTTTAATTTACTCTTATATTGTTCGAATAAACCAAATCTTTATATCTGGCCAGTACATGTAAGTTTTGCTCATTGTCTATAAAGCCATAATCACCATTAATAAAAAGACCCTTTTCATTGTAATCCTTTTTGCTATCACAGTTTCTGTAACCCTTAAGTGGATATAATGGCTTTAAAGCTATTTGACCCTTTTGATTAGGACCCAAAGGCTTGAATTGTTCATCTAATATTTGCATTTGATAACCGGGTAGTAATTTGCCACCATTTATGTTTTCATCATTTGCTATGCTACAGGCCATTTCGGTCATGCCATAACATTTATATATTCTAGCATTAGGACAACGTTTCCTGGCCAAATTTAGAATTTTCTGAGAAGTTGGTTCACCTGCCATTAGCACCATCTTAATATGATTAAGTGATCCTACATTCTTTTCATCTAGCTGCAACAAAATATTATTAAACACAGAGGGGGCCACAAAAATATGAGTCATTTGACATTTAAGTAATAGGTCAAGGCCATATTTGCCATTAAGGGCACCACGAGAACTAATTCGCTTTATACCCATTAACATTGATTCCAAAATAATAATACTTTGGCTAATCCAACGCAGAGGGCTAAAGCAAAAAAGTACTTTTTTAGAGCTTAGGGGTTCATAATTTGTTTTATTGTTCCACCAAATATATGCACCATTCATCATTAAAGCATGTGTGATTTCCACCACTTTTGGTGCTCCTGTAGAGCCAGAAGTAAACATTAGATAAGCCACTTCATTTTTAAGATCTTTTATTTCGACACTTTTGAATTTATCATAATCTATGGCCTCTTCGTATTTAAGTAAATCATCTTTTACATTGAGGTGCCATCGCCCGTCTATGGATATTTTATATTTACATGTATTTAGTTTGGTGCGCTCCAAGGATTGAAAACATTTTAATTTATATTCTTCTTCATACAAGATGACAGTGGGCTTAACGATATTTAAAACGCAGTCGATATTTTCTGCAAAAAACAATAAAAATGTATTTGTTTGATTCAAAACAGTTTTTAACATTTTAATATATTCAAAACAGTATAATAGTAACTGGTCAATCATTCAAAGAGGGTAACCCCGTTCGAAAAGTATCATAATCAACACTATTCTTCATTTAAAGAGAGAGAAGCCCGTTTGTTGTTTATTTGACAACGGATGGTATAGGAACCCGTGGTTCTTTTTTTTGCCATCATTTGATTTTTTTTTACAGGGCTTGGTTTTTATTTCGCCAACAGTCGTCAATAGAGCGTTCTTTATATAAGAACAGGCGGCTCACAGCTTAACAACGTATAGTATTTTTTTGTTATATCGTTTTCGATTTGATAAAACAGTTTTTTTTCAATTTATCACCAGCCGTTCATGATTTAAGATCTCTTCTATTCTCCCTCTGTGCTTGTATTACAATAAATTTTGTATTGCCACACACGTGGTAGGGTTTTTTTGCGTTTCTGCAGATATGTGTAACTCCATATATTTATGGTCTGAGACCCATCTTTATTTTTTCCTATCGACTAAAATGTACTTCCTGATTTCAATAAAACATGTCCGTCCATCTGTTAATATGAAGATGTGTATATTAAATAAATTCGGCACAGATACATTCATTTGTATAGGAACCTAATACCAACCTAATAGTAAGAGTCACCCCTAACGTAAGTTCAACCAACAGTAAAAATAATCCTTTCAACTTCTGGAAGATATATTTTACTGCATAAATTTTGAAATAATAATATCGAAATATTTAAATGCATGAAGAAATTTTTTATAATTAAAAATGGTCCTTCCAGATTTTGTGAATATTGGTTCATTATTGACCGCACTTCCCTTATAAGCGTTTACAAGAAAATTGAGTGAATTTTACTCACCAAAATCATATTAAAGGTACCTTTACACGGTAATACAAAGTAATTAGATTTTGTAGAATCAAAATATTATGAAATTCTCTCCGTGTTAAAAAAAAGAGAATAAAAATCTGTTCTAACTATTTTTCATGTTTACACGGATGAGGTTGGTAAAATCAAAATCGTTTGTTTCTTGCCAGTTTCCTTTTGGGGTAACGCCATTTGGTTAAGGCTCTACAATATTAACAAAAACAACATGAAAAAAATCTGCTTTGATTTTGATTGTTTGTGTATTGCTTAATTAAGTGTAGCCACCTTCATTAAATGCTGTAAGTGCTGCCAATCTTTCACACATCTTATGTGATGGGAATACACAAGTTTCTAAAATGATTTAGAAAATAAACATTTACCGAACACTTGTCAAATTTTGTATCCGTATTTGCTCCCACTCAGTACATTGTGCTTTTACATGATGAGATTTTGTATTATTCTACAACATATTTTGACAAGTCTTAATATATGTATTACCATGTAAAGGGACCTTAAGTAAGCTAAAAATGATTTAGGCTATATGTTGAAACTTAATATATAACGAATTGTTGTGTAGGATTTAATATGATTAGGCTTCATCGTATATAACTCTCTTGCATGTTTATTAAATAAGCTGAGATTATCATTGCGATTATACCAGTGATGACAACGAGAGACAATAATTTATAAAAACTAATGAGTGCTTTTCTAACTGTGTACTCTTTTGAAAGCTGGCATGGCATGAACTATTTGTGTTTATCTTTGGACTAATCTTATGCTCTAAACACAACTGGGACGAAAGACAAATTTTTTGTTGCGAATATTCGTCTTAGAAAATAAAACACATTTGTGTATATGAAAATGCACAAAACAGTGTGTCGACTAAAATTCGTTATGCGCAACGAATTTTGCGATAGGTTTATTATACCCTTCACATAAGTGATAAGGGTATATATAAGTTTGTCATTCCGTTTGTAATTTCTTTATTATTCATTTGGGATCCATATATTCTGGATCCTTATAGATAGGGAAGCCGATTTAGCGTTTTCCGTCTGTCCATCTGTCTGTCCGTCTGTTCGTGTTATGGTTGAAATCAACTTTCTGAAGCCCCCCGATATCGCATAGACCCGTAAGTGGTATCAAACTGCCAGAGATAGTCGCGAAAAAATCGATATTGAAATTCAGCAAAATCGCTCGATAAATGACCGAGATATAAGCCAAAAACCAAGACTACCTCCTTTTTTTCAGTCTACAACAACAACAAAGAACATACTTATGTATGTAATAATAAAAAACAACAAAAAAACAACACAAAAAGAAAAAAAAGGAATCAGTCATGTTGATATTATTGAACCACACCCAAAACGAAAATTTTATTAGTATTCATACATATAACAGGGCTGCCATACAAAGCTTAATTTAAACATTTTTAAAATCGCTTCTACGGCTTCCAGGGTTCTTCTACAAAGGTAAAATGTAAGACAGACCCGAACTATTTTATCCATCCAAACATTTTTGTGAAACATACTTACCCTCTATCTCCAGCCCCTAACATGGTTGCCATACAAAATTTTAAAAAATAAGGTAAAAACCGCTACAACGCCCCTAGAGGAAAAAAATGTATCACAGACCCCCATTAGTTTTTTCTCCCAAAAGTATTCCTAGAGTATACTTACCCCCTATCTCCACGCCCTAAGAGGGTTGCCATACAAAATTTACAAAAATGATGTAAAAATGCCCACAACTTCTGCAGAGTTGGCCTTAGAACAATAAAGTGTACGACCGAGCCCTATTAGTTTCTTCTCCCAAACAAATTTCTAGAACATACTTACCCCCTATCTCCACGCCCTAACGGGGTTGCCATACAAAATTTGAAAAAATAGGATAAAGGCCCCTACAACTTCCCCGTTGTCCTAAGGGGGCTGCCATACAAAATTTACAAAAATTATATGAAAATGCCCAAAACTTCTTTAGAGTTGGCCTTACAGAAATAAAGTGTATGACAGACCCCCATCACTTTCCCCTCCCAAACATGTTCTTAGAACATACTTACTCCTTATCTCTACACCCAGAGGTGGTTGCAATACAAAATTTACAAAAATGGTATGCAAATGCCCACAACTTCTTCAGAGTTGTCCTTAGAGCAATAAAGTGTACGATCAACCCCCATTAGTTTCTTTTCCCAAACATTTTGCTAGAATATACTAACCCCCTATCTCTACGCCCTAACGGGGTTGCCATACAAAATTTGAAAAATTAGGATAAAGGCCCCTATAACTTCCCCGTTGTCATCCGTGGAGCGTTAAAAAATGACATCGACCCCTTTTTAAAAATATGAAATATTTTATGAGTAAAAAAATGGATAAAAATAAAAAAAGTTTGGGATTTTGATGGCCAATGTGAAGGGTATATAAGACTCGGCACAGCCGAATATAGCACTTTTGCTTGTTTTTATTTTGTACGCATACGAACGACGAATAATTTGGCATAATAGTACTTTGCACCTTAAGAATTAATTTCATTTTTTATTTGTTGCATATAATACACTTAATGTATTTTTTATGTTATATTTATATTTTTAAAAAGTTTTTTTGGTCAATATTTTTTTTCAATTAGGACTTTTTTTGAAGAAATACGGTCACTCTACCATAGATGGTTTATTCGTTCTAAATGTGTTTCAGTTGACGAACTTACGCAACAAATTTCAACAGACGAATTCGTCGTGTTGTGCGAATTTCATGGTATAACTATGCTTAAAGCATTATTTCTATTATCATGAAAAAAAGGAATTTTTACATAATAATTCAAAAAATAAAATATAACTCATTTATTCTTGTTCTACCAGATCGATATGACCTTATTTTTTATGTATTTAATGCTTGATCTACACTATTTCCAAATGCATTTCAGAACTTTCTGTAAGTATTTTAGATCATATTTTAACTTTAGAAATTTTTAGGCTCATTTTAGAAATTGCCTGTTCAATTCCAGAATTTTCTAGTTCAATCCCAAAACTTTCTAAGGCCATTATAGCAATATATAATTTAATTTTTAAATTTTCTTAATTTTATACACTTTTTAATGATTTTTAGAAATTTCCAAATTATTTTCAGAATTTTTCGTCTGTGTCTTAAAGTTTTCGTTTTGTTTTTCAGAACTATTTATTTATACATTTGTATGTAACAAAATGTTATTTTCATTTAAAAAATTTCCATTCGAAATACCATTAAAAAACAAAAAAAAAATTGCCATAAGCCAGTAATGCTTAGTGCCAATTAACTTAAAAAATACATTGTTTTTCATTATTACTTTTGTTTCGAGCAACGCTATTTTTGAAAAAATATTGTTAATATAGGCGATGACATTGTCATATCTGCCCTAAAAGTAATTACAGAGTTCTATTGACGACAATCCGTTGTACTTTATTTTAGAAATGCATTGAGTAAATAAACTTCAGCTATATTAAAATACTAAAAACATACGTCTAAATCTGCGCAATAAAAGTTGAGTTGGGATCACTTCCCTTATCAAAAGAACCAAAAATATTGTTGTTAATTTACTAAAAAAAGAAAACCATCTAATACATGTGATCGGCTGGTGAACTTAAAAGTAAATTACGAAGTTAAACTTGAAAACATTTAGCCCACATATTTTATTTAATTTTTTAAAAACACCTAAAGCCCGGTATAATGAACAATGTTTACTTAGTCTTTGATATGTGATTTGTGGGCGTAAATATACATGTATATCTATTTATTTATAAACTTTGACACAACTTTTATTCTTCTCTATTTAGTCTAGCTTTAATTCTCTTTTATTTAACTCCTAAATGTGGTCATCTGTATATAGCCCGTATTCTCCACATAAGCACGTATATAGTTGATATTTAAATTGAACTTAATAAATCTAAATTGATATCTTGAAGACAGGGATAGAAAGTACAATACAATAATTTTATTATTTCATAATACAAAAATAATACATTTTTTATGCACTTGTGATGATCTTTGCAACGACAAAAAATAATAGTCCGAGATTCATTTTCAATTATACCGTTCGACTCAGAACATGTTTCTTTATTTCTTTTTAATCAAAGTACGGACTGCAGTTCTAAAAAAAACTTGATAAAATACTAGACAAATAAATTTCCTGGTACAAAAGCAAATCTATTGAAAACGGTCATAGTCAGGCGATAATTTAATTCAGCCCCTTTAAAAATGTTTTTCCATGATAAATTTTATCTCCTTAACTTAAGCTATATTTACACTGCCTGAGTTATCATTTAAGTTTCACAACTGAGACTCATTTGTATAGCGTAATAACACGTCTGTTTTTATTTGTTAATAATTTTTGTCTAATCTCAGTTGAAAATAGAACATATGTATTCTATTTTCAAACTATCTAACGTCTGGGTTTTAAATTTAAGTCTTTAAAAGTTACCTGATAAAATGATTGTTGTTGTATTGCCATACACTTTGTAACAGTCAAATAATTTTTATAATTAGTGGACTAAAACTAATTCCTCAGACGTAATGTAATACTAAAAATTAAAAAATCAAATTTTTTTTTGACTCTCATAAAAATTTAAAATTATTTTTTGACACTTAACTGAGATGAGAACTTAGGTAGTGTATATATAGCTTTACCCATGGTGAAATAATGTACCAGGTGGTGTTACAGGCACAGCTGATCTACTTTTTTCATGCATAAATCGAGGCTGGGTTGTCAAAGTTGTTTACTTTTACATATCTTTTTTTGACAACAGAGCCAACGAAAACTACAACAAAAACGAAAATTATATTCACCAAATTTTGTTGTTGTAGAATCGACACCACCTGATACTCATAATTGCGCCATGGCTTTACCTTTTATATTATTATTTAATTTTAAAATTTACACATTTTCTAAATTAAATTGGCACTACATATAAATTGTTCCTTTTTTTCGGCATTTTGTTTGAAGTTTTGTTTGTAACCTTAAAAAAATTCCTTGTAATGTAACGTTTATTAAACAGTAATCAAATATGTTGAAAGATCGATTTGGGATTTTTTTGTTAGTTACGTCGCACAGTGGGTTCGATGACACCGAAAACGGCGATTAATTCATGGAAGCCGTAATTTCAATTTTCTAGAATTTTTTTTTTTCAAATCGTTAAATATGCATAAAAAGGCATATTCTGAAATAAAGATACACGGAAAACAATTTTTTTACGATTTTATAGAAATTTTTATTTTTCGGAAAATTATAGTTTGTTTCAGAATTTTCGCCGTAATTTTAAAATGAAAAGCAAACAAAAGCTTATATCGTCTTCTTTCTAAAAAGTAAAAAAAAAATAAATATATATTTTGCATAAATATGAATATAAGTTTAATTAAAAGTTTTTGAAGGATTTCGAGAATTTTACAAATTTTTTAAAAAAGTAATCAAATGAATTTTTCTAATATTTTTGTTTATCAATAAGTGTCACATACTTAAAAAGAAACCATATTATGTTCATCCGCACTTTCATCATCATAATCATTACTCTCACTTTCATGTAATTCTTGAAAAATAATAAGCGATAGCAAAAGCTGTAGTTCGTAATTTGATAATTGTTGCTTTTCTTTCCGCTCATTTTGTTTATTAATACTAGATATGAATGGATCTGAACTGAGAAAAAATATATTTAAAATATCTTCATTCGGCTTTTCTCGGCTGCATTTGCGAGCAAAGTGTTCTCTATAATTTTTAAAATCTTTATTTTTGGCTTCCTGAGCTTCTTCTGAAAGTTCTCCAATCGGTAAAAGGGCATATTTTATGATTTCGGGACCATAAATTAAAAATGTATTTATGTATTGTAGGAGTAATACAAAACCATTTTACCACTCTTGTGAATAAAGATGACTGAAACTTGTTTACGCACCTATCTCCGACAACAATAACAACAATAGTAAGCGTTGAACGAACGTTAGTTTTATTAAATACATGACTTTGAAAAAACCCGACTTCAAACAGAAAAATGTTAATAGCAAAAAATGGAGCAACAAAACCGCAAATTTTTTTTTTGTAATGTCAAGCTAAGATTTTATACTTTTAGAAAATATAAGACTCAAAACCCAACCTTAACTAACTTAGAAGTTATGGTTTACGAAACATCAAAAATAGGACAATTTTGGACCTTTTTTAAAAAAATCGTCAAAAATATTTTCACGCATATTTTCCAAAACTCTTTATCATTTTTGTACACTTTGATACTTGAAATTAAAGGTTCCATTCTTAAAATAACACTTTGTTAACTCTAAATTTGGAAACTACGGACTAGTTTAATGCTGACAAGATAGATGCTTCAAAATTTACATAATGGTGTAGAATTTTATCTTGTTTTATCCGATATCAAATATTAATACAAAAACTTAATTTTAAAAATTCAATTAAGCGTCACTTTTGAACCATTTTAACCCAACGTGCGTAATTTCAAATTTCCGCTAATGATTTTTTAAATATTTATGTCTTCTATAAGACAGTTATTTTTCTATTTTTTAAGTTATATTAATTTTAAATAATCATCTAATAATCATCGGCTTTTCATATCTGAGTATTATGCGAATAATAACTTTACTTAACTCTGTGTTTTTGTTCACTTACCTTCCTCCAAATAGACTTCGAAATAATTCACTATTGCACCAATTAATATGCAGCCCATTGTCAGTACCGATGTATCTTCACTGTTCTGGCAGAAAAACACAACAACATCGCCCTTGTTTACACCCAAACGTTGTAGATTTTTGGCCACCCTTATCGATTCCTCATAAATTTGTTTAACAGACTTCTGATTATTTGTTTCAAAGAAATGGTCAATGATTTTATTAGGGTCACTGCTGCGCATTGTTTTTAAAA
Source organism: Melanophora roralis (assembly GCA_963583895.1). Lineage (NCBI taxonomy): Eukaryota > Metazoa > Arthropoda > Insecta > Diptera > Rhinophoridae > Melanophora > Melanophora roralis. The sequence continues at coordinate 20,354,884 of OY757190.1, read as the reverse complement.
ACTTTTCACCCAAAGAGCCATTAATATCGTCTTTGTAGGGGTTATGAATAGAAGTCCAAATTTTATCTTTAGGATCATATGATATTTTCAAAAATTCTTGGGCCATTTTAATAAATGAATATATATCTTTACAGCTTTGCAATATAAAAGAGATGTTTACACTCTCGCTTGCGTTGTAGAACTAAAAACTTTTTTACTTTTAAGTTTTTCTGCTTCTTTTCTAATGGTATGACTTCTTTCTATTAAATAAAATGTCTTGTTTATTTATTCTGATACCCAAGGTTTATTCAATAAAAGCTGACGTATTTATTTGGCATTTGTTTGTTTTTGGTGTAAAAAAAACAAATCAAATCACGCCGTTGCCACTACAAGAAGTGTTTAGTTTCTACATACATATGTATTGCCGCACTGTAAACAAAATTTCATTATTGCTTAAATGCGAGTTTTAATACCAAACATTTTAAGGTTAAGATGGAATTAACTTTAGTTAAATTTTTTTTTTTTAATTTATATAAAAATAAATAAAAAAAACCTACAACTCATAAATTTAATTTTTGTCAATGAACAAAAGTTTTAAATCAAAAAAATAACTACAAATATCTTACCTGCCATATTTTCTTACAACACGAAAAAATTTTTGTTTAGCATTAAGGTACCAAATACAATTTTGAATACTACAAACCACCTTTCAAGCAAATAACTGTGCTCATTTCTAGAATATTCATGTTTATTTCCTTATTAGACAAAATTATTTAATGCTGTAGGAAATAATTAAGTCAGAATTGATTTACTTTTATTTTTAGCATTTGATTGTGTTATTTGAAGATATAATTTTTTCCAATAAATAAGTCTATTTTTTTAAGCTTAAGGTCTATTTTTATGTTTATTTTTTTTTGCAAAAATTTTTTCAATATTTCGCGGCTTTTCGAATAACGATTATAATATTAACAAATTTTTAATAAAAACTTCAAAATATATTTTCCCCTAATTTTAGAAATGACTAGGCAGTTTTGGTCAACCGGATGTTATTTAATAATAAATACTGTGTACTAGAGGTGAGCGATCCCGTGATTTTTAGGAAATATCGTTAATAGTGAATGCGATTTTAAAATCACCGGTTATTTAAACAGTGACAGTGATCACTGTTTAGCATTTTTCACTTCTTGTAAAAGAGTTATTTTAATCTCTGTTAAATTATTATACATAATGTTATTTTAAGCAGTGATTATGCGATTTTAGTTATTTTTAACGAACTCCTGAACAACGCATTGGAAAAATAATATAAATGATAAATAAGAATTTAAAATATTTATGAATAAGAAATATCAATTTTCAATAATATCCCATATTTATATTAATATTTTTAATTTACTTTAAACAAAATTTTGATACAAAATTTAAATTTATACCTTTTGAGATAAGTTTTAAAGCTCCCTTGGAGCATTGAGATAAAGCTTTAATTTAGAAAAGCAGCTTACAATTCTTGTTAAATAGATTCCAAACATAAAAATATATAAAAATAGTTGAAATCCATTGCAACAAAAACAAAAACCTAAAAAAACAAATTACACAAATTAAGCTGTATATGTATGTACATAACACAACTAAGTATAACATTTGTGCGTTTTCTCGTTTAAACGCGTTCGTCGGTCATTTAGGACTTGTCCAGCTTTTGAAAATATTCTTTCGCATGGAACTGACGATCCTAATGCACAATAATTTTCTTGAGCTATTTGAGAAAGATTTGGATATTTATATTTATTTGTACTCCACCAATTTAAAAATATTTTTATTTCTTGATAATTGAAAGTGAAGTTCAAAAAGCCTGATCGTAATAACTAAAATTTCATATCAGCTAACGATTTATATACATATATCGCTTATTTATTTAAATGTCGTGATTCTAGAAATGCATTTTTGGCGTTAACGATTCAGAATTGTTTGCTATGCTATGCTTTATGTCGTATATAAGTTTCATATTTAAAATGTTTCTACAAATTTAATATTTTCTTTTCTATATAACGCAAGCAAACTAAAAACTTCATACGCATTTTTTTCGATATATTGTTTTTTATTACGGCCTTGTTTATTGTTGTACCACTACAAAGATTTTCACTTCTCGTGTAAAGTTATATTTTTGTTAGCTGTGCTTTTTTTCATTTTAGCTAACGATATGTATTTAAAATAAATGTGTGTATAAATCTGTTTTTGAGTATTAATGCTTTAGCCGACTCATAGCCGAATTTAATCCGCCGTCGCGGACAAATAGTGCTCGGCGCAGATCTCTGACGACATCTTTCTGGTAAAGTTTTTAACACAACTTTCACAAACACACATACATATAAAAACATAAGCGCTTGAATTCTTTTATAGAACAAAATGTATACATGAAGCACAAAAATGTTACTTTACATTTAGCAAAGTTTAACATCATAAGAGTAACATCGCAGGTAAGAGTTACTGCACAATATTTCAAAATGTTACTTTGAGTAACATAATAAATTAAAAGTAACACTATTGGAGAAACAGTTACTTCACGGTTTATGTCACTGTCGTTACATGTCAAAATGTTATTTGAGTAACACATTAAATTAAAAGTAACAGTAGCAGTTACTTCACAGTTTATGTCACTGTCGTTATCAGTGATTTGCAAGTAATAGGTATAAAATCACAGGTACGGAAATATCGCTCATCTCTACTGTGTACACACCAGATTTTTTCAATTTGTAGCTCTCACTTTTTTGGTTGGACAACCGTCTATTATAAGTACACATCGAAAAATAATGAAGATGACCACCTTGCCGCAGTGCACCCTATTATGTTTGCTTAGAATGTCACATATTGCATGGTGTACTCAGCATAAGTCAGTAAATATTTCGGTGTCAAATAAAATATATTGCAATGATGGAAATAGGGGGTACGTATGTTCAATGAAAATGTTTGGGAGGAAAAACTAATGGGGGTCTGTAGTACATTTTATTCTTCTAAAGACCACCCCGGGGAAGTTGTAGGGGCTTTTAACTAATTTTTTTTTATGGCAACCCTATTATGGGCTAAGGATATGGGTTAAGTTTGTTTTACCAAACTGTTTGAGAGGAAAAAATAATTGGGTCTGCCTTACATAAACTTTTGTAGGAGCACCCTGGAAGCTATGAGGGCGATTTTAATAAAATTTAAAAGAAAATAAGCATTGTGTGGCAACCCTGTTAGGGGGTGAATGGTGTGCGTGAGAAAAAAATAAATGGGAGTTGGTCTTATATTGCACCCATGTTGGGGCAACTCCGGGTCAGTTCTATAGGTTTTACAAATTTTAGAGGAATAAAGAAAGGTTGTCGTTGTTGCTGGCTTTTATCTCGGACAGTTATCGGACGATTTTGCTGTATTTAAATAGCAGGTGGCTATATAAGAATAAAAAAATGGAATGATAAACTTATATATACCCTTATCACTTATGTGAAGGGTATAAAAAGTAAAACTTGAGTAAATGTTTATAGAGGTATAATCGTTATCTTGAATACTCTAAATCAAGTTTTTTAATGAAAATATTTTAAAGTTATTTTTGTTTTACCTATTATCTTAATTTATTTGAAAATAAAATTAGTTTGTACTTTAGATTTATAAACCGAAAAATTTAAAAAAGACCATCCGTACCGCGTGAAAAAACATATTGTCCTACATTATAATTTTCTAACTAAATCTAGGTTAGTTTTTTCTAGTGTTCAAAAAAAAAAGTACAAGAAATTACTAAAAATTTGAAAAAAGTAAATTCTGTTTATGATAATTAATTGTATGTTCTTTACAACAGGCTTTCAAGGTCATTAAAAAGTATCTCCAATGTAAATAAAAGACTATATTTTCATTTTCAATATTTTCCGAAGTTTCGTTGCTTATTTTCCAACTTCATCAGGGTTATTTTTTAATTTTATTAAATATTTGTCTTTATTAAAAATTACATGTCTTTTCTCTTAAAAATTAAATCAAAGTTTTGTAAAGGTGGACAACACAACACAAAACCTAACTTAGATCACAGATGTTTTAAACTGTTCTGTTTATTTAATTGTCTTTCGGTCTTAATCTGGGTCAATTAAATTCTATGGGAAATATTCATAAACAATTTTTAAACTTAAAATATATTTCATATACTGATTTTCAAAGAGTTGATAAGGCTTTAGAAAAGGGAGAAAAAATAACGAAAATGGGGAATAGGTACTTTTCTGTTACTTAATAAAATGTTTCCCTCAATCTGGGTCAATAGTCTTAAACAATTTTTTGTTCTTAATACATGCACAAAAAATACAAAAAAATTTAAGAAAGTTGTTTTTGCTCAACTACTTGTCTTTTAATCTCAATCTGTTCCAATATTATCTTATTTTATATTTCTAGCCTTATAATGGCAACAAAATGCAATTGCAAACTAACCTCAATCTGGGTCAAAATTTAGAATTTAAAAGACTTTGAGTCCAACAAAGCCAGTATCAAAATATCAAAAGGTTCTTCTGCTTAATTAGTTCATATTCAAAATCAATCTGTATCAATATTCCCTATTTTCATAAGTCTGGTCTTAAAATAAAAAAAAAAATTAAAAGTGTTTTTTGTCTAATAAACTTACTTGTGAATCACAATATTCCTCAGTTTCACAGTTTTAGTTTTAAAGAAAGTAGTAAAATACCCAAAAAATGTGTTTGTCTACTTAGTGAACTTTCATTTTGAATCTAGGTCAATCTTACCTATATTTAGACTCGTAAGCCCAAAAAATGCAAAATAGTACCAAAAATGTAAACAAAGTACTTCTTATCCACTTTCTTGATTTTCGATCTCAATCTTCTTCACTACAAAATGGCAGTATTAAAAATGCTTTTTACCCTATCTTGGCGTCTGATATTACGGAAAAGCACCTTTTGCGGGTCTGTTTATATCTACAGTAGAATAAAAAGCTTTTTGCATCTTATTTTCATCCTGCAAAGTTAAGGTGATAGCAAGATACTGCGTTATTGATATTTGGTCCACCTTTGCCCTACTTTATCCCAGATGTGTCAACAATGTAGCGAGTTCTTAAAATTAAAAATATTTTGTTTTATTCTTTTGAACCGCAGTGTATATGATGATTTTGACAGAATGACTGGTGCTGTATGAATGCTGTGTATGTCTAAATGTTGTGGTTGTAGGCACAGATGCCAAATTTGACGATTTATCGCCATTTTGACGTTTTTTTGGCCACAAAAAATGGCTTTTGACGATTGAACGATTTTTGCTCCAAATTTGACGATTTTTACAAAGGTTTTTGACTTTAGCCAAGACCTACAAATTTCGTTATACATAAGTATGACTTTAAAATATAATATAATTTCCTGAATAAGTGCTTCCAAAGAAAATGTTTGTAAGTATTCTGTCAATCTTTCAGTACTTTAATAGCAAGTTTCTATTTAAATCCCAAAACATTGCTACCAAATGAAAGGTTTTTTAAGGCCCTTTAGCCTAGTACTCTACAGTACAACACACCTTAAATAAGCATTTATGTTTATTATATATAAATACCTAATCTGTTCTGCTTAAATGGAAAAAAAAAGATTAAAAAAAAAAAGATTTTAGCTATTCCATACTAGCCATTGCGTGTTTATTTAAAAATATTAAGACTGTTTTTTGTTAGAATACTATATATAACAAAGATTAGAAATAGAATTCCTGAATAATGATTTCTGTAAAAAACTATTTGTTGCAAATAAAATTATTTTTAACATAAAAATTATTTTTGAGGACTAAACTTGGAAATCTGTATAGAATTTCTTAAATATTTGGTGTTTCAGTTTCTTTTGACGAAACTATCTGTAAGCACTTTGGTTTCCCTTTTTTTATTGTTCCAAAATTATTAAAAAATAATCGACTGTCGTCTTGATAAGAAATGGAATCACTATTTTGTAATCTACCCTCGTAAACCGATGTAAAGTATTTTGTTACTAATGGTGAGAAATTATTTTTTTTTAAATTGCTCAATAAACATTCAAAAAAACGCTTTAAAGAAAGAAACCTTTTTACTAACTTGATGCTTTTACGACGTCCGTAAATGGGTGCCATGTTCTCATTGTTTATGCTTTTTTTTTTTCTTTTATTCATTTTCCTTTTTCATTATTTACTTTTTTCAATTCTCTCCAGGCAACTGAAAGTGTTTTATGCTTTGTAAATGAAGCTGAACATTAAGGTATGAAAATAATGCAACAAGGAAGAAAGACTATTTATTGGTAACAAGGAAGACTTACTACCAACATCAACTACAAAAACATCAGAAGAAGAAAACAAGTTTGTTTTAAATTCAAAAAAAAAAAAAAGAACAATGAAGAGTGATAAAATTACGTGCGTTCAATTTAAAAACCACTCAAGTTAATGGTGCGGTGTTTCACGGCATTCCTTTTAAGGTTTTTCATTAGCTTCATTTCTCCTTCATTATTTCGTTTTCCCCGTTTATTTACGCCTTCTGTTACAAATTTGTGTTCCTTGTTCGTTAGTTGGTTTCTTTTTAATAAAATATAAGACTTACAGCTGTTACAAGATTGTTGTTTTATGATCAGCAAATACATATACAAACACACACAAACATACATTTACTTAAACAAGCAACCTCTTGTAGTTCCGTTTTAATTTTAATTTAACCATTTTCTTTAAGTTTTTAAGTGTTTTTTTGTGTTAAATATTGGTTAAACAAAATCGAAAGAGCAAATTATTTTCGTCGAAAGAGGTTAAATATATTTGTAAACTTTTCCCGCCGTGATTCATTGTAGTTTTTATTGTACCTAGTAGGGACATAAATATTGTTACTACTTTGAACATACCCATTAGAATAGTAAAATTGAACATACCCTTTTATTATTAAATGTTTTTTGAAAAGTAACCTCTGTAGCGTTAGTCAGTTACGAAAATTTTTAAATTGTGTTAACTATAACCATGGAGTGGTCAGATAAAGAAAACCGTATCGCAGTTATAGCACTTTTTAAGTATGGAAAGAAAAAAGATGATATTTTCAAAACGCTCCGCCCGCTCGGCATTAGTCGCATGTTCGTCTACAGATGCATAAAATTGTTTGAGGAGACCGGAGATATAAAAGACCGCCCCCGGTCGGGCCGCCCACGTATCGTTCGGACGCAGCAAGCAATCAAAGCCGTCAAAGCAAGAATCCAACGAAATCCTCTTCGGAAACAGAAAATCATGGCCCGTGAGATGAAAATCACACAAAAGTCCATGAGTCGTATTATTAAAAAGGACTTGGGTCTTGGAGCTTTCAAACGGCGTACAGGACATTTGTTGACTGCAGCCTTAAAAAAAATAGAATAGAAAAATCCAAACGCCTTTTGGTGAAGTACGCTGATAACTTCTACAAAAAAATGTTTACGGATGAAAACATTTTTACCGTACAGGAAAAATTTAACAAACAAAATGATAGGACTTATGCCCGGTCATCTAAAGAAGCATCAGAACTCATTCCACGGGTCGAAAAGGGTCATCATCCAGCTGCAGTCATGGTTTGGTGGGGTGTCTCTTATGATGGGGTTACTGACTTGCATTTCCGTGAACAAGGGGTCAAAACATCGGCCAAAGTTTACCAAGAAACCATTTCGGAAACAGTTGTGAAACCGCTTAACAATTCCCTGTTCCAAAACCAACTTTGGACTTTCCAACAAGATTCTGCACCAGCTCATAAGGCTAAAACAACACAGACCTGACTTCGAAACAATTTGCCAGCTTTTATATGCTCTGAAGATTGGCCATCTGGCAGCCCTGATTTGAATCCTTTGGATTACAAATTGTGGACGGTTTTAGAGGATATGGTCTGCCACAAAAGATACCATAACATTGAATCTCTTAAGAAAGCTCTGGTTCGTGCTGTAGCCAATTTTCCGATGGAAAAGGTGCGTGCAGCTATTGATGACTGGCCAGTGCGACTTAAGGCGTGTGTAAAGGCCAAGGGCGAACATTTTGAATAAAACAAAGATTTTTGTATACAATACATATCAATAAATGTATAAACAAAATTTGGTCCAAAACCATTCGTTAGTTTTTGTTTTATAGCTTATCATATTAGTAACAGTATTTATGTCCCTACTAGGTAGATAATTCAGGTTCTGATTACTTTGCACTGAGTCAGATTAGAACAAATTTGGACCATTCTTAGCTCCTTCAAGCTAAAAGTATTGATTTGTGTTTAATGTTAATTTTTCAAAATTAATAACTTTTTTTATTATTGTTTTTATAAATAAGTTTTTTATGTTAACCCTTTTAAATAAAATTGATTTAAATTTAATTTGTTTTTACCATTGTTTGCCCTTTAGGATCAAAAATATCGGAAAAGTGGCAGATACGGGTCCGCTTATTTAAAAAAAACACTATGCTTTTTAAATTTTGTCCTTATCATTTATTATAATTTAAAGTTAAGTCCGTTTTAGCTCCCTTTTTCCCGAACTTCCCGCAATCCCGTCTAAGTGGATCTACATATATACAGAGGTACCCACAGTCTAAATTTCAAGCCTCAAGCTCTATGCGTTTGGGCAGTTCAATGATGAATCGGTCAATCTGTAACGTTGCTCCTTTTTATATATAGATTAATACAGACGCTACAGCATTGTCAAATCTGTGCCAGCCAATAGACATTAAAATTGCCCTATGCGCACGGCCCCAATAGGAGACTACCACTACCTTTAGTTATGATGTGTCGGTCATACACTGTCTCATAGCTCCAAATGCGTGCCAATGGCCTCTGCTGCTTTCATTTTCAAAGAAAAATAAATTCGTTCAAGTTTGAAGTTTGATGGAATGAAATGAACTGATTTTGAACTATTTTAAAAAGATCCTATCTATACAAACACAAATAGTTTCATGTTTGAAAAAAATCAATATTATCCGAGAAATTTTTTTTAAATAAGCCAAAGGCAACAAGTATAGCTAGGAGCGTACAATGCCGGACTTTACTAAATGCTCTCAAAATATCTACTGCAACCACTTTACTTTTTACCAGAAAGGCTAGCAGGATCCACGTGTAATGCCCTCTATTAGAGCCATACTGGCGGTTCTTAAGAAACCTTTGGACCTTGGAAAGTTAACAAGACTTTTCAGCCCTTCCCCTTTTGGATGTTGGTATAATAAAGCTATAATCCAGCAAACAAGAAATTCTTGGGCAAAAAGTACATTGCGGAAAAGGTAAGCTTATAGGCGCACTATGGTCAAAGGGGATTGGTTTGAGATCATCCGGTCCAAATACCTATTACTTCTGAGATCCGTTAAAACCCTTTTTGACTTAAGGAGCTCAAAAGACTATATCTGGCAGAGTTAAATTCCGTGTTATTTAGTTTTCAGCAAACTCAAATTTCCCGAGACTTTCTTTTCCAAAAGGTAAGCATTTCCAAACCAGACAGTAAATAATTTGGCTTTGCTTAACATAGCAGGGGTTGAAGATCCAGCGCTGTCCCTTTTCATTTAAATAATTGACCATCAACTCTTACCGCCTCAAGGGGTGTCAAGAACCTCTATAAGCAGATTCTGATCGAACTGATCTTTTTTACGTCTGAGGTTTAAGTATATGTGACTTACCATAACGCCATAATCATAACCGTTGCCATAAAAACCAAAACTCAATTGGTTTCTAAGGTTATGGTTATGGCGCAATGGTAAGTCACCTATAATCAAATACAGTGTTGCCCATAAGTTTGGTTCGAATAGCTGTTTACTGTGGTATGGTTAAGTCACGTATAAATGAACCTATAGTCCTAGTTTAACCCAAAGAGACTGCTAAATTTGGCATTAAATAATGATTTTTTTAATTTTACAAAAACTGCGTGAACTGAGTTTCACATTTGCTTGTTAACTTAAAGTTTCACACATAAAATTCTTTTATTCAAATAATGCTGGGTTTTAGTCAAAAATTATGGTAAATGCTTAATATATTTAAAAAAAATAAACATGATAATCGGAACTTCTAACATTTTATGGTAAGGAACACTATATGATCAAGCTTTCAAAACCATTTTTAAGTATTTTATTTTCATTTTTTATGTTGTTTATCGCCATATTTTCCAGTCTTGCGTTTGATATATTATTTTATGTTTTGTTATAAAATTTGCAAAAATCCAAAGGAAAAAAATAGTTTTAAAACAGAAGAAAGTCATTTAAAATACATTTATTTTAATATTACGAACTTTGCATTGTCACCACTTGTAAAACTGCTGTTGCGTGTACTGAAGTGAAAATTTTGCTTTAAATTGAAATTTAATGTAAATTTAAGTTTCTTTGTTTCGAGTTATGCAAGTAGTTTATTATTTTGGGTAAAATTTAGATTTTCTTTCATTATTATTTTGTTTTATTGCTGAGAATAATAACGTTGTAAATAAAATAAGATGATAGAATTTATTATTTACCTAATGATTTTATTTAATAATGCGTATGTTACTTTTCTGATTAAGATTTAAGCAAGATAAAGTTTTGTTCAAAATATATTTACAAAAATAATAATCTATTATATAAAGAAGGGTTGTATGTATGTAATAATAATCTATTATATAAAGAAGGGTTGTATGTATGTATTATGTATGTATGTATGTATGTATGTATGTACGTATGTATGTATGTATGTATGTATGTATGTATGTATGTATGTATGTATGTATGTATGTATGTATGTATGTATGTATGTATGTATGTATGTATGTATGTATGTATGTATGTATGTATGTATGTATGTATGTATGTATGTATGTATGTATGTATGTATGTATGTATGTATGTATGTATGTATGTATGTATGTATGTATGTATGTATGTATGTATGTATGTATGTATGTATGTATGTATGTATGTATGTATGTATGTATGTATGTATGTATGTATGTATGTATGTATGTATGTATGTATGTATGTATGTATGTATGTATGTATGTATGTATGTATGTATGTATGTATGTATGTATGTATGTATGTATGTATGTATGTATGTATGTATGTATGTATGTATGTATGTATGTATGTATGTATGTATGTATGTATGTATGTATGTATGTATGTATGTATGTATGTATGTATGTATGTATGTATGTATGTTTGTATTTTATAAATGGCCACACCAGTAAAACCATTTTTTGGAAATTTTGACAGGGAGTTACTTCAATTCTGGAAGGAACAATTGGCTACCTTTTTTGGAAATTATTACTGCCACGCCCACACTTCGCCCAATTGTGTAGGAAAGGCAGGTTATGAATTGCCTTACAAAATTAACCATAGCCATACTGATCAAACACGTATAGCTAAATACATGAAATTTATAACACGTGCTAGGATTTACATGCTTGTTTAAGCGCAGATATTTCCCCCTAAAGAGGGCAAAAAAGGAAAAATCTGTAACCTACTATCGTCTGAAGTATAAAAGATAGAAACAAAACTTAAAAAGTTTTGCGTTTTTCTTAAGAAATAAACGGACAGCAGTTTGATGTTTTTTTTTTTAATTTTAGACCGAAAGGGGAAAAATGGCTTTAAAATTTTATATTGGTACTTTTTTGGTACATTATTCATAATGCGTTCGATAGGTCGATTACGTTTTTCGTACTTTTTTAAAATTTGGACCCAAAGGGAAAAAAGGGTTAAAAATATATTTAGATTTTTTAGGCGTTTTTGGTAACTTTTAAGAACATAACATAAATTGCGTGCGACAGGCCAAAAAATATGAGTGCGTTTTAGGGTCTTTTTTAATTATTGGACTCTAAGATGGAAAAAGGTTAAAACTATGTTTCGGTACTTTTTGTAACTTTCAAACCAATGAAGATAGAAACATAATTAAATTGCATTCGCCAGGTTACCAATATATGTTGATATGTTTTTGGTACATTTCATTTTAATTTTGGCACTAAGGGGTACTTAAGGGCTAGAATTATATTTTGGTACTTTTAACAAGTTTGTAAAATATTTTTTGCTAACTAAAGCTTTCCGAATATCACAAAAATTATAAACCTGGTAAATTCCCAATTTTTATATGTTAATTAAATAGTAGGGCTGACTTATAATTTCTTGCAACTTATGTGGGGCAGCCAGTAAATTAATAAATGAATTTGTTTACATATTTTGGTAATTTCACTATGATTGGGATAGCGAAGCACACTGGGGCTTAGCTAGTTATAAAAATTAAATTTTAACTATTGTGATTTTTTTCCCCTAGTCATACGTTGTCTTTTTAAATCTCTTAAGTATAAGAGATTATCTTTTTAAAGCCTTAATAGTTTTACGTTTTATCCTTATAAATGCTTTGTTTTCTATTTAAAATACTTAAGTTAAATAAAAGCGCAATATTGTGTGCATATATGTAGGTATTTCCGTTTGGGCATAAAGAATCTCTAGTTGATGTCAACGTTTTACTTAAGAATTTTCAATAAAATGTAAAGAAAACATTTAATAAAGGAGAAGCATCCCCTTAGTCACATTACTGATTTACGGACTGGCATATGACAAATAAATACCGTAAAAAACTAACAATAAACAAACAGGTATACGTGTAGTATTAGTGCTTGGAACATTTAAAAAAATGTGTGGGTGTATGTGTGGATGTGAAAATCTTAAAAGTTCTTTTTTCGTAAAACGCAGTGCTTAGAAATGAAAATAATATGGTCAAAAGTTTTTATTTCTCCCCAGCAATTGCTTTTGGTTTTGTGAATTGTGTTTTAAAAAATAAGGTCTTTATGGTTTGTGTTGAATAATTTTTTATAAAGTTTTTCTAAAGATTTTAAGGAATTTTTCATTTAACATATTGCATTTTTACCTCAAAACGTAAATAATAAAAAAAGGCATAAATAGGAGTTTAAGGAATTCTAAAGAGTCTTGTCAATTTGGCTTTTGGGAAAAACTAGTCAACAAATAAGGTATACTTTGTTGGAAGTAACAAGAAATTTAAGTGGGTTCAATTACTATATAACTATAAAAACGATTCCAAAACAGACAATTTTAATTCCATAATATTGAGAAAGATCATAGGTTTCGTGTCATTAGTCACTTACCGACTCAAAAAGAGTTTCTGGCAAACAATATATTCGTCATTCTTGCAAATACATTTACAGCATATTTTTGTGACTGAAAAATCCTAAAACGCTGAAACTTTTAAAAAGCACTAAAAGCACAATAAAGAAGTTAAGAAAACACCAGTTAGTGATTTTTCCTAGTTTGGCACCAATGCTAAAAATTTGGTGTTTCAAGACATTTAAAAGCACCAAAATTACTGCAAAAGCACTAAGTTGGCATCACTGATTTTATTTTATTCCGAAATTCAATCAAGGCTGCTTAAAACGTGTAGGCAACCTTGTCTTTCTTTTCTCTGTACTTTTGTTTTGCATTTTTAAAACGAAATTCAGAACCAAAAAAAAATTAAAAAAATTAACAAGAAAAAAGCAAAAAACAACAACTTCACAAAAGTAAATCGTTTTATGCAATAATAGTAGAACCAAGAAAAATAATAATAATAATAATTATAAAAATGTAAAAAAAATATTTCACTTTGCAATTTACTTCTTTTCTTTATTATTACTCAAAAGTCTAAAATAAAAAAAAAAAAACATTTAAATTTTGTTTTGACACAATTTTTCAGAAAAAAAATAATTGCTTAACTTTTTTACAACTAAATGATTTTGTGCACATTAAGGGTATTCTTGAATTTTGCTTCAAATTATTTTTTTGTTTAAAAAAATTGCTATCCACCTTTAGCTACAAAAACTTAAGCTAAATCTTTAGCCAGTTGCAGAGACAGCAAATAGTAAAACTGTAAGTCTACGTTGCGACTTACAAAATTCGCAGCTTTAAAGAGAGACATCAAAGCAGTAAGAAATTACGTTAAAGTGTTGTATGCTCAACTAAATCTTAAGTGTTACAAAAGCCTTGCAATACCGCACTAAACTACTTAAAAAGAAAAAATTCACAACAAAAAAACCATAAATTTCTGCAAAATAAAAATGTCAAACATTCATAGAAAAAAAGCAGCAATAAAGGAAGCCGACCATGAAAAGTTGTTTAGGTCATAACAGAAAAGGGCCTTGAAATAATTATAGTTTTTAAAGAACAAGAGATGATCGAAAGTTTATTTATGAAAATTTTTTGGTTTGTTTCAGATTAACAAAAATTGCCCATTTGACGTTGAGCATTGTGCAGTGACAAATGCTTCTAAACTGGTATTGAGCTACAGAACATTGAATAAAGGGCAGTGGAGAAATTTCTAACAGACCAGCAAATGGAGCAGGGGGATAATACCCTTTAAGGCCTACAAATTTCCGGACCTGAATGAATAAAATTACATACATCCATGCAACAAAATGTCGCGAACTATTTTCTGGCACTGTGACTGTTAATGCTCTTAAATTCTTAAAGTCTGGTGGGATGGGCTACTCAGAATTAAAGTAAAGCTATAAGTCTATCGTCTTTTTTTTAAGAAATCGGAAAGATTGATTATTCTTTATCTGAGGGGTTTTATTGATCCATACACCATTAGTGGGACTGACACATTAAACTCAAAGGAGAATTTGTAAGAGAATAGCTGCATTATGTGTTTGTTTATTTAAATGGGACCTGCCTGATAGAAACGTACGCTTTTGACGTTTTGAAGCCTTTCACAGTGCAAAGGTAGAGACAATAGATAAAGCTTTTAGGGACTTAAAGTCGAAGAGTTCTTAGTTAGGTAAACAGGATCGTTTTGCCCTAAGAGAGATAGACTAAAGAAAAGCAGTAACAGTCTGGACACAACAATTAAGAGATCGTACAGCTGAATTATGACTTCTAACGATCAAAGATATATAAAAAAAAGTTGATGCTGAAAAAAGAGGACCGGTGCTTGCGCAGACGAAGTATGTCAAGTTATTGTTAGCATGGAAAGGTAAATATCTTGGCGTAGTCCTTGAGAGCAAAATGTCATGAAAAAGAAATCCACAGAAAAAGGTCAAAGGAAGTCTTAAAACCTTCTATTCATAAAAAATTTTATAGGAATGAGATTGTGTTTGCAACCAAAGGTGGTAGGCGGTAAAAAAAGGGCTGTTATAAGAAGCTTCTAACTAATGTGTCTCAATTGGTATGACCTGGATTTTTAGAAGCACACCTTATGGTAAACTTGAAATCATTTTCCACATAGTACCCAAGTATTAGGTGAAGGGAATGGCGGTAAGAAGCTTATTTAGACTAGGGGAGTCAAAAGTGGAAAAATTTGTTCGTGGTAGACGCGCTGGAATATTACGGGGAATTGGTTTTTGAAGAATCTTGTATAATCTGAAGAATATGGTCACAGGGGTCAGTTTTCAAAGCACACCACCGAAATAATCTCTAAGAAGAATTGTTGATTATTTGTAAATACATCTTAACAGTATTTAAATATTCAGTTATTTCATAAAAAAATTCTTTGGGCTTATCACACAATAAATTTGTTTTTCTGAAAAGAAATTCGATTCCTTTTTGTAATAACAACATGGAAGTAGTAATATTTTTGGAAATCACCTAGAACGGTTATCGTTATTAAAACTTATAACATAACTTATGTTTACCCTTAAAATATAAAGGACCCTTTTGATAAAGCCTTTTTAACCTTCTAAATGATATCCTGCTATCTGCACCTTTTAAGACAGCGCTAACGCTTTAAAGATACTTTGACAACAAAAGATTTGATAAGTTTAAGAAGAGTTATTGTATAATGGTTGAACAACTTTTATTATCCTTAAACTTTTACAAAATACAACAACAAAAGCTTAACGTAAAGAAATTTCTTGAAAAAAATTAAAACCATTAGTGTTTGCGGCAATGTATTCCTTACTCTAATACAAAATTTTCTTAGATTTAATGCAGCTAAAAAATAAAACTATTTTCGTCCTTTTCTTAAGTGCTCATCAAATTCATACTATTCAACAAAACTTTTCCTTTTTTTTTGCTCTTATTTTTACTTTGCAATTCCACTTTAAACATTTTTTGCACTTTTATTTAGGATTTCATGATGAATGTTGTAGTTGTAGGAGGAAAGAAAGTATAAGAAAGTTGAATCATTTGGTTATATTGCTTGGAATAAATGAAAAACAACAACAATTAAAACTATAATAGCTGGGAAAGTGAACAAAGAATTTTAAACAAGAAAAAAGCTTTTCATTAAACATAAAAAAACGTTAATCCATGGGGAGGCAACACAGGCAGCAAAAAAAAGCGAAAACCGACATTGTTGAGATTTTATGTTTTAAATGTGCACACGATACAATAGAAAATAATATATGTATGTCAGTGCAAGCAAATAAAGGTAGATATGGCGGCGTGCAAAAGATTGTGTGTAAATTTTACTTTATTTTTAAAAATAGTAAAAAAAGGAAAGGTTGCATGTGTAAAAGTGTGGATAAGTTCTTTAGAAAAGATTGGCAGTAAGTGTCAGTTATGTTTCAAGTACTGACATTACTTTTATAAAAAAACTTTTAAAAACATGTTCTTTCTTTTATAAAAGAGATTTAAAAATTTAGTTCTTTGTTGTTATGCATTGATTTACTTGTCGGACTTAACAATAGAAACGACAACATTTGTAAGATTACCTTTACCTACATAAATGTTGATAATGAAAAACTCGTAACAAAAAAAATCAAAGGTGACAGCTTGTAAAGAAAATTAAAGTAATAAAAAGATTTTTTTGCAAAATGCTTGGAAAAACGTGTGGAAAACGTGTGTTTTGGGAAAAATTAACTTTTTCATAAAAAATTACATTGGAACGTATAAGTAACATAAAATTCAGCCGAAAAATATGCAACACCTAGTTACAACTTTAGTTATTGTAACAAAAAGTGTTGCTGTTATTGTAGAGCTACCAGACTGTGTTTTCCTTAAACACTTCTCAGTATTTATCAGCTCTATGACCAAAGCTGCTGGATTTGACGATTTATCATTTTAACAATTTTTAGGTTTTTGACAATTAAAGATTTGCGTCTTTATTTAAAGAAAATCAGTGGCAGAATTAGATTTTTTATTTTTTAATTTAAGAAAAATATATTTTTAAGTATATAAGACATTGTTTCTTTCTATACCTTTAAAAAAAAAGATTTTAGGTAAAATATTTTTAGTATAACAAGTATTAGAAATAATTTAAAAAGGGCCACGTACAAATTATTTCTGTAAAATTTTTTATTCGAAAGTGGTATTCCAAATAAAATGGTTTGAACATTGAAAATGATTATATTCTATCAAGTAACTAGACTTGAAAAAACTGTAAAATATATATACAGATTGTCTGTTTTTATATTTACAGAATATTTTGCTTCTAAATTGGTTACTATCTTATTAGGAGAAAAAAAAAATTAATTTTAGGGGGACGGTTCCTTGACGATTTTAGATTTGTTTGGTTAGTGGTGAGTACAGGCTCTAGCCGGCACTAGACGCGGACATTCCAGCGCCGCCGATGCTCTGACCACCCTAAAACATGATAGTTTCTCAACGTACCACACTTATCATTCCATTTTACAATAAATGGACAACAAAGCCTCTATCAAATTAGTGCAAATTTTGAGCAACATTTTAAAAAATTCATATACTAAATTGTGGTCAAAATTTTATCATATTTAGATACATATTAAGTAACAAAATTTTGAAAGTAAACACGTTTTTAATATTTTTTGATAAAGTTATCAAATTAGATTTTGCTGACAGCTTACTTATAAAAAAATTACTCATCGCTAACACTTGATTAACTCTTGCCAGACATTGTTACCAACTTTTTGAGTTTTCTATGTATGCATATGTTTGGAAAAATGTTTTGTTTGATAATTTATAGAAAGAACAACAAAATTTACTTTTTTAATTCAACAATTTATGTATATGTGTAACATCCACATGCTACTGATATAAGATATATTAAAAAGCAATTTGAGTGAATCAATCGTGCAGAAAAACAAAACTTACTTTTATATACACACATGTACACATATTTTAATGTAAACTAAACTAATGTAATACGTACATAGAGATGGGCTTAGACCTGGGTATTCACCCTACGCTGGGTATTTACCTATTTATACCCATTTTCATACCCGGGTATTTATCTAATTTCGGGTAAATACTCATTTGAATAACAAATACTCATTGTTACATATTTTACGCATTTTCGAATTTATTTTGAACATATTTTGTTTAAGTGCATTTTGTTTTTACATTTCTTAATGCGTTTTGCTCAGATAAGGCAGTTTTGACTGCATCAAACAGAACAACAATTCTTAAAAAGAACCGCTAATCAGCGTGCTTATGGCATTTCAATGTAATGAGTGGGAGCGATGACAACAACAATGCTGAAGCAACTAGAAGATTAAGATTTCAAAACGAAATGATTTCATTTGTTATTAAAAAATCTAATTCATAATAAAAAATTAAATTATATTAATTTATTTTAATTTTTCTTTATTCTGATGGGTAAATACCTGGGTATTTACATTTAAATACCCAATTTACCATTTGGGTATTTACCCTTGTCCCATCACTATACGTACATATGTATTGTACATGCATATGTGTATACTGATGCCTGTGCAGCACATATATTTTTATTCAACTATGGTTTAGCTAGTCACTCAATTCGAAGAGGTACAATTTATTTATCTGTCTAAAAGTATGCTACAATTTATTTTAAGTAGTTTTTTTACTTACGATAAAACAAGCAATCTAATAGAAAATAAATTTTGGAAACATACATACATAATTCTTTTAAATAAATTATACTACATATTTCGAATAAAAAAACCAACATATCGCATCTTACATCAAAATTAGTCATAACTCATTAACAATAACTTTTATTAAAGGCCGTCCTACTGTTTTAAAGAACGTGTTTGTAATATAAAAATTAAACTTACATTAACAGTAAGGGCCGGTTTAAAAATAAAGTTTTGCCTAAATGCAAAGATTTTATTTAGAAACTGGTTCCTTAAAAAAAATCTGGGGCCAAATCGTCGCATTTGATTCGAATCGAAATTTCACTCGATCGATCGAGTTGTCAATGCTTTCAGTATAGGAATTCTAATAAGAATTTTAAAATTTCGATTCGGATCGAATGCGACGATTTGGCCCCTGATTTTGTTGAATTTTGAGTTGTGACTGCTTATGATTTGGTGTGCGACATGCGCGTCTGTGAAGTATGCATATAATTTTTACCACAATTTTTTTTAGCAAAAATTTCTATTATTCTTTTAGAATGACATCAATTTTACTATTTGACAAATTTTCAATAGAAATGTCTGGCCTTTTAAGCCATTTTATAATTTATTGTGCCATAGACAAAGTGTGTGAAAATTGAAGTCAAGTTAAATATTCGTATGTATATAAGCGAATGTGAATATTTTTTATTGCAATATATAATTTATGAGAGCCATTTACAAAAAATAAAAGAATGACATTAGTTTTAAAATTTTAAAAGACTTAAGACTAACCAGGAGTGTTTTTTGTGTTGTATGTAGTTTGCTTTCTTTTAGTAAAATAATTTTCGTTTTACATAAGTACATGTGTCTACAAGTAAGTGCAAATGTTTTAGAAGCTTTACTGCACAGTGCTTTATGTGTAAAAGTGGGAAACACAAGTAAGAAATTTGTGGTCGATCAAGCCCGACTATATATCCTACACTATATTTGCATTAAGGGATTTGTTCAAGATAGACCGATAATATTTGTATTTAGTATAATAGTTGGTGGCATAAATATAAACATGTGAGCAAAACCTTAAGAAAGCGAAATAATATTCGAGCCATTGATATCCCAAAATGCTTATTCCGGAAGGACATTTGTATGGGGGCTGTGCCAAAAAAACATACTGATCATCGCCAAAAACAATAGGATCTGTGGCATTGCCAGAAGGCTTATCTTTGCTAAATTTAATGAAAATATCTTGGAAATTGCGACCTGTAGCGTATTTATTAAAATATATGGGCACACAGCCAGACAGACGGGCGGACGGACGGACATGCATAATCCAACTCAGAAAATGATTGGTAGTGGGTTGTGGATTTCAGGCCATTACTTTTGGGGGCTGCAAACATTTGGATATAAATATTCTAAAGAAAAATATAGTTAAATTTTTGATGAAATTTATTTAAAAGATTTTTGTTATTCATGAAATGACGCTGTTGAAAACGTTAAAAATCTTATATATATTATAGCAAAACCTACTAAAGGGTAAAAAAGGATATGAAGCCATTCACTATAAAAATTCATTAAACTACATTTATTTATTCAACTGTATTACTCGTTATTTGTTATTTATAAATTTATCCTTTTTTGCGAAACCCCTTCTTTAAAAAGTTTATAGTTGCTTCCGTTACCTTTTAGGAAATATATTCTTTTCTTCTTTCTTTTCAACAGGTCAAGTTCTAGACAACTGGTTTAGATTTGCCTCCCGTCGAACGAAATTCGCGTTCCTTTTGCGGCCGTAATGGCATGATACCATATCGTGTCAGAAATATGAAAGCGCTCTGTGCCCTGTCAAGGCAATCCAAGTTATTTATTTTTGTATTTGTCGTGCCTAATACTACAAATAATTTGCAATTTTTTTACAACCGCAAATGGCTTGCCACATATTAAACTTCTTGGGGAAGTTTGTCTGCCATATAAAAATCTTAACCCTGAAGTTGTGAAAAGTCTTCCAATACATAAGATCTCATCCATCACATAATACGCGTTTTTTTAATTCTACTTCAATTTATTTGCTCGTTCCTTTTTCTCTAGGTTTTTTTCTACATTACGAACTGGAACTTTCAAAATTTTATGCGATTTGACCTGACTTTAGCTTTGGCTCTAAATGCTCTGCTGATAAAATTGTGTGGGACTCTTTGAAAAAGTTGCTCGACTTTTTTCCTAAACCTTTTGCTTTATTTTTCACATGTGATTTTTTTAAGGGTTTTCATAATTTCTTTTACGTAGTTTAACTAAAATATCAGTTCAAAATTATAGACCTAAAAAAGTTAATACTTGACATAACTTTAAAGCTAACAAGTGAAAAAATTATTATATCTGAATCACGCCTTAATTTTAATTGCTTAATAATTGCTTCTCTAATTGCTTTATCTTCAAAGTAAAAATTAGTTTTAAATGTACTTTTTTACATTAAACCAAACTTTAAAAAAATTAATATTTTGTTTAGTTTTACCAACTTTAAGCAACAATAAAAATGAATGCATGAATGTATTATAAAAAACTTTTGTGCATTTTATTACTCTTTGCATATAAATAATTCTGTTTTTTTCCTATATATAAATATCTATTTTCATCCTGTATTGATATCCTGTTAACACTAATAAATCTTACATATTTGACAATACAATGCACACGCACACACAGTACTATGCGACGAAACACACACACTATCAGTTTAAAGCTCGTAGTTTAATAAAGGAAAGAATACAATTTTTAAAACTAAACATCGTATATTTAAGTTCAGTGAAAGAAGAAACTCTATTTTTTAGTGTTTTTAGTACAGTTTTTTTTAGTACTATTTAACCCGCACTATATTCAGTGTTGCCACAAACAGTTATTAGTTAAGTTTAGGTACTAAGCATGTAAGTTATGGACAGAAGTTTGCCTAAATAAAATTTATAATTAAAATATTATTTAATAATTCGTTACAAAATGTGTTACACCTCTACCATCTCTTTCTGAACTAGTTATCAGGAACACTTCCTAAGTCAATTAAAACATTTCCGCCTGCCCGTCTGTCCCATCCGTCCGGCGACCATTTATTCATGTAACCAAGTAGCAGATCACATATTTAAAGATAAATAATAAAACTTGCTTCAAATAAGTATTTAAGTATGAGCACGGAATCTATTGTTTATGGTAAAGATCAGTCTGATTTGGATATGTTCTTCCGAAAAAAAAAATTTTGACATAACTCCCACAAATATTTATTAGCAGCATAAGTGTGATATTTATCCTACCTCCTTTGAATTGAATGCCGTAATTTGCCCCTAGGCTTTAACCCAGTTTAGCCCTATTGATACTTATACATATGTTAATGAAATTTGGCTTGAATGGTTTGAACTTTAAAAAAAAAACTGTTTTTTATAATTAACTGGTTTTTAACTTTAAATAAAAAAACACTTATTTAAAAACCCTTCAACAAGATATTTATTTAAATCAACAAAAAAGTTCATTTAATTTCAAACTTGCAGCAAATCCTTAAATTTACTAATTTTGCATTTGTTTTTAATGTCATTACATTAGTATGAGCGGGAGTTGTTGTTTCTAGATTTCATTAAATTTATCTACTTTTATACCTTAAATGCTACGAACAAGCCAAAGCTTAGCGGGATGAAAATTTTCCACAATAAAATAAAATGAAAGATGAAAAAACAATAAGTTTGGTAAATAATTAATTGTTCTAAATTAAGGTTTTTATTATCGGGCTTTAGGTTATCTTTAAATTCTTATTGCAAAGAAAAAATTAATATTTTTAATTAATGTGAGGGTCATTTTCTCGAAAAACGGCACAAATTGGGGAAAAATCCATTTTTTCTTTATTAAAACTATCGATAAATTTCAGGAAAACGAAAATGATGCAAATTTAACAAAATTAGTTCCTTTTTTAAAATGATAACATACTGAATAAAAGGGTCACACCCGTCACATTTCATAAAGGTTTTTTCATTAAAAAATTATTTTAATAAATAGTAAATCAAATACGATTAAAAGCACTTTCAACTAACATGACAGTCAAGAATATTTTACACAATACGATCTTGAAGTTAAAATTCTCTAAAATTAAAGTTTGTAAGGTTACACCTGTCAGGGGTTTCAAATGGTCACTGTCGGCTAAAAACATACCATCCCTGAAAATCATAGCCTTTTCTCAAACCAAAATTTTTAATTATTTGAATTTCAAACAACGATTTGAGAAAGTGATCACACCCGTCACAAAAGTATTGCCCAATTGAAAGAAACTCATTTGAAAAGCTAATATTTTCTTACAAACCCCTGGTAAGTTGAATGCGTTTTGTAATACCAGCTACGGATTTTTTTCATTAGTACTCTTTGAACCGAGTAGTATTTTTGGCCAAAAACTTCATCTGTTTTAGTTACATGCTATCCAGAAAGGCAAACGGAATTTATTTTTTCTAAGTAAGAACCAAGTTTATTTTCTTTAGACGAAACTACAAAAAACTAAAAAATGAGCTTCCAATACAAATCAGTACTTTGGTGTAGTCGTTGTCATAAATAACTTACTGTTCAAACCTGTTAAAAAATTAATTTATTGTTTTGTTGATTTTTATTATTGTTTTGCTGATTTCATAGAAAAAGAAAAATTAATTACATTTTTCTTTGTTGTTCTTATTTTCATTTTTGAATTTATTATATTTGCCTAAAATATTAAACATATGTTTTTACATGTTATCTTATAAATTATATTTTCTTTAAACTTAAAAATATTTTCGTTTAGGCAAACCACCGAAGGGTCTAAACAAATTCGTTAGGGTCAGTCTGATTTCAGACAAACTACCGAAAAAGCGATTGCTTTGACTTCAGAAAAAGTCGAATCTTTTAGTTTGCTGGATAAATATTTATTTTATTTATTTGCATTTATATATGTGTGTATTTTCCATTTTCATAATTTAAGGTTCTTTTACCCCATTTTCTCTTAACAATTTTGTGGTTTAGTGTCTGTTTTATATTATTTCAGCTCTAATATTTTGATGCACGTTCAGTATTATGTGTATATTTTCGCTTTCCAATTTTATAACACAAACATGCAGAAAAAAATATTATTAAACCATTGTGATTTTGAATTTTAATGTTTTTCCGTTGAACCTTTTGTTTTCGCTTGGGTTCTGGTTCATTGATAAATAAGTGTTCTAGAGTAAATTTATGATAGAAGATTTTGATTTAAAACATGACCATTTTATTCATACTTTCTCATTCAAACGTTTTGCTGTTGTTTGTTGTTTTCATCATGAAAATGTGTGATGCGTTTGTCCGTTAACAGTTTAAATTGCCACAAATTTTCAGTGCACATACATATTCAAAGCCTTAGATCATTGTTTCCCGATGAGATAAATTATAGTTTTTTTGTTACACAGGAAAAAAAAATATTTAAATAAAACAAAAAGGATATGACCAGCCAAACCTAATCATATTTAAGCCTGTAATGTAAGTTGTATATATGAATGTTCACAAAATGTAGTACACGTTTGTGCAGATATTTAAATGAACTCCAAACACACAAAACGACGCAAGATCAGTTACTGAGTCAAATCAGCGATACCCGTTCGTCTGAGTTGGTGTCTACCTAAATGTATTACTGTCACCAAAGTACAGGTCGCATTTTTAGTATATTGACCAAACCCCTTGATGATAATTGGCCTATTATAAATCGTAGCCGCCATGCAAATAGTCTTCCAAAAAAAACATTTAAGCCATAACTGTTGCATATATCGACCCTGAAGGCAAGCGACCTTTGAAAAAATTTTATGGCGAAAATTCGAATTTTATGGAGGTATGAAATGTTGATAATAATGATTTTACAAAGTATTCGATTTGATCGTAACTTATCTTAAAAATTTTTAGTGAAAGATTTTGATCGTAAGCGGTGAGTCTGGCATTGTGCAATTCTGTCTAAGCTTGCTGTTTATAGCGTCGGTGATAAATTTTCTCGATTTATATCGAGTTTTCTAATAGATCGTTTCAAGGTTCCGTCATCTCTCCTACTCTATTTCTTATCTTTCTTAATGACCTTCTATATCAGGTTTAAAATCCTATCTCTTCATTTGCTGACGATAGCAGCATATGCCATTTATACTTATTTAGCTGCAGTGGTAGGTCTTTGGATGGTACGAAATACTTAACCGTGATTTAAAGCTAATCTCCGAACGAAAAGGGTCAAGTTTATTGCCCGTAAGATCCAACGTTGTTTTCCGACACATAAATGGACAGTTGACCATGCTATATCGTCTGTATTAATGAATGGCATAAATGTTGGGGAGACAAAAACTCTTGATGTATTTGGCACAAAAGTCCAGTGCGATGTCTGTCGGATGGAACAAGTTTTTCTTGTATCAAAAGAAGCATCCAAGTGCCTTGGGTATTTGGAAGGATGAAGGAATTATTTTACGCCCCCTTATCTTCTCACCATTTATACCATCTATGCCCGACCGAAAGTAAATTATAACTCTAATGTGGTGGTGCTTAGAAGTCAAATTTGGAACTACTTGACCTTGTACAGGAACGGGCAAAGTTACTTATCCATGACGTGGGGGCATCTAACGGTATTGATTCGCTCGAGCACCATCGCAATGTGGGATGTGTTCTACTGTTTTATCGAAACCCGGAAAATTGCGCGAGATACGCGTCTTTCAAGAGAGCACACCCATTTGTGGTCGACTGGCCACTGAATCGCATCAAGCACTAGAGCGAAAATTTGTTTTCTAGTCGCAAAATTCGTATTTGGAATAACCTTTTTAAACATGTATTTTCTAACACAGTTAATATCGAATAATTTAAATCAAGTGTCCACAAACACTACTCCCACTGTTTTCCTTCCAATTCATGTATAGTGTCCACGCCATGAGTGCTGGTTACTATAAAAAAAGTATTTAAGAAGTATCACAACAATATTTAGCCTTGTTTTTGCTACTTGGCTTAAAAATTAAAAAACCCCTAAAAAGTTATTCATGTTGCTTGATAATCTGGCAAATTATGTTTCTACGATTATTAACTCAGAAGCTACACAATTTAGAGCTCAACATTTTAATGGAGGTATTTATATTTTCTGAGACTTGCCGAGTGAAGTTTTATTTATAAGTCAAAAAGTGCACCTAACCGGCATCAAGATATAGTTCTTACCTAGTTTTGCCATTAAGGGTCCCATATTTCGAAGAACTGCCAGACAAGTGTTCGTTTACACTATGAAGGAAAAGAAATATTATTCTATTTTACTAATTTTTACATTCTAGGGTTCAAGTTTTCCATAGTCTCATATTAGTACTATGTAAATCAGGAGACTTTTTCTTTTTTCAAATTTTAAGATCTTAGTAAATGTAAAAATTTCAAAATATTATTTTTAACCAAAAAATTTTGCTTTGGTAAAACAATATTGTTTTATACATATTTTTGTTTTTGTTTTAAGTTCATTTAAAATTTTGGGAGATTTTTATAATTTTACTGTACAAAACTAAAAAATACACAGACAAGAGAGTATAGGTTCAGTTCTACGACAAAGCGGACTCCAAGGTTTCGTAAAATCAGGGGACCCTCAAAAAGTAATGTCATCAGTTTTTTGCTTAAGAGTTGATTCAGAATTGGCTAAAACGCCTAAGTTTTTTTTTTAAGCAATTTTGTACTTATGACTTCAATTATTAACCCTTTTACAATTAATCAAAAAAAATTCGGAACTTTTTTGTTTAGGATCAACTTACGAATAAAATGCATTTTTTTTTTAAATTTCTTATAAAATCTTTAATACAATTTGTGGCGAATCAAATTTTACTAAGCTTAACACATTTTTCTCCTTTTTATCAATATGGTTTTTACCTAAATACTAAAGACGTAAGGTAACTTTGCTACAAGTTTTTATTTCAAAACATTTAGTTTTTTCACAATTGTTTCATAAAAGGAAAAGGAAAATTGTATAACAACAATTCCTCTACATTATCTCAGGCTTAAAATGTTTTATTTAAAGTGTTAACAAAACAACTTCACTTTGGCTACAATTCAACGCCTTTTTCGAAAAAAAATAACATTTTATTTCCCTTTTGTGTGAATACAGTTGCTTGTGTGTATGTGTATGTATGTGTATGATTGCATGAGAAAAGGAGTTTAATAATAAGAAGAAAAAGTCAGCCGATAACTTTACTTAAAGGATTTTTTCTTTTGTGTCAGTATTTCAAGAGTATTTCTTATTTGGCTTTTTAGTGTTTTGTTATTGTTTGTATTATTTTTTTGATAGTAAATCTTAAAGTTATATTTGCAAAAGTTCTCTTAGTTCTTGCAACAAGAAGGAAGTAAGCTACGTAAAGCCAAAACTTTGTCCATATTGTTATAATTTTTTCTTACTTTGGAAGAAATTTTGCCAAAATCAGAGGGTCGCAAATGTATTTTTGCTTAAGGAATGGACCATTCCTATGTGACGTGTTTCATATTTCCATTAAAATTTAAGAAAAGCCCCGATTGTTCAGTATGTGATTATTTTGAACCTTTGTAAAGTAAACAAAAAAATTAAATATAACGGAATTTGTTTTTATATTTCTCATTTTTATTATCTTTTTTTACGTAAATTAATCTATTTTTTTTAAATTAAGGAAATTTTTTTACCAGCCTTCTTAATTAATCTTAAATGAATTCTTTCATTTAAAAGAAATAGAGAGAAATAATTCAAAGAGATTTAGCTCTAAGACCTGATTCAGAAAGGACATTTGTATGAGAGAAACCTAATATTACCGGCAAATCATCACTAGCTTAGAAAATACATGTCAGCCGGACGGAAATGTTTTCATCGACTCAAGAAATTTTTGTGTGTCGATCGGTATAACTAAAGTTGGACCAAAATTTTTTGATATTAGAAACAAAGGCATAATACTTCTACCACTTAAATATATATAATGTTTTTACGTGTTTATCTATTTAAACCGTTAACTAATTTTTCTTTACTAATTAATCGGTTCACTTTGCGTAATCGATAAATCGATAGGTTGCCCTGTTAGATCAGTGGTTAGTGTACTAGTATGCCAGTTTGGAGACTGTGGGATCGAACCCCACCAGAGACCCTGGTAAGCCTTCTTTATCTTACTTTTCATTTTTTTTTACCCTTCTCTAAATTTCTTTTTTCCTTCTATCTTCATTATTTCAATCTGCCTATCCAGGTAGCACAAGGGGACCGTATAAATCGCACTCAAGTACGCTGTATACTTTCCTGCCTGTTCTACCTTACCTTACCAAGTATTAAGAGATTGAAAATTTAATTTTTACGAAGTAGTTTATTTAAAATCTGGGCAATAGTTGTTAATTTCATATTTTATCTTAAAACTAAAAAAAAACATGAGCGAAGTACTTTTTTTCACTTAAAATTGTTGACCTTTTTTTGGGTTCATTCATATTTAATTAAAAATAATCTCAAAAATGCAAAAAGTACAAGAAATATGAATGCCATACTTTTGAGCGTTTAATTGACTTTTGGCCTCCTTCTGGGTCAAAGGTTGTTAATTATTAATAATGACAGAAAATTGAAAAATTTACCAAAAATTTGATGAGTATAATTTGCGTTATTAGTCGCTTATTTTATCCTGATAAACTAAAAATCCCAGAATAAAACAAAAAGTACCAAAAATTTGAAAAAAGTACTTTTTGACAATTTTATTGACTTTCGACGTCTATCTGGGTCAATGGCCCTTCAAATTATATTTCTAGAGTCAAAATCTTACAACATTTCAAAAGTACTTAATACTTGAAAAAAAGGACTTTTTTGATAGTTTTAATTGACTTTCACCCTTAATCTGGGTCAATAATTGTAAATTTTTTATTTAAGACTCATAATCCCAAGAAATAGAAAAAAGGATACAAAATGTGAAAAGAGTACTTTTTGTCCACTAAGTGGGTTTCCCGAGTTAATATGGATCCATAGTTGGTTTTTTCATATTTCTATACCAAAAAGCTTTTTAAACTCAAAAAAGTGCCTAAAAAGTACCATAGTAAAATATCTACGATTTTTTGGACCCCAAATGGTAAAAAAATTTTATCAAGGTACCTAAATTTTTTTTATAATTTTCTAAGACCAATCCAACGTGATATAAATGATGTTTCTATCTCTATTGTTTCAGAAGTGGCAAATAGTACTTAAAGTGTATCTTCGGGCCAAAATAAAAAAAAAATACAAAAACAATGTACAGAATTTTCACGCTTTTTTATCTTTTAGAGTCAAAATTTCAAAAAATTCCATCAACGCGACTTAAAAATTGGAATCTAATCAGTATTGAAATCAGTATTAAAATATATTTGTTTATCTGTTCGAACTTTGGAGCTTAAAATTTAAAAAAGTCACAGACATGGGGCCATTTTTTTTAAAAGTAAATTATGATACTTTTCAAACTTTATTTTTATCGTGTAAGAAAATGACAAAATACCAATTGTTCCCCATTTGATTGCTAAGGACCCGAATTTCCCAAAATACTTTTTGAGTTAATCTATACTTCGTAAATCTCTACATTTACGCATTTGGGCTGTGCGACTATAAACCAGTCAGTCTATCAGTCAGTCGGCCATTAAACTTTTTTTTTAGATGTATAGATTAGGAAGCAAATCACGCATTTTACATCTCCCCATCTTACTACCTTGGGTGTTAAATAATTATTTAACTTACCAAATTTAACAAGGATGCTGCTAGGGCTATTGATGTAAAGCTTCCAATACAAATAATATTACAAGAGCAAATTTAATTGTAATGTTAAAACCTTAAAATTTTTTTTCCAAAATTAATAACAAAATCACATGAACCCGAGAATTGAGAATCTCTGGCCTGCTACTAGTTCTTGCTATATTTCTTTTATAACTCAAGCCCTGCTATAGTAGCAATAACCGTTGTGTTAGTATTTATTGTTTACGTCCATGTGTCTGTGATTGTGTATGTAACTTCCGCTTTATGGCTTATTTTATACAACTTAAGTTAAATTTTTACAGCCACTTCTTGTCTTTCAAAACTATAATGGCATTTGTAATTGTAGTAGTATTTACTCGTATTTGTATCTTTAAATGGGTGTAAATACATTTATATGAAAAGGAACGGCTTAAGCTTTGGTGTTATTGTTTCGTATGATTTCAGCTTTTATTTACATTTAGTTATTATTTTATTCCCTTTATTTCTTTTTGTTTTGTTTGTGTTGGCCTCCTTGGTGTTGGTTATTGCGGTTTTGCTTTTACAATTTCCTTATTATTATTATTTTGGTTAAGAAAGCCATTCCTTCTTACTATAACAATATCTTATTGTTAGCTAAAGCAAAAACTGGCGGAAAGAATAAAATCTTCTTTTTCTTTTTCTTATTTATATTTGAATCTTATTTCGTTTCGTTCATTTTGGTTTTATTTATTCATGTCTAAATGTCATTGTTGAAATATTTGCATTACTCTCGTTAGTCGGTGAACAAAATGCAGTGAATGTATTGTAAGCCGGTATCATCTTTTTATGTCCTTTTTTTAACACTACATTGCAACATCTGCTCACGGTGCATTATTGTTTGCCATTATTGCATTCTTATCATATCTCTCTTGCTTAAATGTTTTTGGTTTCAAAATTTTTTTAGGTTCTTAAAATATGGTGAACTTAAAAAGGTGCATTATTTTTTTTTTGTTTTTTTTTTTTATAAATGCAATATGGTTTTGTACTAGTTTTAGTAAAAAAAGGAAATAAATAAATTGCTTAAATGTTCTGAAACAATTTATCTTCAAATATTTTTTAAAATTTTTTTTGTTTTTTTTCGCAATAAATTAAATTTTAAAACTGGTTACAAAAAATTGGATTATTACATTTTTACTTATATTAAAATAAAAGAGAAGCTGTATAAGGAAAGCGAACACGTTGCAGTTTAAAGTGTTAACTATTTTCGCAGCCTTTCTTTAAGGACCTACATATTCTTAATTTACTAAAAGTTGTACCTAGTTTGCTATTATAGAAATTAAAAAAAAATTATTATTTGTTTTCATATATATGGCCAATATATAGGAAAAATCGAAAATTGTAGCTGAAACATATTTAAGTATTGTGTTTTTTCACATTCTCCTACGAATTTTGGTTTAAGCTAAATACAGGTTGTTTTTGCCTAATATTAAGTTTTCTTCAGTACAGCCTAACAAAACATCTCTCAACTGGCTTCTAAAAATATTTTTAATAAAGCAAAATAGTTAATTCTTAAATCAAATTCTTTTAAAATAAATACATATGTGAACATAAAAACATGCATGTATTAAACATTCATATTTCCAAATTCGGAGATAACCTTTTTCTTTGCTTTTTTTACTTTTAGATTTAACAACAGTAAACAATCAAAACTGATGTAAATGTAAGTAGAAATATTTTTTCTTGAGCATCACAAAAATAATAATAAAACATGTTAAAATATTAAAGAAATAAAGAGTTTTAAGCTGATTTCAGGCATGAGGATGCCATGATGATATGTTACACAGAAAAAACTAAAAAGTGGTTTCAATTACTAAAATGATTGAATCAATTAGAAAAATGTTAAACCTATCACCAAAATGATTATATCAATTACCTAAACTGTAAACACTGAAAAATTAAGATTTTTTTTATCCAATTAAAAATTTTAAAGATCTTTATAACTGAAATGATCACAATAAAAACTGACTTTAATTAAAGACTTCAATTGCTTGTAAGAATTTATATGTTAAAAGAAAAAATAGAAAATGAAATTTTTTGGCTCAGCTGTGACTCGATCTTGAGCTTCTTGTTTGGTGTGCGAGTGATCTAACCATTGCGTCACGCCACTGTGTTGAAAGTAGACCGCATTTGTCACTAGACATATTTGCTGTATAAAAATCTCAATACTTAAAACATTTTTTTCCATCCAAACGATGTTGGGATTTCGACTACTAAAATGATCAAAAATATGTTAACAAGTAAATTTTTTGATTAAAAAAATGAAAAGAAAAAAGAGAAAAATGACAAAAAGAAAGTAAAAAAAACAAAATTGAAAAAAAAGCTTTACCTACATTAGCATTGAACCTGGCACCATTTGGTTTCTAGGCTGTGACTTTGCCACTAGACCAACGAGTCATTGATTTTCAAAGATTAGATTTTTTAAGGTTAGTTTTTTTTTATTTTTTTAGCCTTTACTTAAAACGTGCTGAATGCTAAAATAAGCGATTGCAACAAAGCAGTAAATTGTAAAATTTATATGCAAAAAATGTTTTTTTAAAGCTTATAAGTAATCATCATTTATGGCATTTAATTTTCAAAAAAAATTAGACCATTAATTCAATTCTCAAAAAATAAAAAAGTGGCTGAAAAACCTGAAAAAACCCGGTCAACAGCTATCAGTTAATTGTAATGGAGGGTAAGTCCAGCCTTGTCAACTAAACGGGTCGTTAAATGATCATTAGTATGAGTTTCGCAGAAGGTGTTCTACGGAAGACCTACTTTTCAAAAATGGTCTAAAACAGTTCAGTGTTTCAACAAATCTCTATGCTTTCTTCTAATTTATTCCTGATTTATATAAATGACCTTAAACGTCAAGCTTTAAATCTTTATATATATTTAATGTTGCAAAGAGAAAATATATTAATGTTCTGGGCACAAAAATCTAGTGCGAAGCTTGCTAGATGAAACTCGTTTTTCTTCTGTTTCATGAAGTATCCAGGACTTAATTTTATAAAACTGTGCAGGAACTTCTTAAAGCAATCTAAGCTTCGCAAATTACACGAAAAAAATTAGTCTGAGACTCTTCTGGTAAAATTGATCGACTCAGAATCACTTTTTAAGTCGATTTAAGCATTTATGTCCGTCCGTCTAATATCAGAAAATATCAGTCTGAGATAACGCTCACCTGCAAGTGTACCGACCAGCTCGGAATAACACTTTCCAATAGTTTTTGCATCTATTCTTTCATCAAACGCTTAAAACTAATGGGCATTTTTTTTAAGGGGATAGGGTTTACAATTTTTTCCGTTTAACTTTTTACTCATAGTGGACTTTAATTTGATTAAAATGTTAATTCATTCAATAAAATTTTTAATTAAAATTTTTAATGAAGCCATGAATTACGGCAGGGGAATTTTCTAAATAATTTAGAACGTAGAGCGACTCAAAGGCTGAACTTCTACAGACATTTCATGCGTTTTTATTCATTTAGTTTACAAGTATATTTCTTTTATCAACTCAGTAAATGAAAATTTAAAAGATAACACTTTGGAAAAAAACATGTCTCTCAGTTTTTACACTTAAGGTTGATTAAAAATTGTTTTTCCAAGAATTTTTGATTTTTTACTTTTTAAAAAT
The DNA here is from genome assembly GCA_963583895.1 of Melanophora roralis. Classification (NCBI taxonomy): domain Eukaryota; kingdom Metazoa; phylum Arthropoda; class Insecta; order Diptera; family Rhinophoridae; genus Melanophora; species Melanophora roralis. The sequence goes on along the minus strand of OY757190.1, from coordinate 20,321,908 downwards.
ATTTGGGTATTAAAACCATTTTGAGCTATTTCTGCGTTCTTGTTTGTTCCTTCTTTACTGTGACTGACTGACTTACTGCAGGAAAAACAGTTTTGGCAATGTTTAACTGATTTTTAATTTTATTTTAAAAGTCCTGCAATTGATAAACACTATCAAACACCAATAGCTTTAGCTAAATATTGATCTTTTTATTGAGCTCAATAAAAAGTTGTTTAATTTAAAACTTTGCCTTATAAATTTTAAATCTATATTTTCAAACCAAAATAAAAAAAACATTTGTTATTGGTGTTGGGAAAGTTTTTAAAATTTTGATTATTACCAACTTAACAAAAAACCCCGATAAACTGAACTAAACATAAAACTAAATTGAAAGTTCACAGTAGCTTGTAAACAAGTTGTAAAGTCCATAATGTATTTGTAATATTGGAAAAATTTAATAGGGGCATTCACGTTCAGTGCTGACAAAAAAAAATAATTTTCTACAAATTTTTTTTATTTCAAAACATTTTATTAGTTTCAGGCTATGAATTCAAAATCTTTAAAAGGATAACGATAATGCTTTGTTATATACCTTACTTTTAAGTGGTTATGGTGATAATTAAAAAAATATGACTTAAATATTTAAGCATTAAATTTGAGGTTATGATTTGCAAATTCAATAAAAAATTTATGATAAAATTTTGTTATAATTAAGTACTGGAATACCCTTAGTAGTTCCTTATTTTATATAAATTGAGCATAAACTTTTTGAATTTGCATTCTATATGCAAACATGCATATAATACAACAATATATATGTTTTTGTATTTGTATTTGTTTTGTTTTGATTTTTCTCTTCAAATTCTGTAGTGGATTTTGCAGTTTTTTCTTGAAGCACGTGCTTCTCTTAAAGTTTACTTGAGAACAAAAAAAAAAAACAAGTGGCTTAAATGTTTTTTGTCAACACTTTGTCATTTATGCAGAGGGGAAACCAAACATTTAAAATTAGCTAAATTTCTAGTAATAAAGCTAAATGAAATATAGAAAATTTCGCTTGCGGGACAAAATATAAATAAACTTCACCACTAACTACTCGCATATATTACAACAAAACGTTAAAAATATTGTAGGTAGTAGCCAGTTAACTAGCCAGGCTCTAATCAAATTCCAACCAACGACACAAAATGTTGCGTGACTTGAATTTGAACAAATTTGGCATCTAAGCAATTTTGAATTTTTTTCTATCTCTGTTTTTATTTTCTTATGCGATACCACTGTACGTTTGTTAACTTTTCGTTGGTGTTGTTGAAAGGTTTGTTAATATTTAAATTTGGATTTAGGTCAGTTGTGTTTTATAAATAAATAAATAAATATTTATTTTTTTTGCTGGCTTAGTGTTCAAAAAGATGAAGCTAATAGATTTGTAATAATATGTACAAAATTGGCAAGATTTACTGGAATCGCTTTAAATATGTGCTTTAGTAGCTTAACAGAGGATTTTACAAATTTTCTAAATATGATATATAAGAAAGTGTAAAAAAAATTTTGAATTGGCTCATGTATTTATGCTTATACAGGTATACCCCAAATTTAAAACATTTTTTTCAGAGTAGTACATTTTGCATTGGTTTAAAGCTTGACAGTTCGTATTATAAAAAACACAGGGTGTCCGCCGGGAAGGTATACTTTTTTTGGCACCAGTTTGGTAAACATAAGTTTTGACAGTTAATATTTGACAGTCGTAAAGTAAAGAAGTGAACAATTTATTAAGGAAAAATTCGTTTAAAAACAGTTTATCAAAATTAATCATAGATATAAAGGTTCTTTCAACATTAACGAAAAATACTAATTTGTTCTGAATAAAAATAGCTTAAGCCAGAATAAAAATAAATAAAAATTTCTATTAAAAATACCTTTAACATTTTTGGATCGTTTGCAGCTACAGGGTCAGTTTTTTTTGGCTTTATATCTCTAAATATAAATTCTCGATATAACACATAATAAAACTTCTTTGTTTCAGTCCTTAACTCGATAGCTATCCTTGTTTTTGAAACAGGAAACTTAAAAAAAATTGCACAAACTTTGCCTTTTTAATAAAAAAAATAATCATTAAAGAAATACTATGTAGAAGGTTTGAGGTCAATAGTTCTAACAGTTATCGAGATATTTCGTATTAAAAAAATCTTAAAATCTGTATTGGGGCTTCCACCTCCGCTACCCTAGCCTTTATCCAAATAACTGCTTTTCAAAATATAGGCACTATTGCAAACTTATTTTTTAAGGCATTTTAAGTCGATTATGAAATTATTCTTTTGTATGGGGGCTACCATTTCCGTGCTCCTATTCAACTAAATAATTTTACAAAATTTAGGTATTGTTATACAATTATTTTTTGTGGGACATCTAAAGTCTATAGCTGTTATAGTTTCAAAGATATTTCATATTAAAACTTTATTAAGGTTGTTCGTTTGTATGTGGGCTACCACTTCGCCTTCTTGTCTTCAAGTAACAGGCTTATAATCAAAAGCTGTAATAGTTTCTCAGATTAAGCGCATTAAAATATTCACAAAATTTATGCAGCTGTAAGGGAGATACCACTTCCGGTGGCTCTATCTCAAAATACTCCCCATGAAGATCTATACACATTTGCATGCATTTGAACCAATTGCCGAAGCACTTTTCCACCCTGATTGAGGTATCTCCAAAACATGCATTCTGAATACAGAAACCGCTTCTTCAGGTGTCGAAAAATGTTGACCTCTTAGTTTGTTTTTTACGTACGGGAATAAAAAGAAGTCATTCGGTGCCAAGTCAGGACCAAACGGCGGATGACTCATCCAATCGATATTTTGGGTGCTTAAAAATGCAGTTGTTTGAGCCGATGTGTGAAAGCTCGCATTGTTGTGGTGAAGAGTGATCCATCTTCGACAGTTGGTTTTCCTAATTTCTTGGAAGACAACTGGCAAACAAATGGTTGTGTACCACTAAGAATTGACTGTTCTTTGTTATTATAGTGATACGGTTGCAACATGTCTAGTTTTTCTGAAAAAACTGGAGATCATTTGCTTAGAAGTTCCTCGTGCGCGAACAACTTTTGTTGAATTTGACTCATCTTGAAACACCCATACAATCGACTGCTGTTTACTTTTGGGCTCATACGCATAAATCCAGGATTCAACACCTGTCACGATATCATAGACGTGTTTCGAAGCACCGCGATCGTATTTTCTGAGCATTTCTTTCGACCAATCGACACGAACCTTTTTTTGAGCGATTGACAAATTGTGTGTGATCCACCGCGAAAAACTTGTTTTGACAGTCGAATGTTTATGCAATATTGAATGCATGCTGGTCCCACTAATGCCTAAGGGTCAAATGACGATCTTCCAATTTCAGTTTATGCACAGCATCAATGGTTTTCGGAACAACAACTGATTTTTGACGACCTTCACGAAATTCCTCTTAAAGTGAACTACGACCACGATTGAATTCACCATACCATCGATTAACACTGGTCCTTGATGGAGCTTTATCGCTTAAAACAGAATTTGCTGAGTTAAACCACGTCGAAAGTGGTAAAAAATAATCGAACGAAAACGTTCACGATTTAATTTCACTTTTGAGTCGAGTTGAATCTTTTAAGTTACTGTAAACAACACAAATAACGCTCGTATGTCAAAACGTTGTGAGTACGTATAACTTAGAAAATGTCAAACTTTACGATAGAGCTGTTAGTTGCCAGATTAAAACACTAGTGTTGCCAGATTAAAATACTAGTGTTGCCAAGTCCCGAAACATAAAAGACAACCCTCGTATTTCATAGAAAATCTATATTTTAAATCGGTTTTATACTTGAAAATTTTTTATGCATGTGCCTCTTGATTTGGTCGTATGCTTTTGACTTTTAAAATTATCTATTCCAAATCGCTGAAACATAGCAGTTTAAAAAACAATTTTAAAATATTACAAAGTTTTATTTAATAAGCCTTTAATATGTTTAAGTTTTGTTTACGAATATTAGAAAAATATTTAATTTATAGTGTTACAGAAGCAGAGAGAAATTCGGAGAACAAAGTTTTACACATTAACAAACGGTCATTAAAATATAAATTTATTTATTTGGCAAACTGTCCTAATAATAATTTGTGTTTTTATTGGGAAAAACTTCATAGACACAAGCTTTCACTTAGTGTTGCCATTTGGGTGGCCTAAAACATATTTGTATGCATAAGTTTATTATTGTTAGTTTTAAAGTATTTCAATATATAGGGTGGCTGATCTTTTTGATAAGATGTCGCATATGTGTCACCGAGGGTGGGGGCCATTTGAATTACATACCACTTATGTGTTAAAGTAATTCATGAAGTTTGAAAAATACTAAAGTTCAAATGGCTTCAATGGTAGCAGCTTTCATCAGCCATCCTATATTAGCAACATTGCAATTTTATTTAGTTACGCTCTGTGCCTTAGTGGCGGTTAAAAGTAAACAATTTAAATCGCTTGAACCGGGCCTTGTTTTTCTCCAATATTTTATGACTCTTATTAGTTCTTGTTGCAAATAACTTATTACACCAAATTTCTCACTTTACGCTTTTGCCACCTTTGATTGTTGGCAAGAAACTGTATTGTAACGGCAAAAGCAGCAAAAATTCACAAGACGCAGAGTGTGTCTACTAATGGCCAAAAAATACAGCAAAACGATTTTATTGTTAAACCTAATGGCAGGGAAACTTTCTTTTTATTTTATTTGTATTTTTTTACTAACACAACAGGATCATTGCCAAAATTATTAACATATTTTTAATTTTTATATTTTTATTTTATTTTTATTGTCTCGCTGTTTGTTTACTGGTTGTAACATTTTTATTTACGTTTCTTGTTTGCTTTTAATTTTTAAACGTTTTCACAGCCATTTCTGCTCAATTCTTTCGGTTGTCTGGCCTTTTTATTTATTAATTCAAGTTATTATTTTTCCTTTTTTTTTTGACTAAATTATTCAATTACCCGCTTTATTACAGCTTCTTTTATTTTGTTGTTTTACCACAGACATTCTGTAAAATATTGCTTCTGGATGCCATTTTTTAGATTTTTTTGGCAAGTGCTGGTCAAATTTGTTGTTGGATAATTAAATAAGATGTTTTATATATGTAAAGTAAGTACATTAAGATGTGATAAACAATTAAATATAAAATTTTTTAACATTACTTTTGTCGGATCTTTTATTAAAATAACTTTTAAAATACTACCCCATACGGGTAATTCCATTTTGGTAGGTGTGACTATTTTACTTAGAATCATTTGTTTTATAAGTCTTCAATTTTAAATTTCTTATTTTGTTATTATGACGTTTACCTAGTAATGAGGTTATATATCAGTTTGTAATTTTGTTTGAGTTTTCTTCAATATTCAATAGTCAGACCATCAGAAACATCCCTGAGATACTCACTTACTTAGGTGGTGTTTACAGAACGTTTATTTTAGTAGCCGAACTTAGAATCGACTTTCAGGGGCTTCGATCTTCTGCCCTTCTTCTCCTATTTCTGACACCAAGTTTCGCAATGTCTTCCTACTTTTAACCCTTCCATTGGAGTTTCGGTCTTCCCCTTCTGCGTGATCCGTCACCAGGTCTGAATTCAAATAACTTCCAAGCTGTAGCATCAGCATTCATTCTCACATCATGACGTAGCCAACGTAAAACTTGAAGTTTGATGCGCGTAACTATTCCAAAGTCGGCAAACAGCTAACAGTTCATACGACACCGGAATTCTCCATCGACGTAGCTAGGTCCATAGATTTACTGAAGAATTTTCATCTCGAACAACCCAAGCATTTCCTCATCTGCTTTTGCAAGTAACCATGCTTCAGAACCATATACGTATAAGCAAAAGTAGTACCAGTGTCTTCTAGAAAGTGATTTTTGAATTTTTGATGGTCGGGAGGTGGCTTTGCTGCCTCCTTAGCCCAAGATAGCATCTTTTAGCCACTATTGCTTTTCTTTTTATCTCAAAACCTGTGTTGTTTGTTTTTTAATGACGGTGCTAAGGTAGTAGACAAAATCGTTTACTAATTCAAAGCTGTAGCTTTCAAATTCCACTGTCTGCCTTAGTCTACTAGACGTCTTGTGCGTTGATACCAACAATTTGGTTTTATTTTCATTTACTGCCAGACCCATTCTGGCTAATTCTCTCTCGATTTTTTTAAAGGAGGAAGTGACTGCTCGCAATGTTCGCCCCAAGATGTAGATATCGTCAACGTAAGCGAGTAACATGTGCTCTTTTGCCAATAGTGTGCCAGTTCTATTGGCATTTGCGTCTCATATAACCTTTACTAAGAAGATGCCAAAAAAGACCACACGAAAGTCTGTCCCCTTGTATAACCCCTCGTTTGGTACTGAAAAGCTTAGAGATATTCTTGCCTACCTTAACTGAGGATTGTAGATCAGTAAAGGTCATCTTGCAGAGTCCTATCAGTTTTGCAGGGATACCAAACTCAGGCATAGCTTGAAACACCTTTGAAAGTATGGGGCTGCCGAAAGCGGCCTTATAGTCAACAAATAGATGGTAGGTGTCGATCTGTTTTTCTTTGAAATTTCCCAGGATTTGGCGTAGTGTGTATATGATCGATAGTTGACTTGCAGGTCTAAAGCCGCATTGATATGAACCAATTATCTCGTTGACTTTTAATTTCATTCTTTCACACAATACGCTGGATAGAATCTTGTAACCAAAGGGAAAGAGTCTTATTCCTCAATAGTTGGCACATACTGTCTTGTCTCCTTTTTTGTGCACAGGACATAAAACACTGGTGCTCCTCCGGTATTCGCTCCTAAAGCCAATTTATACAAACAAGCTGATCCACACGCCTTACAGCGCTTCGCCTCCGGTCCTTAACAATTCAGCTGGTAATCCATGGGCTTCTGCTGTCTTGTTATTCTTAAGCCAGATAACTGCCATTTTGACCTCTTTCTGGCTAGGCAGTATGTATTCAATACCGTCTATTGAGATTTTTTTCGTTGGTATCTTTATCGTTGCTATTATAAGATACCACCAGACGTGAGAAATGGATTTTTCATATCCTTAGCACGCTACCTGTATAAGTCACTAGATTACCTTCTTCATCTTTGCAGGAGAAAGTGCCTATTCCAAAGCCTTCTTTGGAAAAATTTTCGTACCACAATTTGAATCCTGAATAATTTGATACGCTCACATTCACGCCTGAGATAATTGCTTTTTTAAAAATCAGCAAGATCAGTCAACTACCGATTGATAATAGACAAAACAAGCGATTGCCCATTTTTTTAGAAAAAATAATCAAGACATATATCCCTGTAAATTTATTTAACTTACCGACTATGAAAAAGCTTGTTTTAAATCTAAGCCGTAAGAAATAAGTACAAGAATTGTTTTCATTTAAAGCAAAACACTCAAAACTGTTTCAAGGTAAAATTATTTTCGACGCAACCTTATTAAATATTCAATTTTTTTCAAAATCTGATTATTTTTGTTATATAATGGTTTTAATTAAATCGCCTCTAAAGCATTTAATCGCCAACCACTTTCTTGGTTTATATAAAAAGCCCATAAATTCCCTGTAACTTTTCCACTTAATGGTTTAATAGTCGTTTTTAATTAAATTTACTGTCCTTATCTTAAAACAGCTTTTATAAACAATACTCCATTTTAATCGCGATTTGATATGCGAAGTTAAGATATAATTCACTTTTTATCATAAATTATTGTCTTGTTAAGAAGTGCAGAAAAAAAAAACTCGAAAAGCCGTTTTTCATTTCTATTTATATAATCAATTTTAACCTCAATATTTCCCGCCCATTATTCACTCGATTCTTTCCATTTAACTGGCAATAAAAACAAAACACAACCAAAAGAAAAATCATCAATAAAAATAAAATAAAAAAAAAACAAATAACGATAAAATATAATTTACACTCAACAAGGACAACATCAACTTCAAGTGTAATGGAACGAGTGTAAAAAGCCAAAGAAGAATACAAAATGGAAAGTCATTGAAAATGCGGCAAAATAAAACATCAGAAACACCAGAAGCTACAACAGCCATTTACTACCAGTAGTTTTAATTTAGGTCCTGTCTTGTTTTTTCTCATCCTTATTTTGCCCATAAAATAATTTAAGCTTTAAATATTTATATTTCCGCTACACTTGCACCAAGGTACTACCATACCAAAAAACCCCCTCTTTTTTTAAAATAATAAGTTTTAAGCTTTTCTTTTGTAAATTGCAAACATTAATTTTTATTTTGCTGTTATTTAGTTGATGGTGTTTTTACTCCCCATTGTAGTTAATAAAAAGAGGAGATTGTAGGGGGGTCGTCTGAGAAGGGGAAATGTACATAAAGTAATTAAAGAGTCTTTGACTAAGGAGTTTTAGAAATTTTCCTTAAAAACCACACTTTTATAGCAGCATATTCATTAGATCTATATATAAAAATTTTTATTTAATTTGGGAATAATGTTTCACACTGTTCCTTTAAAATAAATCACACATTGATAAAAATATTAAAGATGTGAAGAAGAAATATTTAAGATAACAATAATTTAAAAACTTCTAAATTATTACAATCTTTCATAAGTTGGCTCTTCAACCTGTTGCACTAAGTGAGCGCTTCAATCACTGCGGTCTTATGTGTGCTCTCCCCATTTCGTTAAAAACAGGATTTGAATGCATTCACTTAGTTTTTTCACCCAAATCTCCGTATTCTTTCTTAGCGCTTTTCATGGCAGCTGTTCTCTTAAGCATTTCTGATAGCAGAATTTAAGTTCAGCAAATGCAATCTCTGTGTTTTGAGGAGTTAGACTAATGTTCTTGCTGGAATCTAGAGCTAATGGTTTGTTCGACATTTATAAACACCCAGAAGCACCCTGCAATGCTTCATTAGCTTTGATACCAATGCTGCAGCGTCATAACGATGCACCGGGGGAATTAGTGGGTTGTACAATGTTAATTTAGTTCTTCTAGAAAGGGTTCTGCTCTAAAACTGTATGCTTAGCCTGAAGTAGAATCTGTCAAAAAGATTCTTCGCCGTCTTTTTTTATATGCAAAATTTTCGACAAATTTTTCAGTTCAAAGCCACAGAGATTACGGATTGCCATTATAAGCCCCTTCTTTAAGATAGCAATAAAAAATTTCCATGGGAGTTAGATCGGGCAGCCTCAGTGGTCATGTCCAGCTGTCGCCAAAACGACTGATCAGTTTTTGTAGGATATTTCCCCAAACCAAATTTATCAATGCTCTGACTGACCGCGTATATAAAGAGTACGATTGATGAGCTCGCAGGTTTAACCAAAAGGATTCCGAAATCATGCGTCGATAATTTATACCATTGACATACGTCGTCTGGCCTCGAGAGCTTGGGCTGCCTGTTGTGCATGTACAAGAATTTAAATTTCATAGCCGGGGCAACGGTCGTTAGTTGGCTATTGAGCTTATCTCAGGTAGATAAAGAAGAATTTGGCCTTGATGTGGCTTGCTGTCGTCTTAGCGGCTGGCAAGTCACTTTTGCCTGGGTATTATCATGAAGACGTCTGTGGTTCATCTTTAGATGCCGTCAACAAAACTCGCACTGAATAAGCTAACCAGTGCAAGCCTTAGGATCCTCTGTCTCTGATGACTTAGAGAATCAGTTACTTTCTTCAAAGGCTACCTCTGATGGTCTAGCCAGATTTCAGCCCCTCAAATATAGATCATTACATAAGCGCCACTAATACTTGGCGTTGGTGTTTGTTCGAGGGGTTTACCTGACTTTACTGTATTAATATTTCATTAAGAGTTATAACGATAGCTGAAGGTAATGTAGCAAGCTATTGCTAAGGTGTTTTGGCCGGTCCGTGCAGTTTTTGTTTTCTGTATCAAATGCAATACCTCTAAACAACAGAAGTCATCTTTCGCACACTTTAACCAATAGTCACCATAGGCTTAAGTGAGCTATGCAGCAATTATACCCACACCACATGCATATTAGGCGGTGTAATGCATTTGTGCAGATATTTTTAAAGACCGTAAGTAATAGTCTGCAAACCACTTTCTGTTACACCTATCGGTCCAGAATCACTGAACCACCTGAGTCGACTAAAGCATGTCCGTCCATCCATCCTGCAGGGTCCCCGTGTATTCTTGTAATTATAAAAGAGGTCACATTTTTAAAGAAATTTTAATGAAATTTTTTAATGTTAATTTTGTGGTAATCAATGGTTCATTTTTTAGCATGCACACACACCCACCTATCCCCCCGCATAGAAATATTCTCCTGAAATTAGCATTTTGGACAATAACTGTCTCAAAAATTACTCTGCCTTTAAAAGATTTTGCAAAAATTTAATCACTATTGTACGTACTTTTCTTATTAAGTGTTTACCTGAAAATCATGATAATCCTACTCACGAAAGTCACTTTGACATGCGTATGCGTGCACACGGTGATTCCTTATACAACGTAATTGTGGTGCAGGGTATAACGTGATCAGACTTGACTGACTATAACTTCCTTACTTTTAATTAAAAAAATAAAAGCAAAACTTAACGTACTTCTGTGACGTTATGTTGGCATAAAATTCAACGCTTTCGTACCCTTCCAAATGACATATAAATTTTTAAAGGCAAAAATCCACGTTTAGAGGATACTCCATCTGTTGTGATTCATGCATTATTAAGTTTAACTCCCAATTAATAAAAAAATTTAAAAAAATATTGGGGAGACGGAAACTCTTGATGTTTTGGGCATAAAGGCACAGTGCGATGTCCGCTGGACGGATTTCTTGAAACGGCGTAGGAATTACTTAACAACATCTGATCTTCTCAAGTTTTATATGGGTGGTATATGTTAATCTTGACAAGATCAAGTGGCGTAAGGTTATTCTGACCTAAAATGGAATACAATTCTCCTGTATTAGCAGGTGCTCCAAAGGCTGTTTTGGAGCTTCTAGACCGCGTACAGGAACGGGCGAAGGTACTCATCGGTGACGTTGTGGTATCTGATCGTCTCGACTCATTTGAATATCGTCGCAATGTGGAGTGTGTTTCACTTTTCCATTGATACTATAATAGATCGTGCTCCGAAGAAATCAGGGAATTTTATCATGAAACCGTTGCATTTTTGCATGATACACGTCTTTCAAGAAGAGCACACCCATTTGTGGTCGACTGGCCAGTGAATCGTACTACGCATTACAGAGAAAATTTGTTCTTTAGTCGCACAATCCGTATGTGAAATAAACTACCTAAATATGTCTTTCCTGTCACAGATAATATCAAGAAATTAAAGTCAAATGTCCACAAACACTATAACATAACCAATTTTTTTGACATCAACACGATGCAATGCATGAATAGGGGCCATCCCCTGAGTGCTGGTTATTATTAACGAAAAAATACTGAAATAATTTATTGTGCTCTTTCTTTTAAAATTAAATTTAATCTTGCTGGACATCACAATTAGAAATTTAATATTTTTTCATTTGTATTAAAATGTTTACATAATTTTAATTAGAAATTTAAAAACCACACAATGCAATACTTTTTTGTAAATGAACACTTTGTCTTTAGATTAGTTAAACTAACAAATAACGGTTTTAATATTACCAGTTGATCAAACTGTCTCAGATAATACTGCCCTTAGCGATGTATTCACAATATTCTTAACTTTGTTACTAAAGGCTTTTGTAATTTTTTATTGTCTTCAAGGATGATTCAGAAGAAATCTTTATTGTAATGACATGTTCCTTGGTGTGGTCTGCTTCATTAATTTAATAACCAGCAGGGGTGTATATAATTTGATGAACCTTAAAAAACTAAATTTTTTTATAAAGATATTCTTTAACTAAGTTATTATATTACAGGGTTTGTCAGAATGAAATGACCATCGCTTGGAAGTTTTTCAGGTCCACAAATTAAGTTTTCGAAAGTATGTGACAATACTAAAAAAAGCACGGAAAAGTCATGTCCATATAAACTGATTAACCAACTTAATAAAAAATAATAACAATAAAATGCTATTGTTAAATGCAAGAAATCGTTTGCTGCTTTGCCAAAAATGCAACCAAAAACTTTATCATTTTGGAGTTTCAGGGCACTCTGATCATTGACGCTGCAGTCCAATTAGCCTTATGGTTAATGGGAGCCTGAAGACAAGGACAAGATATTTGTTTTTTATTAGTATGATTCTGCTCCTATTTGTAAGAAATGTACTCAAATATTTTCACAATCCTCTTAGGCCTTCCACCAATCCCTTAATATGACTTAAACATTGGCCAACTGGGTAATAAATTACCCTCAATACACATATTACAAGCTCCTGCAGTAACACACCCAAATAAAGCACTAATTCCTTTAAAGGACTATTAAGTAGTAAATTCCAGTGTGTAGTCAACAGTTTAGTTTAAATGACATAACACATTCTTATTATGAAATGGGGTTTCTTATCACAACCAACATAATTGTTGTTCAATCTTTATGTCATTTTTTTTTCTTTCCTCATTTTATTCTTTTTCTTATCTTTTTTAATTAATTTTCACATGTTTTTTTTTTCTTTCTTTTTTTTTATTAACTATTAGAAAAATCAAGCTGTTTTTAATTAAGTTTTAGTGAACAAGATAGATAACATGTCGCAAAAAATAAAAGAAAAACAAACTGAAGAAAGGAAATAAAAAAAGAAAAACTCGAAAACGTTATTTTTAAAAAAAACTGCAAATGGAAAACCAATAAAAATTAATTAATGGTTTGTAAGTAACCAAAAATCGTAAAAAAGTCCATAAAACAGCGAAAAAAATTTCTGACGGAAAAATTTAAAACAAATATTTATCATAAAAACTTTAAATATTTCAAATGAACATACCTGTTTATATTTAAATTCCCTTGATCATGCTTGTTAGTTCAATTTTATTGTGGCTAAATCTTTATTAAAGAATTATCTTAAGAAAGTTTATTTATTTTTCCGACACTTGCTGAGTAGAATGTATTTTCGGAGCCCGCTACAACTCCTCGACAGCACTCTTTGTACGGAATTTACATAAATACAGAAGTACTATTTGTAGTTACAACCAGCAAAACTTGAAGTGATTAGACATTACAAATTTCTTACTTTTCAACTACTATAACATACCGTCTGTAGATATTACTTAGTAGTTGTTAGATAATAAGTTATTTCTTATCTACAATTTAGGCTGATAGTTCCAGTTTGACATTTTATTAACTTATTCTAACTTAACATTTTAAGCCAGTTTTAACCAAAGCATCAAAGAAAAAAACTTTAAACGCAACAATGAGTAACTGGGGCCCCTAGAAAAAGGTTATTTTAATGTGAATAAAGTAATAGTTTATGTAAGTCCTTCTTTGCAAGCGAGCATGGTAAATACTTACCTCCAATGTCATCTCCATGTTAAAATAATGTGTTAAAATGCTAAAGAAAAAAAATTTTTTGGGTTTTAACTCATTACAAAGCAATGTAAGTTTTTGCTGGGATGTAGAATACAAGTGAACAAGTAATACACTCCCAAAGAACGCGGAATAATAGTTTCTATTTTTTGCGAAACAATTCATCTGTAGTTTTGGCACAGAGTCGTTATGTCAAATCACTACACTGTGCGCCGTAACATATAATCAAAATATATAAACGTATTCTGTTCAATATTTTTGTATTATTATCAGGAATAATTTTTCATAATTTTTTTAAAAAAATATTTTTAAACTTTGTACAAAGCATTTAACTAAAATCTTTAAGTCTTTCAAAATGAGTCTGAACTTAACTTAAAGCCTGGGACCGCAAGTATTAATTATTTTTGTATTTTCAAAGTTAAAAACAAATAAGAAAGCATCGCAAAGTCAAATAAAGCATACCATCATGGTACTGCTTACATTTTTTTGAAAATAAGTTTTTTTTTAAATTTTTGACTTTAATTTTTTTGCAAAAAATTTAGAATTTTTTAGGAAAATTTAAAATTTTTTAATTAAATTATATAAAATTTAATCAGATTTTTCTTGTTTGCAACAAATTTTTCCCACATTTCGATGCGGCCAGTAAAAATGTGTTGCAAAGGGCTTTATTTTAACTTAAGTTAATTGAGTTAGGCTAAAATTTCATCTAAATTAATGTGCTGTTTATAGAACAATACAACAATACAATAACAAAATATACACAAACCGCTCAAGACGATTCGCCTTTCTTGTTCTATAAACAGCACATGAGTTTAAAATTTTTTGCAGTATTAGCCTTTCTAGCATACTTAAACATATAAAAACATAAACACAAACATATAAACATACATATAAAAGGAAAAAATCTCTTAATACATACTTATGTTAATGTTTATAACAAACATACATATTTCCAATTAATTTTTTGATCAAACACTACTGTAGTAAATTTACTTTATTTACACAATTTTTTTTGCATCTTTATGTATAAATAAAAAACATTTACTCTTCTAGATGTTTCTCCATGTGCTTCTCTGTTTTTCAGTAAACTTTTCTATTTTAGCCATTACATTGCCTGTCACTGCTACCCTGAATATTGTTGGTATTGTTTTGTAACTAGTTTTACTGCTGCAAAACAAAACCCGAAAAAATCATTTTCAATTTAAAATTTGTCATGTTTAAGTGACATTAAATTGTTTGTACAACTAACAAACAAACAAAGTTTTTTGTTGTTCTCAAAGATCAGACAACATAACAACATGTTTGAGACACTAACAATGTTTGACTGCAAAATTAACAAAAAAAAAAACAAGAAATTACAAATTCAAAAGATTACGAAAACATTTTGACTCCTAAGATATGTGAATAGGATTTTATGTAAATTTCTTAAGCAATTGATAAAATAAGAAATAGTTTGTTAAAGTTTAACTGTTTTTAGGTTCCTTTTTTATTTTAATTTAATCCTTATAGAAAAGAAAAAAAAATTATAGAAAATATGAGAAAAGGGAAATGTGCTTAAAACAACAATATATTAATAAAATGAAATCAATTAAAAAATTTTAAACTATATATTAACCTAAAATGCCCTCTTCTAGTTATATGCATACATATATGGCCCCTATTTTTGTGAGAAATTCATGGTATTCCGAAGAAAGGGGCACTTAACAATTTTAACGAAAACCAACATTATTTTAGGGAATTTTATTTTTGAATTTATAGTTAAACATTAATTTTATAAAATCCGTTTATGGAACATGTGTTAATGGAACATTTTCAGAGAAAGGAAGAAAGTAAATATACTTATCTATACAGCTTTCTTGTTTACGTGCAGAAAAAAAAGAAATGATAAAAAATTGTGAATCCTAAGTTTTGATAAGAATTAGAAAATAGAAAAATTTAATGAAGCAGATTAACCAGAGTTTTTGCCTCGACCCTGCGATCCGCAGACTTGTAACCTTTGGCTCTTACTCTCTAGTCTGTCAAAAAGTACGTTTATCCTTAAATACATATTCTTCGGGGTCGATTAAATAAAGAAGCCTGTAGGTATGTTTTTCCCCCGAACTAAATTTTTGTAGAAATGCTGCAGGGGGATAGACGTGATGCCAGCCCTAGGTTGCATGGAAACCGACTGATGTCTGACCAGAGTATGTGTATATTACCACGGGAATCAGTAACCAGCTCCGGGGCTTGGCCGATACTTATTATTGGCGGGATCACATTGATGTACACTTGGTAGTTGTTGTCACGTGGATTCTCGCTTGAGAATAAGGATAACTGATAAGCCATTCCTAGATAATGTTACCTACTCAACAAACTCTGATGGCAATGAAGACGGTATCACGGATGCAATTATAGGCAAACACAAGCTTATATATCCCACACTTAGTCCAAACCAGTTACAGCTCAGAATCATTATTTCCCATGGCAATCTTCCTTCATGCTTTGAAAGCATAGATTTCATTACATAACCAAATTGTAAATGGGAACTGGCTAAAGAAATGATTCCAGTAAGTTATTTGAGTTTGACTACTTAAAATGTAGTGTGCGACATGAGTAGCCGTGGATTTAGATATCCCGAACATGAAAGCCTTTGTGGATCGTGAAAGCTTTTAGCTCTTTTATTAACAACCATGGGGTATTGGTCTTAGTCATTTTAATCTTTGTCCTTAAATAGAAACCAATTATAAGACCGCATCAAAATTAATGCCCTCTAAGTAGGTACTGACATAAATCTAACGACGTATATCGGTTTAGGTGGTAATGTAAGTCTTGTAATTAAGGCGTAGGTTATGCTATGATATAAGTCGAAGAAGTAGATTTTGTTCAAGACAAAGTGTGTTTTGTAATAATTTGTCTACTATGCTTCCTTGCTCTCACTCAAATTTTATTTCTGACTAAACTGCTTTTAATTATACATAAGTTTATGAAAATTTTCACCTCTTTGTCGCCAACAGCGACAATTTTTTAATTTTTATTGTTATAATTTGCCATAGTTCTGATACCGCAAATCACAACAAACTTCATATGTTGCGAAAAGATATTTGTATCGTCGTACCAAACTTCTTATATCGCAATAAGCATTTAACCGCTCTCTAAGACCTTCTTATGGATATTTCGGGTTCTTAGTATTACAAGACAACAAGAAATGACATTCAGGTAAATATTGCTAATTCGATTTACCAATTTCTACTCCTGTAGGCATGTGCCAGCTGAATCGTTTTAGTAATCTGAGTGGTAGAGAGGAACAATACGGCAACCGTCAAACATGAATCTGGTTCGACCTTCCTCTATAAATATCAGGTGGATGCTGGGTCACTGAAAATAATTTTTTTTTTGGTTTTTTCTTATAATACCCCTCTGTTTGCTTTCTAAACATTTAAAGGATTGAGTTTTAAGTCCTTTTTTAAGCACAACTGATTTATAATTTTTTAATCACCTATGAATACTTTAAATACTCAGTTTGGTTATTTTGTATGAAAAAATCTCCCACATATTAACTTTTTGGCCGAATTAAAAGTTATTTTTGCTTGAGTTATCCCAAAGTTCACGGTCCCTACCTACAAATGTGCTTACAAAAAGGAATCAAATAACTAGTGACTTAGCATCAAGGAAATAATTATATAAATTTTAAGGCTTAAAAAACATTTTTCGAAGTCTATGTCATAATACTTTTTTGTACATTTGTATATCTACAAATGTTTTTGATAAGGCCATTAGCAAAAGGTAATTTTTCTGTTAAAACGAACTCATTACTTTGTAACCTAAGAAATAATAAGAGCCGATTACTTTAATTCAAAAATATTTAATTAAGATCGAAATAAACTTTCATTTAAACTTAAGCGGCTAAAAATATCAAAAAAAGTATTTTTTTATATTAACAAATCTCTTAGACAAAAAAAAATAAATACTCTTTTAAAAACTTATAAACGATTCGTTCCTTATGAACTTTCATTTGAGTCTTTAAAGATATTTGTTTGTTTTTCTTTGTGCCGACAATAATCTTTTCAAAGCAATACTTTTATCAGGAGTGGCATTAGTAAAAAAAATAGAAATGTGTGTGTAAACAAATTAACTGAAATATGCTTAAGCATTCGAGTCATCACTTTAATTAAGCTCAACATGGCAACCATTAATACACAAATTATTTCCTTTTTTGCAGTTAGAAACAGCAAATTTATACACAGACATGTGTACATCTGTGCACCCATACAGACACAAATTGGGAAAACGTTTTTAGCATGACCATACAATATCATTTCTCCAAAAATATCCCCATTTAATTTAAATCCCTTTAATATACCAGGACTGCCTTCTTCATCGCCACTTATTTAGTTCCAGAACAATAAAAAACCAACAATTTCCGACAACGATGTTGATGATGTTGTGTTTTTTTATGGTTTTTTATTTATTTTGATTTTTGTTAATATTGTTTTGTTTGTTGTTGCTGTTGTTTTTGCTCGTTAAAGTTTTAGGAGCAAAAGCAATTTATTTTAATTTCTCCACCATCTAAATGTATAAATATGTATGAATGTCCTTATTTCAGATTTTAATTTGAAGACGGTTTTTCAATTTTTACTATCATTTAATTTCAACCATTAAATGTTTACGAGATTATAAATAATGATGCTTGAAAAACAAATAAATAAACAAAATTTTTGGTTTTCATTGTTGGCGTTGGTACTTTTATTTTTTAAAATGCAAGTAAATTGGTTAACAAGGAAACGATTCAGTTTACATTAATGTGTACTTGCAAATATATTTTTTTTATATAATTTTAAACAATTGGATTAAATTTATTAAACTTAAGAAGTTTTTAAATTGACTTTTAATAAGACTTTTTAAAATGTTGAATGAATTTTTAATATTAAAAAACTGTTCTAATGTCCTTCCCTCTCTATCACCCCTCCTTTCCATTGGAGTCCGGGGCATTATTCTTTAATTAATAACTAGCTGAACCGTGATGTGTTTTGCTACCCCGATCTCTAATGATTTTATTAAAACATTATTGGTAAACCTATTTCTTAAATCGTATCCAAGTTTGCCCACTAGTGCCCAATCAAGTGCATTTTTTCCTTCATTTGTAGTTTTTCATCGATATCCTTGTCGTAGTATAAGCTTTTAAAATAAATTTTTAAGCGGAAGTATAACCAAATAATAAACCTTTAAATACTTTTATTAAAGTTTGAAAAATATTTAAAAAGAGAAGCAAAAATTATTACAATTTGTATGCTTTTTCCTTTGCACTTCAAAAAACAAATTTCTATCTTTCAAAAATCAAAGAATCTAATTTGTTTGATGTGTCTTTCTTAATTTGTTAATAATTTTGGCGTTTCCTTCTTTAGCAGAATTTTCGATTTCATTCAGATTTCTGAGCATTTCGATACGCTTCCTCTTACGCCTTCCAATTTCGCTCTGCTTCCTGGGGATTTGATGTTTCCCAGTGAAATCTCTTTGAAATTATGTACTGGGCTCTCATTATTCCATAAGTTTCCGAGGTATAGCGTATCGAAAATTTTACAAAAATTGTAAATTTATATGGGAGCTACCCCATTTTCACCCCCCACCAAAAAAATTTTTACTTCAAAGCGGATGTTTTGTTGCCCAATTACTTTTTGTAGAACATTTCATTTCGATATCTGTTACAGTTTCCGAGACATAGCGTATCGAAAATTTTACCAAAATTGTGAATTTGTATGGGAGCTACCCCATATTCAACCCCCACCAAAAAAATTTTTACTTCAAAGCGTAGATTTTGCTGTCCAATTACTTTTTGTGGAACATTTTGAGTCGATAGCTGTTATAGTTTCCGAAATACAGCGCATAAAATATTTCACCAAATTTGTGCAATTGTAGGAAAACTACCACTTCCCCTAATCCTATCTGAAAAAAATTTTTCCATTATTTAGGTGCCTACTTAAAGTGTATCCTTTTCAAGTTTTGTGGCAATAGTGACTATACTTACTGAGATATATAGGGATATATGCACGGATTTTTTCTAAAAAAAAAAATGGGTTATTTTGGGTTTTCGCTTATAACTCGATCAATAGTAAACCGATTTTGCTGATTTCAAATAGCGATTCTAAACGGGATATTTCTAACAGTTTGACACTAATAACTGGTCTGTATCTTTTTATTTGACTCCGAAAACTTGATTTTAACAGACGGACATGTCTATATCAACTTCCCTACCTATAGGGATCCCGAATATATGTACCTTATGGGGTCGCAAATGGATAATAAAGAAATTACAAACGGAATGACAAACTGATATATATTCCTTTATCACTATGTAAAGGGTATAATAAAACAAGTAAGAATGTTATAATCGGTCAAACAGGCCATTTTTTACCCTACCCCACATTTAATATTTGTATTGTTTTTAATAGAAAATTTTGAGAAGGTAAAGTAATACTTGAGCCATTTCGAGCACAAATTGCTTATTCCGGAGGACATTTGTATGGACCGATCATCACCACAAACAATTTGAACTATGCCAGTGTTAAAAAAACTTATCTGTTATAAATTTCATCAAAAATCTATTGCATGTTTGCACGAATACATAGACACCCAGCCGGACAGACGAACGGACATATCTATATCAGCTCAGGAAGTGATTCTGAGTCGATTGGTATACTAGAAGAAGGATTTTAAAGTACTACTTTTCGGCTTACCAAATATCTGCACAAACGCATTATACCCCCACAACGTATGTGGTCTGCGTATAATTAACTTACCTTTTAACTAGTATGTATTTAAATAATCTTGTCCTTTTCTCACTTTGGTGTTAATATTATATTTTTTTATTTTTTACATACTAAACTAAGTTATCCTTGAATGCTTTAATGAAATCCCTGATGATAGAAATAAAAATTACATATTTTAACAATGTAACTACTCTTCAATATAAATAATCTCTGTTTTGGAATCCTTTAAAATTTTATGTATAAGGTTTTAGTTAAAATTATTATCTTTTTAGTTTTCCTAAATAATAAAAAATAGTATAAAATAATGTGCTTTTAGACAATTATATTGATCTCATAACATGTTGAGCACAACAAATTCTTATTTCTCTAACAGTTAAAAAAAAATTATTTCTAGCATCCTTGTACCGAGAATTGCTACATTAAACCCTTTTTGCACACAATAGGGGATTATAAAATCGAATGTTACATTATGATGCTTAAAGTCGAATGCAAACAGAAATATATTTTCAATAACAATAGCTGAAACAAATGAAATTACACGTGGCAAATAAGACATGTTGCATCATCGTAAAAGATTACAACATAACAATGCAATGTATTAATAATGAATCAATTAAATGTAATGGGTACTACAACTGGATGAAAAGCACGGCAATGTCAAGTAAGTTAAAGAAAAGAAAATCATAAATGTTTTTTGACCACCTACGGCTTTTATGTAACATACTTTTGCTAAAAGCCCAGTTGATCCTTTAAGCCAATTAAAATGTTTAAAAGAGAGCAAATCACAGCAGCTTAACAAATCCAAGCAACAGAATAATTAAATTTCTTTTGAATTTCCTGTTTGATTTTTTTTTTTTGAGAATATTTAGTTTTGCACCTTGGCAACGGGAATATTTTTTCTTTTCAGTTGTTAACACAATAAACTCAATCAATATTCCTTTTACAAATAGATAAAACAGCAGCCTGTTTACAATAACAAAATAAAATTGAAATATAAAGGATTTACATTTTAAATATCCTTTAGCATTGGAAGTGAACAGTTGCGATTCTTGCACCATGGAAACAATTTGAAAAAGAATAAAAAAGATATTTAAAAACAGACACTTGAAACATATTCGAATAATTCATGTGCAAAATTGCTAAATGAAATTAAACTATTTTTCTTTCACATTCTAAATTTTTCAGTTTTATACACATACAACACACGCGAGGAAGGTATTCTGCGTTTGTATTAATGCTTGTAACGCCTAAAAACCAAAAATCCAGTAAACAGCTTCAATTGTGTCGATCGGTCAACATTTTATCATCAGTAGCTGGCATTAAAGTCCTTATTATCCACGCTTAAGTTTTTTAACAAAAATATTTTGTATTTATCTCTATTAAGACTGATTCAATATTATTGGCCTTTACCCTGAAATCTTGTAAACCCTTTAAGTATATTATGCCTACTGATATCAGAAGGAGTTTCTGCCCAACTTTTTGTTTTACAAACGCATAAAATGTTTCAAAAAACAGTGCGTTACTAACCCTTGTTTTTTCAGGACCAAATAGCAGTTAGGTTAAAAATTGATTGGCATTTGCCGTAAACATCTGTATACTAATATTTTATTAAATTCTATTATATGAACAAATTAAGATAGTTTAGAATAAAAAGAAAATTCAATTAGTTTATTAATAGAAAACGAGCTACATAGGCGCAATTAACATTTCAACAGTAATTAAAACGAAATCAGCTTTAACTACAAATTTAATGCTTACAATTAAACATTTAATTAAAGCTACTGAAGAAGTTTTTATGGGATGTTAGTTATCAATTTTATTTACAATTTTATTTTTTAGCCCTTGTTTGATAAAATTCCCAATTTGATGGTTTCAAAGTGCTTGAACCGATCATTTTAAGTGCGAAAGGGAGTAGAGGAGGCGGCTAATGACCCTTGCCTACATTTTGATATTTTCTTCTAGAATGTTTGGCTGTCTGCTTTTAATATCAGGTAATCTCAGTAAAATCCTGTACTCTGGCCAACTCCGACACAAGTAATACTATTAGACCCGTACGTATGCGACTGAGTTGTGGTGGTAAGTAGTCGATGAGATTGGGAGCAAGATTCACGGTTCTTTAAGTCCTTGTCTGAGCCCATGTTCTGTGTTTCCATATGCCGACCGCATATATAGTGGTCTTGTCGCAGTACTAAGCACCAGCTTCTTGACCATGAGTTTTCCTAAGAGCTACACACAAAAAATTATCTAAGAAAACTTTACTTAAATCAAGCCATAGCGGTGTCAAAAGTACGGTGAGTACGGTTTTTCTAAAATTATGTAAGTACGAAATTTCTTACTCCAATTAAAATTTTTCAAGTACGAATTTCTTACTTATAGCCACAATTAAGCCAAAAAAGGATTGATTTAAGTTCGGAACTGTACTTGATGTAAGCGAGAAAAAGATTGATTTAAGCCGTAAACTGGATTATTTCGAAAATGAAATGTAATTTTTTTGACTTATGGAGCTTTATTAAAGAAGAAGAATTTTATATTTTATTTTTATTTTATAGACACTTAAAATTTACAATTTAAAAATTTAATTTTTTGTACTTACCGAAGCTGAGATTCGAACCAGGGATTTCTTCACTGCAGCACAAGCGCGTTACCTCTAGGCCACCGGGACACTTTGTTTTCAAATGTAAAATAATATATTAAAACAACAAGCTTTTTTTTGCTTGATTTGTTGAAGCAATCCGAATAGGCTTGATTTAAGAAAATGTATGATTTGATGTACTTTTTAATTTTTGTTAACCTTGCTTGCATTGCTGGCATAGATACATTATGCTATGATTTTTTCATCTGATATTAATAGGAGAAGTGGTTCTAAAGATAACCTTTATAGTATGACAAGAATACTTTCTAAAACAGTCTCTGGCTTAAAAGTTTGCCATATTAATGCACAGAGTTTAAATAACAAGATGGACGAATTTCGTGAGGTATTTGAAGAATCTGGAATAGATGTTATATGTGTGTCGGAAACCTGGTTTCACACTGTTGTTCATGATAGTATATATAGCCTAAGGGGTTATCGTCTTTATCGTTCTGATAGGCCTACTAATGCTGGCGGAGTGGCAATTTATGTGAAAGAAACAATTAATTGCAAACTTAGATGTAAAAACTATGCTGTCGATGAAATGCATGTAAATAATGGTGCAAACGATTTAAACAGTGACGATAGTATTATGATAGCAGCTGATAATAAAATTGAGTATCTCTTCCTTGATATCTTTAATGACAACCAAAAACTTTTGCTTGGCACTGCATACAGACCTAAATCCAGCTTTAGCTTTTCCCCTCTTATTGATATGCTAAGGACTTTAACTCTGGGTTATACTGATGTTATCTTAACTGGGGACTTCAATGCTAACATACTTGTAGATAAGAGTTTGATGGAGGACATGAGCACTATTGGATTAATGCCTGTAAACTATATTTCACCAACCCATTATACTGCCACAGCAAGTACTTTATTAGATCTTTGTTTTATTGATAATCGTTCCAGATTATTGTGTTATGATCAGCTTTCGGCCTCGTTATTCTCAAAGCATGACCTAATCTTCATTTCCTATGATTTTAAATGTAAACCTGATACACACTCAGTAACTATCAGGGACTTTAGAAATATTGATTTGCTATCTCTGGAAATGGAACTTAAATACATTCAATGGAACCAAATTTTCTATATTCCCACTGTTAACGAACAAGTTGTGTTTTTACAAGACAATATTCAATATCTGTTTAATAAATATGTTCGAGTTAAATCTATTAAAATTCGTAAGGATAAATCATGGTTTACAAATGAAATTAAATCTTTAATATCTAAACGAAACCAAGCATATGAGCGATGGAAAAGATTTCGGACAAGTAACATGTACGATAATTTCAGGGTCTGTAGGAGAAATGTCAATACAGCTATTAAAGTAGCCAAGGGGAAATATTATGAGGAAAAATTTAAAGCTGCGGTTTGCTCCAAAAAGAAATGGAACGTAATTCGTGAAATGGGTATCTTGGGTAATAATACTGTGAATGATAACACAATTAACGTTAATGAATTAAATACCGAATTTACTAATATAACAATGCCACCGGTTGATGTAAATTACTATGGGTTAATGGATAGTGCAATAAATACAAGTAATAATCATTCAATTCGTTTTGATTTCATCAATGTTACACAAGATAATGTTTTAGATGCTTTTAGGAGTATTAAATCTGGATCTGTTGGATATGATGAAATACACCCCAGGTTTCTGCAACTTATTTTGCCTTACATATTGCCATATATAACTTACATATATAACTCGATATTAACCACATCTACGTTCCCAGCTGTATGGAAACATGCAAAAGTTGTACCTATATTGAAATCGGATCGAAAATATCGCCCTATATCTATACTACCCTATTTAGCAAAAGTTTTTGAACGTTTGATCCATCTTCAAGTGAGCACGTATTTATTTGAAAATTCTCTCCTCTCTAAAAGGCAGTCGGGATTTAGACCTAAACATAGTTGCATTACAGCCCTAATAGATGTTTCGGAGGAAATAAGGTCAAATCTAGATAATAACATGATATCAGCCTTGGTTTTACTTGATCATTCAAAAGCATTTGACACTGTTGAACATTCCATTCTTTGTTATAAATTGAAAACTATGTGTCACTTTTCTTCAACTGCTGTTAAACTAATTTCGTCATATTTGTGTGACAGAAGTCAGTCTGTATATTATGGTGATGAGAGATCAAGAAGTTATGCGTTATCGCGGGGTGTGCCGCAAGGATCGATTCTTGGACCACTACTTTTTGCAATATATGCTAATGACCTTCCCTCCCAGATCAACCACTGCAAAATACAGATGTATGCAGACGATGTTCAAATTTATATAAGTTGTGCGCCAGCTAATGTTACTAACTGCCTTAGAGACCTTAATGACAGTCTTCAAAAAGTATATAAATGGGCGGCAGGAAATGGGCTTAGTTTGAATGCAAGCAAGTCAAAGGCGTTATTAATTGGAAAATCTAACTCTTTGCCGCATAATATGCCACCAATACATATTAATAACTCAGAAATAAAAATCGTTGATACTGCCAAGAATTTAGGAGTTATTTTCAATAAAAGTCTTAACTGGACGGATCATATAAATGCTGTCTGCGGGAAAACGTATGCTATGTTGCGAAATTTATGGATGACTCAGCAGTACACCCCGACTCATGTCAGAATGCTGCTTGCAAAAACGTATTTACTTCCTTCTCTTCTGTATGGCTGTGAGTTGTTCAATAACTGTGATACTGCAAATAAACTCAAGCTGAAAACTACGTTTAACAATATCGCTAGATACATATTTGATCGCAAAAGATGTCAAAGAATTTCGCAATTTTCGTATAAAATTTTTAATGTGTCACTTGAAAATCTACTAAATTGTCGATCGCTGCTGCTTCTTCATAAGCTGATTTATACAAAAGAGCCAGATTATCTATATAGCCGTTTGAGCTTCTCAAGGTCAAATAGAGGCAGAAAAATCAACTCTATTAGATATGGTAAACTTATTTCCGAAAGACATTTTTTTATAAACACAATAAGACTTTGGAACCGACTTCCCTTGAATATTCAAAACATCAGCAATGCAAAGCGTTTTAAATCTGCAATATTCGAACATTTTCGTTAACAATTATATATGTATCTATATCTCTCACATTTTTTCTAATTTTTGATCTTTTGTACTGAATTTTATAAAAATACTATATAAATTTTTTAAATATCTTTTCGTCAATCTTATTGTCATTATTTATTTTATAATTATTTTTCCCCCTTTTTGTATTTTTTGTTTTATTTTGTAATTTTTTGTTTTATTTTTTTCTATTATCATATTGCTATTGTAAACAATGTTTTAGCAGTTCTGTAATATATAAGATTTAATTTCTTGTTGAACTGCTTTATGTCTATATATATATAATTAATAATAATAATAATAATAATCGTACTTAAAAAGATTTTGGATAAATTCAAGAAAAAAATTCTTGATTTTAGAAAGCGAGTTTTCTTTCTGTCCATCTGGCTGCTTATGTATTCTTGCATTTTTTTTAATATTTGATTTCAAATATACATTTAAAAGAGTTTTTAATAATTTTTGGAGAGCTGTTGATCGCCTTAAAGCTTATTTTAGTGATTAAAGCAATTTAAATATACTTTTTGCTTCTAGAAAAATACTTGACTACCTATTTTTTATAATATAAAAAATTGTTAAGGAACGCAAAAATGATTTTCAACCTCTCTTGAAAGCCATGTTTAAGAAGAACGAAAAAGATAGTTGGCAAGATGGAAAAATAAAACCATTTTATATGTATGAGAGAGAGTATGATTATGAGAGTATCAAATAAGACAGGGGAGAATCAAAAAAAGTTCGATCGTATCAATTTTTCATCACTGATCAAAATTAACAGCATAGTAATACATGCGTATCTTTCTTAAAAATTAAATGAGCTGATCGAATTTTGCAAACGTCAGTTAATTTTTGGCAGTACCTCCCGTAGAACGTATTTATCCAAAAATCATTTTAGCTCCACCAGAAGAGCCGCCTTAACGTGTTAAGTATTTTTTATACGTATCGCGGTTAATAAATTTAAAGAAGATGTAGGGTATCACTGTATGTAATTTTTTAAGTCATGAAAAAATAACCATATACGGACATCACTACGTGAAAGAAGACCAAAAAAGAAAAGACCCGTGTCTCCCAGTTTTGCCCAAAGTCATGCACTTTCTTTGTTATGGGCCCCCAAAGATTTGGGGCCTTGGTACCATTTTTACAAAAAGTGATAATTTTCTCAGGCTCATATCTTGCAAACAGTTCGGAATTTTAATTTACTTTTTGAGGCAAAATTGTAGCCCTTTTTATAAAGAACAAAAATTATGAACATAAAAAATTGAAAAAACAATAATTTTAAATCAAAATCGCAAAAAACTTTAAAAAATGCAAATTTTTTTTACCTTTTTCCCCCTGTTCAGGTCCATAGGTAGCAAACCGTTCAAAATTCAAGGAAACAGTCAACTACAAAAATTTACTTAACATCCCAATTAACTACTTTTTAAAACATATAAACTTCCTAGGAATGATTCTTAACACCGTTTAGGTAGCGCTTAGGTAGCCGCAAAAGTTAAAAATTTCCCCAAAATGTTTTACATACATGTAGTTATGAAGCTATCTCTTCCTTACGTTTAATCAAATTGCCTTAATTACATATATTGTATCTGTCTTTCGTGTAATAGAGAACTCTAGTGCATATAAATATGTGTATATGCATGTGAGATAGCCGCGAAAAGTCTTGGAACTTAAACAGGTAGGCAAACATTAAAATTGCTGGAAACCCTAAACAACAAAATACATCATACACAAATCGCAATAATTCTCGTTTACGGCCTTTAATTAAATTACGTACATACTTTTTTATTGCTTTGTTATTACTTTTTAATAATTATTGTTTATACCAAAAATAAATTACCTACATATGTACCTACTACCAATTTTTTTAATAAGTGAGGACAATTCAAAATAAAATAGCAATTGGATAAATTTAAA
This sequence comes from Melanophora roralis, assembly GCA_963583895.1. Lineage (NCBI taxonomy): Eukaryota > Metazoa > Arthropoda > Insecta > Diptera > Rhinophoridae > Melanophora > Melanophora roralis. The sequence continues at coordinate 20,294,174 of OY757190.1, read as the reverse complement.
AAGAAGAAATTATTGCACCCAAACTTATCAAGAAATCAACTACAAAAATTTACCTAAGATTTCAGTAAACAGCTCACCACCGATCGCACACGCATCAAGGAACGCAGATCACATATAATATAATATATTATATGATGAAGCTGAACCACTACATACTTTTTTTGTTTTGTCGTTCATTCTTTTCTTTATTTTTTGTTTTTAGGTGTAACTTTTGTAGATGTTAAATTTTTTATTTATTGTATTCAGCCCTCTCATGTGTATGACACCTTTAAATTTTGGCACACTGCTGCTGCCACAAAATTTGTCATCATGTCCAAACAAAACCGCCCTGTATCCTCCTTTGCCTGGTTAACGTTGTGGTGTTTAACAAAATACATATGTTTATGTGTGCAAAAGCATATGTACAAGTGCTTCGTTATAGATTTGCTTGTATGCAGCAACATCATTTTTAGGTCCTTTTTTAAGTTTTTTTTTCTTTTTTTAGTTTGTAGGGCTTATATGTACGTGTGAACACATATAAGTTTGTTAGACAACTTACAATACACAGATTTTAATTCTATTATGTTTTTTTGGTTAATTGAGGAAAAGCCAAATATTATGAAAATCAAAAGGAAAGAGTAGGATTTTTCGAAAAATTGCATGGTTACAACTTTCGGACACAACTTTTTTTAGAACCATTTTCAATATGTAGTTCTATTTTCATATTTCGACAAATTTGATATAAAAAATTTACCTTTTTTTACTTGTCAGATTTTTGATCTAAATGTGTGTTAATAATATTGAGATTAATATTAGTAGATTCACAACACAAAAAAATTTAAAAAAAATATCGAAATATGCAAAAAATAGTTTCTTAATTTTAATATTTTAAACGTATTTCTTGTCCTTAACCCAAATATCCTATCCAAGGTCTTAACCAAGATCAAAAAATAATTTTTTTTGAAGAAGAATTTCAAAGAAGAATTTTATGTTGTACCTTATCATTCATTATGTTTCTAATGTTTAGAGAATAAATACTTTATTCAAATTAATTTGCAAATTGGTTTTCTAATACTTGCACCCCTTTTCCCCTTATAATTGCCATTTTATTCCCATTTAGGTATTTAAAGATTTCCCAAAATAGATGTCTGCATAGCTGTAAAAGCTTGAACTCGTCAGTTTGGAAATAATATAAACAAATAATTTGTTTTTAAAAAATGTTAAAAAAGAAAAAATTATTTGCTTAAACAGAAAGATACCATAGTATATGAGGAATATCTAGGAAAACTATTTTATGCACTTTACACAACTGTATGTGTGATTTAAAAATTATTTGAAATATCTCCAAAAGATAATGGTTCCTGTCTTTCTTTTCCTTTGATTGCTTCGTACGCCTAAAATGACTACGTTACCACTTCATATGCCCCTTATTTTATAGGTTTTTATAAAAGTTTTTGCAGCTATTGAGCAAATTTATAATCTAATTTTTCAAAAGGACTAAGCAGCAGGTATGCAGTGCAATAATTTTTAGTGCACAAAGCAAACTGCGAATGGTTTTACAACAACAATAAAGAAGAAGTTTATGAACTTCAAGTAGGGAAGTATGCTTGGAATAACTTTTTCCAAAAAGGCCTAATGCCGTGTATGTCATACAACTTAGCTAATAATCGGTTTGCTCTGCTCTCTAAGAAATAGAAAAGAAAATAATATAAAACATTTTTTTTTAAATTTCAATAAAATTAATTTTTTAACATTCGCCGATGATTTTCTGTGGAACATAACAAGTAATAACGAGGTACCATATACAAAGATATGAAAAGAGTATAAAAATAATATTTTTGCATACTCTAATATTTTTGATACTAAACTGATTTATTGTTTTTTTCATTAATAAGTTTTTAACTGATTAATAAAAACTAAAAGATTACTTGTCAAGCTAATTTTCCCCCATTTTTTGCTAAAACTTTTTTTATAAACTCTTCCTTAAAATTTAGTTTTAGCTTTTTATATATTCTTTTGTCATTCTTCTTACCCTCTGAAGCATAGGGTCATGTTCAGATATAAGGTTGCACGTTTTGCAGAAAAGTGTCAAAAAGAAATTTATTATTCATACCTCATGCCAATTAGTTTTCCTTAAAAAGGACAACATACTTTGCAAATTTAATGAAAACTTCGTAATATTATGTTAATGAAATGTTTTGGTCATAGTAATTTAAAAGCTACAAGCACTTATATAATAATGAGGTTACATTTGAACTTTGCATATATTTATTCATAATTACTTACTTATGTACATACGTGCATGCGTTATTTACTTGTGTATAGTATACTCCTTAAGTATAATTATAACTTTATAAATTCTTACATAATGTTCTTTCTAATGGTCACACGTGCATAAACATACAATATACCAAGCTAGCATTTTGTTTTAATTATTATGTTTCCCAGTGTCAAACCTATCAAGACTTGACACACCCGAAATAAAAGGTAAATCCTTATATATAATTTAATTTAAATTAGTACAAAAAATTTTCACAAGGTGTTCTATAATGTCGTAATGTTTTAAAATTCCAAAAATTGGACACCAGGCTCAGGTGTATGTGGAATTTTTATGACAATTTAATAAACATACCATATGACGTAGTACTTTTTTAGAACCCTTTTTGTATGAAAGACAATAACAATGTTTTAAAACCATTGTGAAACTTTATGGCATTATGACAATAGGACATAATAGAATATCTTGTGAATCCCCAAACTATAATTATTTGTAATTAAATGTATTATTTTCCACATTCGTATTATAACTTATGGGTTTTTGTTAATACTTGCTGTGTGCATGTTATGTATTGAGAGTATGTTTATGCAAAATTTACTATTAAATACGCTTCTTAACATATTAATAACAATTAAATTTTCAGAAGATCATTAGTTATAATTTGTTAACTACCTTTCCGGTTATTAGAAAATGACAATAAACATTAATAAATACCTATGATAATTAGAATACACATCTTGTACTATAATCTATGCAAAAATTGTTTTTATGCAGATATGTAAACATAGAAATGGGTGTTCAAAAATTAACAAATTTTTAAAAGAACTGAATTCAAAACAAGCATGAAAGTTAAAGCCGGTCAAGCCCGACTTTATTATACCCTTATTTTGGGACGACAGTCATATAAGGGCTATATCAAAATTTGAGCCGATAATATTTGCATTCAGTACACTAGTTTGTGGCATTAATTTAGATCAGTGATCCACAAATCCGCACACGCGTGTGCGTGCCCTCTGAGCATTGAATAAAATAAGAATCAAAAAATAGATTTTGTAGTCTCTTGTGCCAGATGACCAGTGTCACCAACTAGGATTATTAAAATGTTTAATGGACAAGTTTTTAAAATGCATTCAATGATTGGTTTAACTTATATCTGCGAGTCTTTATTTCCGTTATAAAAAATAATTAAAAGCAAAATCAGAAATAAGCTAAGTAATAAACATGTCAAGACCCTTGTCCGCATAAAATATTTTGAATAGACATTTAATATCTATGATATTTTGTAAAACTAAGTAGTATGGCAAAATTATTTCGCATTTATGAAAATTTTACCTCAACGTAAGCGGCTTAATTTTTAATATTACATTCCAAAACTTTTTCAATGCAATTTTATCATATTTTAAATTTTCAACTATGGTTTCTCTAGTGCCAAAAGAGACAAATAATTACGCTCAAAAACAAACAATCAACAAAATCAAAACCTATAAATGTATTGGTGTGCCGATCCCTGATTTAGATACATATGCAAAATTTTGTCAAGACAGGTTAATATTTGAATCAGTTATAGCACAGAATTTTAATTCTGGGAGGACATTTGTAGGGGGAATATATCAAAAAAATATACTGATCACATTTCTTTGCACTATACAAAAGCGTATGGCTAGACACACGTACAAAATATTATGAAGATATAGTAATATTTGAGCCGTAAACAATAAGCTTCTTGCCAGAGCCAAAAAAAAACTTATCTGTACTAAATTAAATCAAAATATGTTCAAAACACATGTTTAAGTGGACACCCATCCGGACCGACGGAAATGCTTCAATCGGCGCACGAAGTGATTCTGAATGGACCGATATACTTGAAAAAGGGTCTTAACCATTTGGGCGTTACAAACATCTTCAAATACGCATAATTACCCTGCCACATATGTTGTTGTGGGTATATACATGGGATCGATTAGAATATGTCACCATTTAGGATGCTGAACTGAAAGCTTACGTTTAGTTATAAAAATCTTTCTTAATGCAAAAAAACACACTATTTGCTTGTAAGCAGTAGTAAAATGTATGTGTGCTTGTACGTACATGACTATAAAGATAAATTCAACTTCCGTGTACTTAAGTAGGGCTCACTTCAGCTTTTTTTTTTTTTTTTTGCTCCACTAAAATAATAAAAATTGAATTGTTGAAGAAGAGGAGAGAAATAATGAATGCATTTTGTTGCATTTTACCCCATAAAAATTTTTGATAATATTACTTGTTTGAAAAGAAAGACTGATCTTTAAGGAGGGACGGGAAAAGAGAATGCAAGGTGGTACATACTTGGCCATACTCGTCATATTTGCCTTTTTCCATTTCTTTTTTTTACTCGAAGTTGGCTGCTTGTTGGTATTTTGACTAAACTTGATGAAAAGTGCATAAACGTAAATGTAAATTCAAAAGAATATTGAACAAAAGCTGATCAAGTATACCTGATGTATGTGAATCTTGTCTTAGATCTTTATCACTGTACAAAGCGCTAAAAAAGGTAATGTTTAGCTTGGAGTTAAACAGCGTGCATAGTTCTAGTGAAGTGTTATTGAAATTGTGTAATGGGCTCTCATTATTTCATAGGTTACAAGGTAATGAGGTTTCCACGACAAAAAACTTACCTTTTGGCAAGGGCGTTAAAAATTAATTTTGCAGGTAAACATAGACAAATAAAATAATAAAAAATTGACTTTGTAGAAGATTTTTGTTTTAAAAACCCTAAAGTTTTAAATTAATCTTCAAATAAAGCTTACTAACTAGTTACTTGACTGTTTTTGGTAAGCACATTTGTAAGCTGGGGTCGGGAGTTTTGGGACAACTCAAACAAAAAGAATGGTCAAAAAGTAACCAGTGTTTGTTCATCTCCAATATTACTTGCTAGCTTTTCAGGTAAGCAAGATTAATCTGGGGTTGTTCTTCTCTGCTTAAATGTAAAGAAGGAAAATAACGGACAGAATAGATATTCAATTCTTTTTCATAAAAATTACAATCTGAATATATCTAAGTTTGAGTTCAAGCCTTTTTAAAAAATTTAAATGATTTGTGTAACAGCTGCTTTGAAGCTATTAAAAATGGACCAAATATATATGTACATATGCCTAAGTCCTGGATTGATTAATATTCCTGGTGGGGAGCTACGAAGTGGAAATGGGTGGCAAGGTACTAAATAGAGTTTCAATTAGTTTTGGAAAACGTGTTAAGCCCGCTTAATGTGCCTTCCCAGAGAATTTTTTGGGCACCATTACTTTATGGCAACTCCACAACTAGAAGTAGCAGATGGCAACACTTGTTGTAATGAATTTATTTTATTCCCAGTACTTAATGCAAAAACTTTTTTTTTTAATAAATTGCATTGTCTGTTTTGTGAAACTTTTCTTTGCTTCTACGAACAAACACATACTTTTATAAATTTCTTTGAGAAATGTGAGAAGTAGAATTTAAACACAAAAAAACGAGTATTTAAAACTTTAAACTTATGATTATTTGCAGTTAAAAAAGTTGTTGTTGATGTTCTTGAGCGAAAATTAGAAAAAGAAAATTTTCTCTAGCAGTTTTATAGAAAATATTTTTAAAATTGTTTAACATACTTAAAATATTTACTTCATTAAAAATATAAAATAAAAAGTTTGTCTTTAGTGAACAGAATTTTGTAAACTAAAAGTAAATAATAACTCAAATGTCATATTAAATATTTGTTTAGTCATATAAGGACTAAAACATAAAAAAGTTTGCTTAAAAGGAAAAAATTGTGACTAAATCAACTATAGGCCAGACATGGTCCCTCTCTTTTAGTTGACAAATATTTGCGGTGTCAAAAACACGACAAGGGCCCATATTCTTTCACATTGCCTTAAATAAGAATTCAACCAACCTCTTTTTTTAAAAATTCCGACATACATACATATTTAGGGGTTTCACAAGGTGTTTTATTTGTCCTATTGTTATATTGTTAAAAAATTTTTGTATAGATCAGAAAGCTAAAAAAACTATTTACATAACACGGAAAGAGCCAAGACCAAATTTTAAATTAAGGCTTTGTTATTCTTTCTTCTGATACATTAAACATTTTAGAATTATATTTTCAAACCGACTTTACGTTGATTATGAAAATTTTTAATAATTGTTTTAAATATTTCTTTCAATAATTTTACACCGAAAATGTTCTTAAATTTCCAAAACTTAAAATTCAATTACAAAATTACATGCCATAATGTATCAGCCTACAACATTTTTTCAACACCACAACAACAACAGCAACATCGACAGTAACTGCAACATAAACTCTTATAAAATTCATGCATCTCACCTCGATTTTTCAATAAATAACAAATGTTGCATTCACACAAAACCAACTACTTTACAAACAAATGTATAAAATTAAACAAATAGACGGACAGCTGTATGGACAGACATACATGCAGCTGAACAATTGAATAAAAACTTTAGATAAATAAAAAAGTTATGGAGAGAAAATCTCATTGAATTCAATTGCAAATTCAATTCAACTTGTTGTTTTTGGCATTTTTGTGGGTGCTGAAAAATAAACAAACAAAACTGAGCAAGAAATTAACAAAAAATAATATTAAAAAATATTTAAAAACTCGATAGCAGAAAACCAAAAAATGCAACATTGTGTTATGCTGTGCAAAACATCAGGGATGGAAACTCTATATATCTCAAATGAAATTGTCAGAAACGCTTTAAGTATTTTGGGTTTTAAATGCTTAAAGCATTGTTTTTTGTACAAAAAAAAGTTGTATATCGCCACCTGAAACGCAATAAATTCCATGAAATTTTATGTTTCCAGAAGAGAGGTGTATGAAAGCAGACTTTAATACTCTTTTTGAATACAAACAAAAAATTTTTATAAATGTAAAGTTGTAACCAATTTACTGTGTTAATTTAGTCTTACTTTAAAACTTTTATCATTAGGATTTCTCTAGGCTTACAATCAGTGGCAATTTCTCTAAAAAATCCGAAGTACATATTTTTTGCCTCCCATACAGGTGTTTTCACTGCGAATTCTCTAATTTCGTCATATTGTTGTGTCTTCACCAAAAGTACTTATGGAAGGTTCAGGCATTTGGACATATTTCACTTACGTCTATAATTAGTTGAACTCTGCACATAAAAAGAAAATTAACAGTATTTACCTGAATCAAGCCGTAGCGGTGTCAAAAGTACGGTAAGGACGGTTATTCTTAAACCAAGTGCGAACTTTATTAGGCCAAGAACGAAATATCTAGTAAAAATGTTTAAACTTTAGTCATATTCAAGCCAAAGCATAGTGGATTCATATTTGAGCTGGTACTTTATGTAAGTTTGAAAAGATAAATATATAAGCTTGAAGATTCCGTGACTGGAATTTAAACCCAGGAGTCTTCGAACTGCAAACCTACGCGCTACTTTCTAGACCTTGCACTTTATTTTTGAAATGTTAAAATTTCTTGCGTGCCTTTACTGATTGTAAGCCTGTCTAGACATAAATTTGTCTCGTCAAGCTAGGGAAAGAATCCCATTGTATGTTTAACAGGAATGGAAAAGCAATGGGGACTACAACAACAACCAGTCTTATGTGCTCGGATTTTGAAATTATCCTCATACTTGATTTAATAAATCCAAATCACATAACAATAGCCATAATAATTGTAAATGTAATTGGTTTCCGATTGGGTTCTAATTGGATTGTATTGGATTTCAGTTGGATTTTCAATAGGTACGGCTATGGCGGTTAAGTCACATCTGGTTCAACCTTTTGTTCGTGGAAGTTTAACTCCTTTTGCGGGGACGTAACTTGATGAGTTACTTCGGAATTTCTTAAAAAACGGAAAATGAATTTGTTTTTCGTTTGGGCTTTTCGCGTTTCACGTAACGATTTGTTCATGCATTCATGCATATGGGTAAAGGAATCAAATTTGGTTCAAATAATATTTCTGCACAAGAATTTTGCAGAATTATTCCGCATTCGGTGCAAAACTTACGATATATTCTTAGCCCTCTACAAAAAATTGCCTTAAACTGCTAAAATGAATAACACGAGCTGATCGATAAAGACATACATACATATGTCAGTATCACTAAAACGAAGTAGACAACCAATTAAGAATAACGAAACGTAAAAATAGTTACAACCCTAATTTACTTAATTTTTCCTTTTTTTGTGCTGCGTGTACCGTCTTGCTAAGGCCAAATGTTTCTTATGCTAGTCACGCACGAACAGTGAAACAAAATTTATTAAAGGAATTGACCCCCTATAAAAATTTTCATAGCCTCGATTTTCCATCTCAGCAACGCATAAAAATATCCGTCTGCCTTAATGCATGCCTGTATGCATTTGTGTGGCTGTGTTTACAATCAATGCACTTCCACAAGCAATAAATAGTCGCAGTACATGTAAATGCATGTAGTTTTATTATGCATAGGAAATCTGTGGAAAATAAAACAAAAGCAGAAAAAATAGACGTGCAACAAATGTTTGCAAATTTAATTCTTTTTCATTTTATGTGTTTCAGTTTTTTTGTTTTAGCAGGATACTATATTTCTACATACACACGTACATACATAGATTTGGGAAAATTTAATTTAATAACTTAAATTAAATTTTTTGCGGTTGCTTTAAATTTTATCAATTATACTGCATAATATAGTCCTTGTGAGAATAAAATTAAAAAAACATATCTTCGCTACGCTAGCGAAAATCGAAAAATTTTAAACTTGCAGTCACTCCATTCTGTTAAAACCACGTTAGTGAAGAGCACTATGGATGAGCTCGTAGGTTCGATAAAAAGAATTCCGTAGTCATTCGTTGATAATTTTCACCGTTAACATTCTTTGCCTGGGCTCGAAAAAAAAATGGTTTAATCAACTCATGAGCGGATAAGGCACACCAAACAGTTACCCTGGGGTAATGCAATGCTTTTTTATGTTTCAATCGAGGGTTGCGGGTTCATGGAGACCAGTGATGGCAGTTTTGCTTGTTGACGTGGCCGTTTAAGTGAAAATTAGCTTCATCGCTTTAAAAAATTGGTTGTACACGCAATGTAAAAGTTGCATGTTCCCTTTCTGGAACCAGTCCCTGTACTAACGATCAAAAACGTCACAAAGGTGACGTAAAACATAATGACTATTGCTTACTTACTTAGTTGGCTATTCAGACTGTTTGTTCCCTGAGCCAAAAGTTAGATATATTTCCGAGCGCCTCTTCTTTAATTTCATGGGCCAAGTCTCGAGATGTCTTTCTCAACTTGGTCGAACGTTACCGGCTGCAAATATCTTACTTGTTGCACTTCCACCGATAGAGTGGCTGCCCTTTTTTAAAGAGTTTGTTTTCCAACACAAAAAGGCACTTAAAATTAAATAACTTGTTTAACAAATTCATGCAATAAGAATAAAATAGCTGAACCATTTCAATTTAGATTATTTAACAAGAAAAAATTACTGCGAATATAATTTCAATTTATTAAAGATATTTTTCTTCTTTTAGATTTTCAGAACTAATTTCGTTAAACACAGAAATCAAACGCAAAAAAGTAACAACCAATTTAACAAAGTAACACTGGCGTTAAAATTTTAAAACCCATTTTCATGATCATTAAATTTTTATTTGTTTTTTTTTTTTGTAAATTTTTTCTTCCCTTTTTTTTTACTTGGGAGGTTAAAATCACGTTAAGTCTTAACACTCGCTGTAGTTCGTGTTTTGGTTTGTCTAACACATCCAATTTTTATGGGATTAATAAAATTTTATTACTCTCCGATTTTTTCCAATATTGTGATAATTTCCACACAAACAATCAACCAAACATTAACTGGTTTGTATTTTTATGTTTTTGCAATTGCTGGGTAAAATGGAAGCAGCAATTTTGTTTTTAAATAATTTTTAACCTTTTTGATGTTAATGTTGCAGTTGGTATTGATACAATTGCTTTGTAGAACGTAACAAGTTGTTCTATTGTTTAAAAGCGGTGATTAGTTTTTATTTTGTTCTTCCATTTTCATCACAATAAACCCATAAAATGCAATAAGCCTCATCCAAATAATCAACTCAGCTAGCCAACCAACCAACCAGTCAGTTAGTCCATATACGCAGCAAATTTAATCTTTTGTAGCAATTCGTGTTGCATCAGTTCTAATAAGTAAGTGTGTTTGTTCATGTGCTTATGTGTAGAAATAACAATTTCAAGTGTATTACTGTTATTGTTTAACACAATCATAAAAAAGGATATTTTTTCTTTTATTTAACAATAAACACAACAAAGAAAGACAATAGCAACAACCATTAAAGGTATCCCTGCTAAATTGCTTACTTGATAAAGTAATTACTAGTTGTTGCTGTTGTTCGTTTGTTGTTTATATCACATATGGGCTATTTAACGTAAAGCGGCCCAAAATGAGGAAAATTATATTTATCTTTTTAAAAAATTTACGTCTAAAAGAGAATGTAAATTGCTACGTATTTTATTTTTATTGGCTTAGCAAGAGTTTAAAGGTATCATATGGTAAACAATTGGCTCTTGTTTACGTTTAAACGAAAATGTCACACCCGTCACATTTCCTAAAATGTTTCTTCTTAAGGAAATTTTGGGGCTTTCAACGATAAAAAAACATTTTAAGCTATTAAAATTAAATAATTTAATCCGTTCTCAAGAATATCTTATACAACGAAATCTATTTGCTAGTCAACACCCGTCACAGTCTTCTACTGGTCATAATGAGCGGTAATCATATTGTTTTTGTGTCTACCTACTATTTGTACTTCAAAAAAACATACGAGTCTTAAAAATCATAGCCTTTTTTATATAAAATTTTAATACGTTTAAATTATAAGCAAAAATGTGAGTAAAATCAATCCGGCAATAGACCTGGTAAGTCTACCACCACCAATATATTTACTACGTCAAATCTTGGGGAAACCCCACTAAAGAAGCAGATCGACAGTTACGACCTTACCGTCGGGTAAAAGATCGATTTCCGATAATCAGACTCGTCAAAAGGTGTTTGAGGCCATGTTTTAGTTTGGCAATCCTGCAAAGCTTATCAATTTATGCAGGATGACCCTGACGAATACCAAATCATCCGTGAAGATCAAAGCCGGTTACAACTTTACGGGGCTCCCAAAAAGGTGACAGCTTGTCATCTGACCTTTTTACTATATTATTAAAAAGGATCGTGCACGATGCAGCAGTAATGGCACAGTTTTCGCCAAGAGCCACATGCTGCTAGCATATGCCGATGATATCGACGCCGTGGGAGGAACATTGCAAAATGTCACCGCTGCGTCTTCTAACTTATAAAAACTATTTGCGAAAATGATGACTTTGTTGATGGTTTCAACGAATAGAGAAGAGATTGGGACAATCTATGAACGTTGGTAACCTTAACTTTGAGGTAGTAGAAGCATTCCTGTACTTGGGTACCGCCATAACTAAAACAAACGACATAAGATATATAGTCCAATTGGGGTAGGCGGAGAATGTCGGCATCGTGCGAACCAAGACCTGTATGAGTAACATGCCGGTATCGATATATTCAAGCACGTAAAATCCTAAAAACTACGCTGGTTTGGTCACGTAGTGCAAATGATTGAATATGCTCCATCGAAAAAAGAGTTAATATGATCCCGCGGGAAGACGTGAGAGAACACGATTGAAACCCTATTGGGAAGATATAGCTCAGGAAAACCTTTCAAGATAATGTCGAGCAAGGTCGACCATATTATACCCTACACCACAATTATTTAATTTATAGAGCAAGAATATAAAAAAAAATATGTAGGATAAGCTGAATAATCCAATAAGATGGTATCAGGTCTAACACTGTACAAAACTTTTGAAGAGGTAAGGTAATATTCGTGACACTTAATAGTCCAGAAAATTTATTTCAAAGAGACATTTGTATTGGGGGCATATGAAAAAATGGCCTAAGCCTAAAAATTCGTGTAATATTTGAAGTTATTAAGTTTTACAGAAATGGAAAAGTTTTTATTAGAAAGTTTATGTTGGTGAAAGTGCAAGTCTTAAATACCTATTTTGGAAGGAAACCACTTTGGGACTGTTTAAAATAATGCTCCGCTTATCACCAGATTTGATAGGTTGAATCCTTATACCTTGGGCGTAACAAAAACCTGCACAATATATATAGGAAATTCCATTGTGACAGATGTGAACTTTTTGACAAGGGCAGATTATTTCATTGAGTTTAGTTTTTAATATTTCACAAATACGTGACAGTATCTTAAAAGCTATGGGAGCATGCATCAACTTATCTGCAAAGAAGCAGACTAATGCTCCTTACCAACTCATCGCCTTCGGGTTTAAACAGTTTCGTACAGTAAACTAAATGACAATGCAAATAATGCATTTGATGCATGTAATAAACACGTATAAATAATTTCAAAACCTGCTTGAAAAGTTAATTATATGGCTTTTTTAATATTTTAGCGAATATTTTAAACTAATTCAATGTGCCTGCATATAGATTATGCCGATATTGATAATGACGTTAGGTTAAAGTAAAACTATTTGTGGTGTAGGCTACAATATGGTCTGGCTTGAAGCACTTTAATTTTCTTTCTTGTTTTCAATTATTTATGAAAAACAACTTAACTACTAATTATAATGTTAAAAGGTGTTTTTGTAAAACAGTGGTAAATCTTAAATGAGTTTAAGAAGTTGCATTAGTTCCTGTTTGTATTTTGTTCTGCCCTATTTACAACTCACTTAAAGGGTTGCGTTCATGTAGTCGCCTTCCTGTTGCTAATGTTGTAAAGTTTGTTTTCGCACTTGCTTATAATGTAAACAGTTTGCTTGTATTGGCCTTTACACTGATGTATGAAATAATTAGTAAAACTAATTTGTTAAATTTGTTAACTAAACAATTGAATTGTTATATGTATGTCCTTATACATATGTTCTAGGTTTAAAGGGAGAAACGCCATAAATGTTAATGATGAGTAATTTGAAAGGGTTTAAAAACAATTTATTAGTTTAAAATGATAAAATTTATTAAGTAAAAGTCTAAAGTACATAGTTAAATTTTTTTAAAAGTAATAAGGCTTTTATCATGAAGTAGTGAAAAAACTGGTATTTTAAAGGAACTTCAGCTTACAATAAAATCTTAACTCGAAGTTAGCATAGACTAACCTTAATTTACATTTACATATTTTAAAATATTTAAATATATACATTATTTGGGTACTATCATTATGGCCTTGGCTTGTCTTATTTCTGAACTTTTATCTTTTTAATGGACATGCATTTAGACAAAGAAAACAAAAATATTTATTTTAATGTAAAATAGAAACTTAAATATAATATAATTTTGTTCATGTTTCGCATTTCCTGCTTATATTTTTCATTTAAATAAGTCCTACTACAGTTTTATGTAAAACAATTTCTAAGAAACTAATTTAAAATCCATTTACATATTTATTTCTGTAAATATATCATTGAATTTACCTATTTTCCTCTTTTTTCTTATTCTTTAAGCTTTTAATACCCTTAAAACACTATTCAACCGAAACGGATGTGAACAAAATTTATTTACTTACACGTGAAAAAGGCCTTCAAGTCAATCTTCAAAGGTAATTCAAAAATTTCTAAAGTTTTGTTTTTGTTAATATTGAAAACACATATGCATGAATTAAACCTTTTTCTTTAATACGTTTTAAACATTTTAAATAAAATAAAATACATAACCAAATCTAATAACATTTAAATCTCATTTTGATTAGTTTGGATACAAGTTTTTAAAAGAAAAATAAATAAAAAAAAATAAATAAAAGACACGCATGCAAAACACCTTAATTTAAAACAGATGACTTAAGGACAAATTTTACAAAACTTCAAAAGAAATTTTAAGCAAGAGAAAGGCAGGAACTGAAGGAATTTAGCGAAGGAAAAGAAAAGGCAAATAAAAATAAGAAAAAAACTCAATGACAGTTATGACAGACAATTTCGCGATTTCCCTAAGGGCGCAACAGCCTTGGTAAAGTCTGAGACACATGTGTATTTTGTTTAAAGTTGTACATAAATAAAACAACAAAATGTTTAGAAATAAAAAGTTATCAGCCGTATTGTATGTATATTAGAAATAATTGCTTTATGGCAGCGGTTCCCAAGTTATGGGTATATAGTTGCTTATAATAGGAACACACAAAATTGAAGTTTAAGTTTCTACAGAAAACTATTCAATATGTCGGTGAGATATGTTAGGTTAGGTTTAACTGGGTTGCTTTAAGGCATTACTCACCCGTTAAGCCCTTAGTATATTAGTAGTAGTAGTAGTAGTAGTAGTAGTAGTAGTAGTAGTAGTAGTAGTAGTAGTAGTAGTAGAAGTAGTAGTAGTAGTAGTAGTAGTAGTAGTAGTAGTAGTAGTAGTAGTAGTAGTAGTAGTAGTAGTAGTAGTAGTAGTAGTAGTAGTAGTAGTAGTAGTATTAGTAGTAGTAGTAGCATTAATAGTAGAAGCCCTGCAGGAGATCAAGCGTTAATTGTCTAAAAGATACTAGTACAACTACTAGAAAAGCAAGAACTAGTACAAACAGGGTTAAAGTTTGTCTAGAAAAGTACCAGTGCTGATAAGTACCAGTACTTGAAGTAGTTCAATTGCACCACTTGCAGACTGATCGAGTTTTAAATGGCTACGAAGGAGAAAACCACCAAATATTGACACTTTTTCTATTAAAATAAACTAGTAATAAACTGGTTTTAAAGCACCCAATAATATCCAAGTGTACTAGTATATGTTTAGAACGATTTGTACTAGTGATTTTCCAAACACACTTAATGCTAATTTGAGCATTAAGATGGTATAGGAAAGTTTACAGTTCAGAACTAGTACTGGTGCTTTTTGTACTAGTAAAATACTAGCTAGGTACTAGTGAGATCTCCTACAGGGAGTAGCATTAATTGTAGAAGTAGTAGTAGTGGTAGTAGTAGTAGTAGTAGTAGTAGTAGTAGTAGTAGTAGTATTAGTAGTAGCAGTAATAGCAGTAGTGGAAGTAGTAGTAGCATTAGTAGTAGCAGTAATAGTAGTAGTAGTAGTAGTAGTAGTAGTAGTAGTAGTAGTAGTAGTAGTAGTAGTAGTAATAGTAGGAGTAGAAGTAGTATCACTATTAGAAGTAGTCGTAGGAGTAGAAGTAGTATCACTATTAGAAGTAGTTGCTCTCTTAATCTCGTAGTGTACGGACGTGTCTACGCGAGTGTATATTTGTAATAGGTGATATTTGTAATAAGTTACAAAAAAAAAATTGTTAATATACATACCTACAAGACATAAGTGAGAATCGAAAATAAAAACAAACTAAACAAAACAAAAAAACCAAACGGTTAATGAGTAACAGTAATCGTTGTGACAGTGGGCCTAATAGCCGAAATGCTTACATTGTGTTAAGCTCAGCAAGCGTTAGCAATGAAAACATTAGAGACCCTGAATATAATAGAAACTATTTAAGTGCAAAACCGAAAACAAATACAAATAATTTAAGTGCAAGTGTGCCTAATTTGAATAAATGTACTGAACAAGGGACAAATTAAGCCCAATCTCTGTTTAAAAATTATAAAAAAAATACCGAGGTGCCATCATCATCGCGGTCTTCTTTATCAAGTTCTGGTGTCGCACCAACAGCTGCTAAAGGCGCTACGGGCCCAATTTCTGCGTGTGCTCCTAAGATCCAGGTAGGAATGGACAGGTACGTAACAGTTCTTAAAAGGGGAAGGAGCCCTAAATCGGCAGAAGCATCTCAACCTGCAAAAATTTTAAAAGACGATGAAAGGCCAACCTCATCGCAAAATCGTTTTGCAATTTTGCAAGAGGATAATGAAGCCCCTGTTAGTGAAAAAAAGTCCTTTAAGCCACCTCCCATTTATTTGAGGGAAAAAAACTCAAATGATCTCGTCAAGTTTTTAGTCGGTTTGATTGGGGAAAATAACTTTTATGTTTCAAACGTTAAACGCGGTAACATATTTGAGACAAAAATTCAAGTGAACCATGAAAACGCCTACCGCGCCACGGTTTCGGAGCTCGAAAAACTCAGAAAAAACTTCTATACCTACCAACTCAAGACCGCAAAAGGCCTTCAGGTAGTTATTAAAGGCATTGATTCTAACGTTGACCCAGAAGAGATCAAGACCAGTTTGCTAAACAAAGGGTTTATGGTTAGGACGGTATCGAATATGAGAAATAGGGAAAAACACCCCCAACCATTATTCCGAGTGGAGCTTGAGCCTGGTGATATCAAATTGAAAAAAAGTGAAACTCACCCCATCTACGATTTAAAATATATTATGCACCGACGAGTCACTGTGGAAGTGCCACATAAGCGATCTGGGCCCGTACAGTGCTTAAACTGCCAGGAATATGGCCACACTAAAACTTATTGTAAGTTGCCTACTGTTTGTGTTGTGTGTGGGGATCTGCACGATACGACCAAGTGCGACAAGCCAAAAGATGATCCTAGGATAAAGAAATGCAGCAACTGCGGGGGAAACCACACTGCCAACTATAGAGGTTGTCCTGTTTTTAATTCAGTTAAGCGATCAACTAAGCCGAAAATAGTTCCTGCCCCTCCCCAGCCTTTAAATATACCAACTACAAATATGCCTCCATTGGCACCACCAACTACAAATCAAGTTTCTTACGCCGCCGCATTAAAGTCTAACCAGCCTAATTCACGTAAGTCTACCCAGCCTACAACACAACAAGAAGTGCCAACTAGCAATCCAACCGGGCCTAATGTTAGCCGCCTGGAAGCCGTAATTGACAATATGGTCACACAATTTACGCAGATTATGGCGCAAATGGCCAACATGATGCAAGAAATGCAAAAAATGCAGTCTGCTTTTCTGCAGGCTTTGCTTAAAAGACCATGAACTGCCTCAGGGTTTGTTTCTGGAACGCAAACGGCATCCGCCAACACAAAAACGAGCTCGAATATTTCTTGATGAACCAAAAAATCGATGTTATGTGTATTTCTGAGACTCATATGACATCTAGAAGCACTTTTAAAATTAGTGGTTATTCTTTTTACGATTCAAAGGATCCTAGGGATAGATCATGTGGTGGCTCGGCTATTCTAATCAAATCAAGAATTAAACACCAATGGTTGGGTGGCCTCTCGGAATGTTATATCCAAGCTACGAACGTCTGCATTGATGAATTTTTCCATAACCTTGTTATTTCATCAGTTTACTGTCCACCAAGGTTCTCCATAACGAAGGATCAGTACAACAGTTTCTACAAATCATTAGGTCCCCGCTTCATAGCTGCTGGAGACTATAACGCTAAGCACACATACTGGGGTTCCCGCTAAATTAGTCCCAGAGGTCGGGTCTTGTATGACTCAGTGTCGGAAATGGGTCTTTGTGTTATTTCTACCGGACAACCAACCTATTGGCCAACGGACAATAATAAAATTCCAGACGTAATAGATTTTGGCGTGGCAAAAGGTATATCCCCGGACCTTATTGAGGCTGTAGCCTCCTTGGATTTATCTTCTGACCACTCACCCACAATTATCACTATTTGCAGTCCTCACCAAATAGCAACTAGTGATTTTTTCTTATCAAAAAGAGTAAATTGGTTAAAATATAAAAAATATATCAGCTCTCACTGCTCGGAACACATACCACTAAAAACTCCCCAAGAAATCGATGATTGCCTAAATATCCTAAATGAAAACATTAAAGAAGCCGTTGAACATGCTTCTTCAACATACCGTCAGGTCAAATACAACAAAATTTTTTCTGTCGATGTTGAGGAGCTTTTATATGAAAAAAGGAGAGCGCGAAGAGAATGGCAACAGCATAGATCGCCCCAACTTAAAACGAAGCTAAAAGAGTGTACAAATCGCTTAAAAAACTTGCTGGAGGTACACAGAATTGCATCAATTAAGAAGTATTTGGAAGGTCTAGACGCAACCCCTCAAACAAATTATTCTCTATGGCGATCAGCCAGTCGTCTCAAAAGACCCGTAATCGCAAAACCACCACTGCGCAATCTAAGAGGATCCTGGGCTAGAAATGATGAAGAAAAATGCGATCTGCTCGCAAGCCATTTAAGAAACGTGTTCACTCCTAATACATGCACTGACGTGAGGGAATTACCGCCTGTTGTTTCTAGACGTCCTATAGAAATACGTTTCCGATATTCAGATGTGGTAGAAGCTATTTCTAACCTTAATGATAAAAAAGCTCCTGGCGTTGATTTAATAAGCAACAAAATGCTCATTGAGCTACCTTTTACAGCAAAAAGAATAATTCTTTTTATTTTTAATGCCATAATACGGCTTGAACATTTTCCACCAATATGGAAAGTTGCCTTAGTTAAGATGATTCCTAAGCCTGGTAAAGATCCTTCTAAGGTGGAGTCTTATAGGCCTATAAGTTTGTTACCAACTTTGTCAAAACTGTTTGAAAAGCTGCTTAAAAACAAGCTTACTCCGATCTTGAATGAAAACAATTGCATTCCAGATCACCAATTTGGCTTTAGAAGTCAACATAGCACAATAGAACAAACTCACAGACTGGTGCAGGTTATAAGAAAAACTTTCGAGGAAAAAAAGTACTGCTCCGCGCTTTTTATAGATGTCTCTCAAGCTTTCGATAAAGTATGGCACGAAGGCCTATTAAACAAACTAAAGCTAAACCTTCCAGCTAATATTTTCAACCTACTAGAAAAGTACATAACCGGTCGACAGTTTAAAATCAAAGAGGGAAACCAAATAAGTTCTTCTCAAACAATAGGGGCTGGTGTACCTCAAGGGAGTATACTAGGTCCAGTTCTGTACTTGCTTTACACAGCAGATATGCCAACCAATAGTTTTACACACACGTCGACATTTGCTGATGATACTGCTTTTCTTAGTATTCATAAAGACCCTAAAGAGGCTTCAAACCAATTGCAGCAACACGTAACCCAAGTTGAAAAATGGGCAAAGTTATGGGGAATAAAAATAAATGAACAAAAATGTACCCACGTAACTTTTACTTTACGCAAAGAAACGTGCTCTCCAATTCTTATTAACAACCATATGGTGCCTCAACGAACCGAGACAAAATATCTTGGTATTCACCTAGACCGCCGCCTCACATGGAAGCCTCATATAGATGCGAAGTTGACGCAAATGAAACTTAAAGCTACACAAATTCATTGGCTAATCGGCAGAAACTCTGTGCTTCGTCTTGATTGTAAACTTCTACTCTACAAATCGATTTTGAAACCAATTTGGTGCTACGGCATACAATTATGGGGCACTGCTTCCGCATCCAACATAGAAAAAATTCAGCGCAGGCAAAACAAAATCCTAAGAATGATAACTGGTGCTCCTTGGTATGTTAAAAACAGCAACATCCACAAGGATCTACAAGTTCCACTAGTTAAATGCGAAATCCTGAACTATGTGGACAAGTATTTAAATAAGCTGGAAGCTCACCCAAATCCGCTCGCCCGAAACATCCTGCAACATAGTGGGCACACCCGCCTGAAAAGGAGGGATACTATTGCGCTTATATGAAGCTTGATAATTAATATGAGAACTTAAATTTTAGTCTGGCACTGGCTGGACTTATATTAACTACCTAGTTTTAAGATTTGAACACTTATTCTTAGTTCGCCACAGGCGAAGATTCAATAATAAATATATGAAAAAAAAAAAAAGGATTAGAAGTAGTCGTAGTAGTAGTAATAGTAGTAGTAGTAGTAGTAGTAGTAGTAGTAGTAGTAGTAGTAGTAGTAGTAGTAGTAGTAGTAGTAGTAGTAGTAGTAGTAGTAGTAGTAGTAGTAGTAGTAGTAGTAGTAGTAGTAGTAGTAGTAGTAGTAGTAGTAGTAGTAGTAGTAGTAGTAGTAGTAGTAGTAGTAGTAGTAGTAGTAGTAGTAGTAGTAGTAGAAGTAGTAGTTGTAGCAATGACCATTAATCGTATAAAAGACACCTTGTCGATCTCGAGTCATAGCATATTCACAAAATCCTAGAAACTTCATGTACCGGTATTGACACAGACCCACCTGACTCTGGTTCTCAGAATAAAGTCTTTACCTCTATTATAAAAGCACGAACATGCATTGCTTTTTAATTGGCTTTGCTAGTTTGTCCCCCTTCAAAACCATCATGTCCTTAAGGGGCAGTTGGGATTTGCCTTTGTTGCCGCCTGACCACCAATTAATATCTTCACCTTGTAGTTGTCAATTAAGAATAGTAGGGCAAGATCAGCAGCTTTTATTATTTTTTATTTATCAGGAAGTTTTTTAGACTCTTTGATACTCTATTCTCTGCAAAAGAACGCTGCTTAAAACCCCGTTTCATGCTGTACCGATCCTTAGAAAAATGGTAAAATGTTTGGTCTGGGAAAAGGTCACCAACCAGCCCTATTAAGTCATATTCCAACTCGATTTCCAAATAAAGTTTTGGGACTATGTAGTATTTGCCACAAAAAGCGACTCCAATAGTCTTTACCTAATCTTAAAACACCAAAGTGGACTATCCTGTTAACTGTAGATGAGACGTGTGTTTTTGCAATTTTTTTTGTGACAAGATTTATTGATTTTAAGCGCAAGATTGCAACCAGCGATACCGTAGGGTTTTTGCATTGACGGTCAGGCTAACAAAGTTTTGAAAGTATTTTTACTCTCTTTAAAAGCTTGCGATTAACTTGCTTTTTTAGTTGTTCCACCACGCGACTATTCCGTAAAATCGATAGCTTTGTTCACTGCAGTGTGGAAGTAATGCTTAAGATTTGGATACTCCAGATCCTATTGCCTGGCTTTGCCTGCATGCATAAAGCACATTTGTTGCCTTTTTGGCCATTTGCTGAGCTTCCACACTGAGCTTCCACACCAGCTTTCAGGCACTACTTTGTGTTTCCTGTCAGTATCAGTTAAATTTTTTCCAATCATGAGGTGGTCTATGTACTATCATGACTACAAACAAAAAAATATTTGATTGGAACAATAAAGTTTTTAATTAACGGCGCCAACTCTTTCAAAGTAATTCGCTTTCGAAATGAAAAAACGAAATTGGGGAAGTCTGCTTTATAAGAATATTTATGCATATAAGAATATTTATTTACCCTAAACTCATAAAATTTTATATACGTTTACATCTACATAAATATTTATAAACGTGTCTTAGTATATTACCGGTATATGTTTTCATTGCCAAAATAACAAATATAATATTAATGTATGAAGTTTATGCTACTTAGACACACATGTGTAAAGGTATTTTCCTTTTTTTTTATTGGTTTAGTTAAACTCAGGCAATCACAGGAAAAAGTGTTGCCAAAGGACCTAAACAATTTTAATACAAAATATTGAACATTTTTTTCAAATATTAAAAGCGACGGATTTATACCTGATGTGTAATTTCTAACACATTATTATAAAATTTAAATTCTAAGAATATTTTAAATTAAAAAATTTAATTAACGAGAACCCTTAAATAAATATTGCTTAACATCTAAAGATTTTTTTAAGGAGGAATAAAAGTAACGACTATTTAAATACATGTAACGCCTGTTAAACATATGCTTCAGCATGGCAGTGTGCACGAGACTACAAACTTTTTATACATACACACACATACACACCCACTTTATACTTTAAAAGTGAAAAATAAAAATCCAGTTTCCTTAATCAAAATATTTTTTAGATTTTTAAGTTAGGAGATACATTCGTATAGAAAAAAGGCATGAAATATATATTTTATTGAATCGCTTAATTCATAGTCAGGAAAGGAAATTATTTTAATTTAAACTTTCAAAGAAATAAATAAAAAGAGTAAAATAAACAAAAATACTAAGAAGTTTGCCAAATGTTTTTATAGATCTGTGATGTCAGATAAGGAATAGAATGCAACTCTTAACAGATTTGTCAACAGGGAAAGTTAAAAAATGCTTTAATGATGTCTTCACAAAATGAATAAGAGAGTTGTTTTTGTTACAACAAAATGTTTAAAACCCTTTATCTAAAGCAGTTTTTTTTAAACTTTACAGAAAGCCCAAGGCGATTTTCTAGCACTGTGCTCAGAGTTGGGAAAAATACATGTTTTGCTGTTTTTGAAATAAAAAATACAAGAATACTTGTTCCGGTATTGGTATTTCAAATACAAAATACTAAATACTTTCAAGTCGAGTATTTAAAATACAAAATACAGTACTTTAGTATGTTTTATTTAAAACACAAAACGAAATACTAAAAACATTTATAACCACTAATCTGTAAAACAAGAATTTCATGATTTTTAAAAGTATCATCAGATAAGCAGCCCCTTGTTGGAGAATATATAAATCCTGCTAAAGAAAACAATCTTTCTACAGGTCCTGATGAACACAAACTGGTGTTCAATTTTATGAAAACATTTCTTATATTTTGGTGGCCTTCAAGACTGGAAAGCTCCTTACTTTTGTCATTTAGGAAGCTGACTAACTCCAACTCCAAATACTTAAGAGCAAATAGTTAATCAAAATCTATGCATATATCCCTATATACCTCAGTTGCCACAAAATTTGATATGGAGACCTTAAAGGCGGGAAAATTAACTTTAGGATAGTAGGAAGGACAATGATAGCCCCCTTACAATTCCATAAATTTTATCAAATTTTTTATGCGCTTTATTTCGAAAGCTATTACAGCTTATAACTTCAAAACTTCTACAAAATAAATCAAGAATAATGTTTGCAGTTTGGAAAAAAAATTAATTGGAGCAAGGGTAATGGTAGCCCAATGGCTAGGTTAGGTGAAACTCCCGGCTGCGGATATAAGAAATGAGGTACAGCTTAGGCCAAAAAGAAATTCAAAATTCTATTTGTAGCTCGCATGAGCCTTGTGACATGATTCATACAACACGTACTCTTTTTCAGATTATTGGGTAATTAGCAAATTAGCCAGAGACATACAAAAGTGATTAATAAAAACAAGGAAGAACGCTTTATTTGTCTATGCCGATTCTTATTAACCCTTCACATTTATCTTTTCGTAAATCCAGCCATCTAATCTATTCAAGTTGTTTTCGTACCGAAAATATTATAATAAAAATACTTTGTGCCGGCCCGGCACGTTACAAATATTTAATTTTGTATGAAATTTTTTATTTTTCCGGCATTCCACCGTTCAAACACAAAAGGGAAATGCAGAAGGCGAATTTTTTGAATTCGCCTTGCTGTTATGTTGTTAAGTGTACCCTGGGAAATTGTAACATTTTTCAATTTTGGTTATGACAAATTTTTGTATAACAAAAAAATTTATTTTGACATCATAAGTATTTAAAATACAAAATACATTAGGAGGTGGTATTTCAAATACAAAACAAAATACGTATTTGTTTTTCAAATACTGCCCAATCCTGACTGTGCTAAAGGCGCTTTCAGATGGAATATATTTTACAAAAGCATTTAAACGGCTAATTTGTAAGCGAATAAAAAAGTACAATTTTCATGATTTTACATATGTATGTTTAATTATTTATTTATTTGCAGCTCCAGTTACCATTTTTAAATTACCCTAATTTTTTAACAAAATGCCAACATATAGGGATATACATACATCACAAAAAAAGAATATGCTGAAGAAAATTACGATTATTATTTTATCTGCATGTAATCATAAAAGGCGTATTAGTCTAAGTTACAAACATAAATACATATTTACATAAGAATTTCTGTACATATATTTAAAAAAAAAAAACCTAATTATTTAAGCATAAAAAGTCAGTTTATGACTCAAGCAGAAACATTTTCATACAGAATGAAATGATTATTTCAAAATCTGTTGATGTTCCAAACGATTACATGTTCATTTTAAATCAACCAAAAGTAGGTGTTTTTTATCACTGGAAAAAATGTTATTAAACTAATAAAAAAATCCCCTCCAGGAAGTGTGTAAGTAAGTAGATAGGGAATGCGGGTTCTAGCCCACCGGGTGATTCAGTTAATATTTATTATTGTGGTTTGTGTCTTTGCTAAATGACGAGATTGATTTAGTGCTGCCAGAGTGGTGTGTTTAGTTTGTAGATCGTGTATTTTCTTAGTGGTGAGATTGCTTTAGTGCAGCCAACGTGGTGTGTTTAGTTTGTAGATCGTGTATTTTCTTAGTGGTGAGATTGCTTTAGTGCAGTCAACCTGATGTGTTTAGTGTGTAGGTCGTGTATTTCCTAAGTGGTGAGATTTTTTTAGTGCTGTCAGAGTGGTGTGTTTAGTGTGTAGGTCGTGTGTTTGCTAAATGCTGAAATTGATCTAGTAAATTTTTTTGTTTTTACGGATCATGCTGTTTCACAGCATGTGCTGAGTTTCTTATAGGTGGACATGTGTTTGTGTTTGTAAACAAACAAGTGGGAGACAAAGTGTATGTGTGTGTGTGTGTGTGTGTGAATAAAGAAAAGCAAATGTGGGGACAAAACATGTACAGATGAAGTGTATGTTTATTATAGGCAGATCAGTCATAGCCGCCCTAAAGGCAGACCGACAGACAGACAGACCGATGGACTTTAAAAATTATAAGCCAAACAATTTTATTAGCTTTTATTAGTTTATTAATAGTGGAGGGATTGATTTTGTTTGAAAATAAATTTTTTGCTGCTTTAAGTAAAGTGTTGGAATGCACTTGTTACATTAAACGGATGGATGTGAGACTAAATATTTTTTATTATCTAAAAATTTTAAATTATAAGCCAAGCAATTTTATTAGTTTTTAATAGTGTAGGAATTGTTTTAAAAATTTTTAAAATGCGTAAAGTTGGAGTTAGCACGTGTCAAGTAAGTATGTACATAGTTTTAAACTTCAGCTGGATGAAGATTTTTTGGACTATTTTAGATTTTTTATGAGTAGTGGTATTTAATTGTGTATTAAAGGGGTGGATGTGAGAGTAAATGTTTTTTTTATTTTCTAATAATTAAAAATTGTAAACCAAACAATTTTATTAGTTTTTATTAGTTTATTAATAGTGGAGGGATTGATTTTGTTTGAAAATAATTTTTTTGCTGCTTTAAGTAAAGTGTTGGAATGCACTTGTTATATTAAAGGGAGGGAGGGGATGTAAATGTAAATATTTTCTATTTAAGTTTTAGTAATACAACGTTTAAAAACTAGTATTACGTAGTCGCTTGAATGCTTTCTTCCCAATCTGCTCTCTCTCCACTAATAGTTCGAAATATTTAAAAATAAAATCTTCTCGATAAAATTTAAAAGTTTTTCCAGATCTCCCCATAATATTAAAAAGAAATTGTTTTTGTATTTACTATTTAAATAAAAGACAAAGGTAACAAAAGAAAATTTATCTTTTTCATACTTAGCTATACTGCTACTGTACTATACTGAATCTAATAAAGTGCATCTAATAAACTAAAAAAAAAAAAAAATAATAAAAGTACTTAAAAATAGAAACAAAATACAATATAATTAAACTTGATGTGACAAATATTGATGTGAAAAATATAAATAAGTTTCGAGTTAACCATTTACAAGAAAAAATAATAAACTAAAAAATTAATAAAAGTACTTAAAAATAGAAACAAAATACAAAATAATTAAACTGTTTCTTACTTCACAGTGCTTATATGAAATACAAAAATTAACTGTTTTTACTTAACAATATTGTTTACTAACTATAATAAAGTGTATTAAATAAACAAAAATTTATGACTAAAATATATAAAAGCAAAAACTGCAAACAATTAATGTATAAACAAAAAATTTGTGCCTAAAAAAAAATATAAAAAAAAAAAAATATAAATATAAAAGCAAGAACTAGCTTAAATAAAAAAATAAGGGATATTTAATTCAAGAAAACTTCTACACGGAATAAAATATAAATAAAAATGGCTTCATCCAACAACACACCATCAACTTCAACTGCAGCTGCAATCAAACGTAAGTCCGATCCAATTACGCTTTTAGAAAATAAGAGACCTAATTTAGATAGATCAGTTCAGCCAATAAAAAGTTATTTTAAGAACCGCTTATCAACGTACCGGTTCCCAAAAGTGGACGAAAGTTTAAACATCAATTCTTATTTAGATGAAGGATATGAAGAAATAAAAAAGCTCTTAACGAGTAGCTTGGCAGAGCATGTTTTAATTAAGTTTAATTTAGAGCTTACAGCTCGATATAAGCTTCCTGCTAAAATTGATAATCCGGAAAAAGATATCTTTCATATAACGCAAATGGTGCGATTATGTAGAGCAGATGATGTCGATGCTGCTCTAAAACTTCAAATGGACCTCATTAAAACGAAGATGTCCGAATTCCAGGAGAGGGATTCAGGCTGGACACTAATCAAAATAAAATATTTGAATATAAATATTAATAAAGCGTCACCCCTAAACGGTTCACAATATCTCCCAACACCGAAAGAACTTGCAAGTAAACGGGCATGCCTTAATGTGCTAAACAATGATATATTTTGTTTCAAGTGGTGTCTCATAGCAGCTTTTTATAATGGGGATAACACCAAAACATTTAGAACCTCAACCTATAAAATTAGCAATATTGCTGATAGTATTATAGGTTTAGAGTGTGGAAGAGTTCTGGACTTCACCGGCATGAACTTTCCGACAGATGTTAAGCAAATAAAGATATTTGAGAAAAATAATGCTGACATCAGTGTAAATGTGTTTGGTTATGACTGCAAGCAAAAAAGCGTAATTGGACCTTACTACGTTACAGGAAGTGAAAAGGAGTTCCATATAAATTTAATACTGCTGGAAAGTAAAGATGGAAAAAGCCACCACTACATTTTAATAAAAAATATTTCGAGGTAATTAATTAAACAAATTAAATTTAAAATGTTTATAATAAATGTTTGCTTATATAAAAGAAATAAATAATAATGTTTTAATAAATCTCTTTCCTTTGCAAGAATATTAAAACTTTTCTAGACTATTTATAATTTTTTTTTCTTTGCATTATCTATTTGATTAGATTACTATCAAACCAGTTTTCTCTTCATAAGGGTAATATGCTATTTTGTAACACATGTCTATACAACACCCACCTACCTGAAAGACTAGCAACCCATAAAGAACTAGAGTGTGGTAGGTGTATCTCAAAAATGCCTGAAGGAGAAAAGGCAATCCTTTCATACAGCCATTTCGAGAGGCAAATGGATGTGCCATTTGCCGTTTACGCGGATTTTGAATGTGTGCTAGAAGATGTTATTGAAGATAGTTCTAGTTTTGTTAAAAAGCACATTCCATGTGCCTATTCTTATAATATTAAGTGTAATTTTAACGATAGGTTAGATAGATTTAAGATTTTTTCTGCAAATGATAGTTCTATTAGTGTAGGAGAATATTTTGTAAATAGTTTAGTTTCTGATTGTAGGGATTTATATAAAAAAAATTTTGAATTTGTTGTACCAATGCAACAATTAACTCCCTTAGAAGAAGAAAGTTTTTCAAGAGCCACTCACTGCTATATTTGCAGTAAGACTTTAGGTGATGAGCCAGCAGTTAGAGACCACTGCCATTTGTCCGGAAAATATAGGGGACCAGCACACAATTCGTGCAATCTTAATTATAAAATTCCGAATTTTATACCAATTTTTTTCCATAATTTTTCTGGCTATGACTGTCATTTATTTGTAAAAGACCTTTTAAAGGTTGAAGGAGAAACAAAAATTATTCCTCTAAATAAAGAGTTGTATATTTCATTATCGCATACAATACGCGTGTATAGTGATGATGAAATTCAAATTTTACTAGAAGAAATTCGAGTAAAAAAACAAAAACAAAATATTCCTCAAGCTGTTATTGAAAAACAGCTGGAAAATATAAAGAACTATAAAACTCAAAAGAAAATAGAGTTACGCTTTTTAGACTCCTTTAGATTTATGGCATCTAGTTTAGATTCACTAGTTAACAATTTATCTGAAGATAATTTGAAAGCAATTGGAAAATATTTTCCAAACTCTGAAGAGTTTATTCTTATGAGGCAAAAAGGTGTTTTTCCTTATGAGTATATAAACTCTTTCGAAAAACTAAACGAAAATAAATTACCTGCCATAGAATCTTTTTACAGTAAGCTAAATGATAGTCATTGTTCGGAAGAAGATTATTTACGGGCCCAAAAAATATGGGAAACTTTTAATTGTAATACTCTTAGGGATTATATGGAATTATATTTAAAGACAGATGTGTTGTTACTGACTGATGTTTTTGAAAACTTTAGGAATGTTTGTAAAAAAATTTACAACTTGGATGCAGCTCACTACTATACTGCACCTGGCCTCTCATGGGATGCCATGTTAAAGTATACAAAAATTGAGTTGGAGCTTCTTACAGATTTAGAGATGTATAATTTTGTAAAACGTGGAATACGAGGTGGTCTTACTCAATGTTGTAAGAGATATAGTAAGGCAAATCATAAATATTTAAGTGATTTCGATGAAGCAAAGCCTTCTGAATATATTTTATATTTAGATGCTAATAACCTATATGGTTGGGCTATGTCGGAATCACTTCCTTTTGGTGGCTTTGCTTGGACTGAAAACTTTATACATCCTAAAGACATTCCATCCAACTCGGAAGTGGGCTACATCTATGAAGTAGATTTATTTTATCCCCCTAGCCTCCACGATCGCCATAATGATTTACCATTTTGTGCTGAAAATAAGATAATTGGCGGAAGTAAGCACGAAAAACTGGTGGCTGATCTTTCCAATAAAAGTCGATTCATTATCCATTATAAGACATTAGAACAATGCTTAAATAATGGATTAATACTAGGTAAAGTACATCGAATTCTTCAATTTAATCAGAAACCATGGTTGAAGACATACATTGATCTAAACACCTCATATCGAACAAAAGCCAAAAATGAATTTGAAAAAGATTTTTTCAAATTATTAAATAACGCAGTGTATGGAAAAACTATGGAAAATGTTGATAAAAGAAAAGATGTACGCTTACTAAGTAATTGGGATCGCTTAAACCGCAACAAGCTAGGTATAGGGGAATTAATATCAAAACCTAATTTTCATAGCATCTCACAATTTACTGACACATTATGGGCTGTGCAAATGGATAGAACCCTCACTTTTTATAACAAACCGATCTACTTAGGTTTCTGTGTTCTTGAGCTATCTAAATGGAAAATGTATGATTTTCATTACTCATATATGAAACCAAAATATGAAGAAAATCTTAGCCTAAATTATATGGACACAGACTCCTTCATTTATTCTGTTCGAACTGATGATTTTTATGATGATATTCGGGCAGATATAAAAGAACGGTTTGATACTTCATCCTACTCAGAAAATAATCCATTTAATTTTCCTTTATTAAATAAAAAAGTTCTGGGTATGATGAAAGATGAAAGTGAGGGTAAATTCATAACAGAATTTGTTGGCTTAGCACCTAAAGTCTATTCCTATACAATTGAAGGTGATGTAAATATAAAAAAAGCAAAGGGAGTTAAAAAATGTATTGTAGGTAATTATAGTATACTAGATTATAAGAATGTCTTATTTAATAAAGAAATAGTTAGTGCATGTATGTATACATTTACTAGTAAATTGCATAATGTACTAACAAATGAAATTAATAAGGTAGCTTTAAGTTTCATAGACACCAAGCGTAAAGTTAGTGATAATTGTATAAAAACGTATGCTTGGCACCATTACCAACTAGATAGTGGTAATGGTGAAGAAGAATTGGATAAATTAATAAATGTAATATTTGAATTAGAAAGTGATAGTATTCAGTTAGAATAAAATAGTTTTATTTTAGTTTTAGTTTTAACAAATAATATTAATTAATAATAAGAAAATTTAAATAAAAAACAAAATTGTATTTTAAGCTAAAGAAAAAACATTTATTGAGTTCTATTTTTATTACAAAAGTTGGAAAAGTAAGTATTATTATAACAAATTATATAACTTTATGAACAATTCCAGTTAATGGGGTGTACTCCATCAAACGGTCGTATATAATCAGACAGTAAGCATTTGTATTTGCTGGAATCGGGCTATCAGTTTCAAACTCAATCTTTACATCAATTGGTCCGCTTTTAATCATCTCATTTTGATAGGTAACATCAATTACAGCAATTGGAATATCTTTAAATTTTTCACAGGAAATAAGTGGTTGGGCTTCCGTCATATAGTATTGTTGTTGAAATTTCGCATACATATCATATAAAATAGCATAACGATTTTCTTTAAACTTTAAATTTAAGTCATCATATGGATACACATCGGAATTTAAATGTACTTTAATATTTTTCAAGTTAGAATGAATATATTTATTATTTTTTTCTAAGACGAATACTATAAACCGAGGTCTCTCTCTATTGATTGACATCTTGACATTCCAGTAATGATTTCTACCGCCAACAAATGTAGGATTTAAATAACAGTCCCAGCTACGAAAAGCTATGGGTAAGGAAGTTGCATCTTTTATAATCTTCATTATTTCTATTTTTTTAGAATCGGATAAGTGAATATGTGGAATTCTCCATGTAATGTTTGTTATTGTTAACTGAAGATTTTCATTTACATCTGTTGAGTAATATGCATTTACATCACTTGAGCTACGTAAAAGAATCAGCTCGTGTTTACTATTCAATATTATTTTTTTGAAATCCTCAGCAAATCCCATTAACAGTTTCAGGGGGATGTAAAAGCTAAAATTTGATAACGGCAAGTCTTGAGAAATAGACCAGCCTGCATTTCTCATCATATTACTTTCAAACTCATTTAGAGAAATATAATTTTTTAAAGTACTTGCAGTTCCCAAGTATCGAGTTCGATCAACTTCAACACCATTAATTTCGTAACGTATTTCTTCAAATAGATACGCTACACAATTATTTTTTAGACGAGCATTTATTGATTCTTCACCTTTTAAATTCTTTATATTTCCTTCTATATATAAATAGCTCTCTGAAGGAAGAACATACAAGTCTTGATTTTGAACTGTAATTCGAATTTCATCATTATTTCTAAATGATTGAATATAGGGTAAATAGCTATGATAATCTTTTTTAATTATATTCTCATCTGAATATGGTTTTTCCAAAACATTAAGTATATCAGACATCGTTTTTTACTTTAAACTTGAGTAATTTTAAAAATTCTTTGTTCTTTTTAGTTAACTTTGGTTTACGTACTTTGTCAGATTTAATTATAGTGTCCTTATTGATATTATTCTGTTTTGTTGTTGTTGTATTGTAAATTATCATATTTTCTTTGGTCTTAGATGTAATCTGAGTGTTATTTCCTCACCCCTGAAATTTATTAAACGACCTTTTTGATCAACGATGCTAATAGTTATGTGTGTTATTTCTCTGACGTTTACTGGCAAATAAATAAGATTATTGGGGATCACATCTAATTTATAGCCTGGAGGAACGTCCAGTGCAAACTCATGAAGTATATGTGCGGGGGAGTTATTCATATACGCTCCTCTTATGATATTACATTTAATTTGAATAGCATTAACTTTTAAAATATTTACTGGTTGATTTGATGAATGTTTAATACTCGAATCTAAAGTTGTTTTATCAAATCCAAATAAACTACCAATAGATCGATTCCGATCAAAGAATATTGTTTCATGTGAAGAGGTTATTTCAACTTGTAGGGTATTGTTATTAGCTTCAATTATAACAGATTTTTTGGAATCCACTGCTTTATACTGTGTAGTAATATAATCAGCGATATCTTGTAACTCATACGACCCAATAGGAATTTCAATAACTTTATCCCCTATATGAAAAAGATTATTATCATAATCTACATTGGGAACAGAATTGTATGAATGAAAGTCAATTAGACAACATTCATAATCATCTTTTAATTGTATTGGCGGAAAGTACTTTGCTGTTAAGATTGAAGACTTTCCGCTTAATGCTAATGTAATTGACATATTAAACTCTCAACTACAAATGAAAATAAAAATGCTTTGATGTTTGACTTTTATTTATTTTATTAATTTTCAAATAAATTTACAATATTTCAGTTTTTTTAATCCAAGAGTTGTGTTGATTTGAGAAACCCAACCATTTAACATATACCTTATTCCCTTTAGTTCTTAATACTTTTTCCACTAGATATGTATTTGGGTAACGTGTATGTAGTATCTCCTCCTTATAAAATCCTCCTTTTATTTCATTGCCTTGATAATCTTCTAGCAAAAATGTAATAGGATAAGTATTCTGTATTGATCTGATTTTAAATATTTCAGTTGTCCAGTTGGGAGTATATCCTTTTTCAAATATATGTTTATATTTACTTATGCGGACGTAATCTCCTACATTAAAGCGTGATGGTTTAAATATTTTTAAATTGCTATATACAGTATTGAGCAGTTGCTTTTCATTTTTAGCTGACACATGAGCAGGTGCCATTTTTATTGTTCGATGTGTTTTGTGATTGTATTGTTTAACTAAGCTTTTGTATATATTAAGCCATTTATAGTTTCCATTATTACTAAATTCTCTCCACATTATACTTTTCAATGTTCTATTGAATCGTTCTACAATCGAAGCTTTCATTACACTAAATGTAGAGTAATGATTAATTGAATATTTTCGCATTAACGCTCCAAACTCTTTGTTAAAAAACTCTTTACCATCATCTGTTTGCAAATTTTTTGGCACACGTCCTAAACGAAGTATGTTTTGAAATGCTTTGGAAACTTCAGAAGCAGTTTTCGACTTGATTGATTCAGCCCATGCATATTTTGAAAATGTATCAATAACTGTTAACATATATTTATACCCGTTGTTGCTAGATGAATAGTCACCCATTTCTACTAAATCAGCTTGCCAAAGATCATCTATACCCTTTGTAATAACTCTACGCCTTAAGAAATTTCTGCGTGCTGTTGAATGAAGCTCATTAACTAAATCTCTTTTTGTTATTACCATTCTTAATTTGATTTATATTTTAGATTATTTTTGGAGTTGTTGCTGTTTTGATTATTATCACCATCTAGTGGTATATATTTTAAATTATTTTCAGATGAAAATAAAAATTTTTCAATTTCGTAAATTTTTTGATTGAAATGATCTATATGGTTGTTTAGAATTAGATTTATTTTTTCATGAATTTCATTTATTTCCTTTCTTAAATATCTATTTAATTCTTCTTCTAATTTTTCAATCTGAGACAATACGAATAATTTATTTACAGCATCTGTTTCTTCTATAGGTGTAGCCAAGTTCTTAATTATTTTATGTTCTACGTTTATGTCACTTCCATCTAGCGTAAAACCAAAATGTTTTTTAAAAAAATGTTTCTTGTTTGCTCCGTCACTGAAATGTTGTTGTTTACTATAGTGACCAAACTTATCCACAGTCATATTTTCTTTACAGTCTTGGTAAATTTTTTTTATAAATATGCCGATATTACTCAATTATATTTGCTTCTTTTAATTCCTCAATTATTGATAGAATTTCGTTAGTGTGATTATTATTACCCGCGTGTTGTGATGCCAGTAAAAGTTTTAATCGTTCTACTATTTCATTAGGGTTATCCCAGTATATATAGTTTGATTTGTTGAGATTAAGCTTCATTAAACCTTCACCAATATGTGTAGAGGAAGGAAACAGTTTGCTTATTATTTTTTTATATTTATAACCTCTATTACCTTTAAGTTGATTACTTGGATCATAATTTCTTCTATGTGCGTTTGTATCAATTAAAATTCTTTTATATATTTCCAGTTCAGATGAGTCATACTGCTCTGGTTTTTGATGGAAAAGTAGCGAATATAAACCTGGTGTTAGCGCCCAAGACTTTTTCCCAATTTTAATTTTTTCACCATTAATCTCAAAATCTGAGTTTCCTAGTTTCCAACTACCATTCTCACTTTTATGAGGTCCAAAAACATTATCAAGTTTTTTGCTGTCACTTAGGTCCGATAAATTATATTCCCAATCTGAAGACTGCGAATAAAATGACTGATCATCTACCTCTATATTTTCGATATCTCTAGTCTTTGATAATAAATCTTCTATAACAACATTTTTCTTGGGAATGTCAATGTTATCCTCTATATATTTTATTTTGTTTTTATCTGGTTTCGATGCTGTAGGCTTTAATGAGTTTGTATTAGATAGTTTAACTAGTTTTTTTAAGGGTTCTGTTATTGGTTTAAATTTATTTTCTAATTTATTAAAGGCTTCTGCTTCTCCACGTTTAATACTTTCAAATTTTCTTTTTAAAATTTTCCTTGATTTAACCAATTCCTTCAGCATGTTTTCTTCCATGATGATATTTAAAGGTAGTGGATATAATATGACAATTTTAGACAACTAAAACAGCTTTATAAACAGCTAAACAGATTTATCAAACAGCTAAACAGATTTATCAAACAGCTAAAACAGCTTTATAAACAGCTAAACAGATCTATTAAACAGCTAAAACAGCTTTATCAAACAGCTAAACAGATTTATCAAACAGCTAAACAGTATAAAAAAGTTTTGTATGTATATGTTTTATATAATGGATACACGTCTGATACATGTGACTAAACGAATGCAACTAAACTTGTATAAAGATGTGAAAACCTTTTCTATAGCGTCCATTATGCATTTCATCATCCTTACTTATAACTAGAAATCCATATTTATCCTTCCAGCATTCTCTACATATTTCAGAAAATATATTAATGCTCATATCATTTCCAACATGATCTTTGTAAATATGCTTTAAGTTTAAATCGTCTTGCTTAAATACTATAATCATATTTGCATTATCCCGTATCAAATGTTTTGGAATGTGTGTATACGTTTGACATAGGTAGAAGGCATCAATATTACTATGTCTTCCCATGCAGAAGTATGATCTAATATTACTCTGCTTTTCACATGCAACATCATCAAATATCATTACTGAATTTGATTTTGCTTCTTGGGGTGGTATTACATTCTCATTTTCCGAAAATGTGTAAAGTCCCATACCTTTTACAGAAGAAATTAATTTTCTAAGATATTGATATTTTGGTTGATGCAATGATTTTGAGAACAAATATATATTTTTAAATTTTATTCCATTAGGGCTTTCAATTAAACTAAGCATAACATTTGTTTTTCCACAATTTGATGGACCTACTATAATTGCTCTTATAGAATTTGGTAATAAACAACTGTGTTTAATGCCATTAACATCTTTTACCAAGTCTATATTTCTAACTGTAATATCCTTATGTTGCCTTATTAAACGCATGCTTTCAACTGAGACGGTGTGGGTATATAAAGAATTACTTAAAGTAATGTTTACTCACTATCAAACAGGTTATATAAATGATTGTATATATAAAGAAAACACTTAGTAAAAAACAACACGTTCGCGGAAAAGGACTGATAAATAACTTAATTAATTCCCTACCAATTGAGCTACACCTACCAGGGTATCAATACTGTGGACCTGGGACAAAACTAGAAAAACGATTAGAAAGAGGGGATAAGGGAATAAATCCCCTAGATGCAGCTTGTAAAGTTCATGATATTGCTTATTCTCAAAACACTAATATTAATAGAAGACATCAAGCAGATAAAGAACTAGCAGAAAAGGCTTGGGAACGAGTTAAGGCTAAAGATAGCACACTTGGAGAAAAATTAAATGCATACATTGTTGCTAACGCTATGAAATCTAAAATCAAATTTGGTTTAGGCTTAAAATCTTGTAAATCAAAAAAGAGGGTTTATAAGCAAAACATTTTTAAGAAAGCGGTTAAAAAAGCAGCAGCTATCTTGAAAAAGGAAAAACCTGAAACTATTGAAAATGCTATAAAAACTGCACGAAAAGTTGTTAAAAATTGCTTTCGTAATAAAAAGCAATTTGACATTAAAATTCCAAGAATTATCAAAGTTCCAAAGATTGGTGGTTTTCTTCCTTTAGTTCCTATACTAACTGCACTTGGAGCATTAGGCGCATTAGCTTCCGGAGGATCATCAATTGCTAGAGCTGTAAACACCGCTAGAAATGGTAGACAGCAACTTGAAGAAAGTGAGCGGCATAATAGAGTATTAGAAGCAATTGCAATGGGTAAAGGCTTATACCTGAAACCACATAAAAAGGGATATGGAATTTTTTATGATAATATATCAAAAAACTAATAGATCAGCTACCTAATAGACCGCTAACAGACGTCGATTTGAAAAGATTTGGAAAAAATTATATTCCTAGTTTTAGAGGAGTTTATATGAGAGATACACTTCCTAAAACTCCTCGAAAAAAAGAATGCGGTATTATTAACTTGGACAATATAAGCGGAAAAGGCACACATTGGGTAGCATATTATAAAAATAACAAATATATTGAATATTTTGATAGTTTTGGTAATCTTCAACCTCCCTTGGAAGTTTTAAGTTATTTAGGAAATAACATTAAATATAATCATAAAAGATATCAAAGAATGAATACCTTTAACTGTGGTCATTTATGTCTAAAATTTTTAATCAATATGAAAAATAAAGAAAGCAATAAATAAAAAGCAAAACACAATTTTTTTATTTATTTTTATTATTTATTATCAATTCGTGATATTAGTCTATATACTTTTACATCAGTTTTTATTTTATCATACATCTTTTTAGAAAACTCATAGCATAATCTCGTTAAATCAATTTCTATATCTCTATCATATGGACAATTAAGTTCACAGATTTGAGTAACAGTTTTGTTTAACTTAGAGCAAGATGGTATATAATATTCATAGTAGAAGTGAACAATTTGTTTTCTCAAAATGCTATTCCAACATAAAATTGATGATAGAAATGATCCAATCCGAAGTAATGATCGCCAAGTATCTGGATCAATCTTAATTTCGTATTTACCTTGCTTGATCATGAAATAGCACACTCCCTTTTTATATTTAAAGCTGTAGAATGTTTCTCTCTCACCCTCCCTCTCAAAGAGATTTATAAAGCCGACAAATTTTACTTGATTTATAACATTACTTATATGATCCTTATAGCTCATGAGATGTAACCATTCTTCTCGATCTATTCCCACAAAATTTTTATCCTTATAGTGTATCCATATAATTGGTTTGAATCCTAATACAGTTGAAAATCCACACGAGATTTTAAATCTTAAATCTAAGAAATACTCCATTTCAAAAACAACATCATACACTGCGTTTTTTCGTCCTTGACTGAATTTAAACAATTTTTTAGTTTTGTTTTCCATCCTCAATGATTTTTTAAATTAAACTGATGATCTTGCTTCTTTAAAAGCACTTTATATACATATATTTTCCATTTGCTTACCCCCAATTTTTAAAGTTTATAATAAATTTGTTTATTGCTTAAATTTTTTCATAATTTCTTAACTTCTTAATTAATTGTTGATACTTTTCAATAATCTTGAAAACTCTCTCCTTTCTCATATGGAAAAAGTAGCATCCACAGAGTCCAACTACATCTCCATCAGAATTTTTGTGGGGGCAAGGCTTATCAAATTTATTTATATTGCAGTACTGTTTTTTGAATGCATTAATAAATTCTAAATCTTCTTCGAAAATTAAATTTTCAAATTTCTCTAGAAAATCATTAATATTATCCATCTTTATAGGTTAATGATATACTTGAGACTGTATATATCATAAGTTCTCAGCCCTTTATATAATATTATAAATTAAAAACATCAGAAATTAATTTTCAATCAATTTTTTAATTTTATTTAAAATGTTTAAAATTCATTATCAGTATAATAATCTCTTAGAGTATAAGCCACCTTTATCTCCAACTTGTATGAATCATTTGTTTTGTCGTCATTTGAAGGAATTTTGGAAATTGAGTAGATACCAGTAGATAGGTTTTCTATATCCTTATCAGTGAGAGAATTAAATCTCTTAGGCAGGTATAAAATTTTTGAGTCCAATTCCAAAACAATAACATCTCCATATTTAGTATTTACACGTTTTGCTTTGGTAATGAAATAATCCTGTCCATCTATCATATCCTTAAGACTTATAATGGTTTGCCTTAAACTTAGCTGATTAAAGGTTGATACCAAGTCCGTATTGATGTTCATCCTTGGGTTCTTATTTATTTAATGTTCAAAAAGAATATAAACTATCAATTTATAGGAAATTTTCATAATCAATTTATTTAGACTATTATAAAGTAATAAAAATTACTCATCTTAAGCAATTAACACTCTTACTAGAGAAAAACTTTAAGAGAGAAAAAAGATAAAAAAAAAAAACCATAAACGATTAATTTTATATAAACTCTTTATTTTTAATTATTTAAATAATATTTAAATTTATATTCAACATCATCTGATCCCCGTCGTCATCAAACCAAAAATCATCTCGAAATTTCCTAAGCTCCTCATCACCTTCTTCGTCTAGGATAAACTCCGATACAGGATCGTTGAATGGATAATAATACCCCAACTGATTATTAGGAATTTCCCTTAGGTATTCATCCTCTTCAAAGGATATAAGCTCTGATATTTCCTTCTCAAGAATATTTTCTGAAAAAATTATGTCCATATTTTTAGTGTAATTCAAAAGAAGCCTTCCAAAGAAACTTATATACTAGTTTTAAACGTTGTATTACTAAAACTTAAATAGAAAATATTTTCCTCCCTCTTTCAAACTTTCAAAAAAAAAAAAAATCTTAAGCATATTCCAACACTTTACTTAAAGCAGCAAAAATTTATTTTCCAAAAAACTATTGTAAATCAATCCCTGCACTATTAATAAACTAATAAAAAACTTTTTGTTCTTAACCTACATATACAAACACACAAACATTAACTATAAAAAATAAATATCACCACTTATAGAAAAAATCTAAAATAGTCCAAAAAATCTTCATCCAGCTGAAGTTTAAAACTATGTACATACTTACTTGACACGTGCTAACTCCAACTTTACGCATTTTAAAAATTTTTAAAACAATTCCTACACTATTAAAAACTAATAAAATTGCTTGGCTTATAATTTAAAATTTTTAGATAATAAAAAATATTTAGTCTCACATCCATCCGTTTAATGTAACAAGTGCATTCCAACACTTTACTTAAAGCAGCAAAAAATTTATTTTCAAACAAAATCAATCCCTCCACTATTAATAAACTAATAAAAGCTAATAAAATTGTTTGGCTTATAATTTTTAAAGTCCATCGGTCTGTCTGTCTGTCGGTCTGCCTTTAGGGCGGCTATGACTGATCTGCCTATAATAAACATACACTTCATCTGTACATGTTTTGTCCCCACATTTGCTTTTCTTTATTCACACACACACACACACACACATACACTTTGTCTCCCACTTGTTTGTTTACAAACACAAACACATGTCCACCTATAAGAAACTCAGCACATGCTGTGAAACAGCATGATCCGTAAAAACAAAAAAATTTACTAGATCAATTTCAGCATTTAGCAAACACACGACCTACACACTAAACACACCACTCTGACAGCACTAAAAAAATCTCACCACTTAGGAAATACACGACCTACACACTAAACACATCAGGTTGACTGCACTAAAGCAATCTCACCACTAAGAAAATACACGATCTACAAACTAAACACACCACGTTGGCTGCACTAAAGCAATCTCACCACTAAGAAAATACACGATCTACAAACTAAACACACCACTCTGGCAGCACTAAATCAATCTCGTCATTTAGCAAAGACACAAACCACAATAATAAATATTAACTGAATCACCCGGTGGGCTAGAACCCGCATTCCCTATCTACTTAAGTACATATATTCGGATGTGTATGATACTAGAAAAATATAGAAGTGATGGGGAAAAGAATAAGAGACAAAAACCATTTTTAAACATATGCATAAGATACGAGTGTGTTATAGCATTTCTCAGCTATCAGCCCATCTAAGAACTTAAGAAATTTTGCATTTAGCAACTAACTTCAAAAAGGATGTTTGTAATGAGAAACAACATAATAAGGTAAACACAAATACGCCAAAATAAAGAAAGAGTGTTACACTTGGCTGTGTCGAATTTTTTATACCCTTTAACAATACGCTGGAATGTAAAAGAAAACTTATTTCAGGTAAACAATAGTCCAAACCATGAGAACATATTGAGGCATACTTCCATGCGCCTAAAAGTACGCTGTACTTTTGTGTTTGTAAAAAAGATTCTAGTAAAATATATAAGAATATGCATGATTTTAGAATAAAACATTGACATTGAGGGAACATTTAAACTGCACGAGCCAACGATCTCAACACATACTTAAACTATTTTCAGGTTTAAACCAATACTAAAAGTCAGGACTGCTCACCTGCTAGAAAGCAGAAGAACAGCTTTTGAGTACAATGTAAAATGTGGAAGTCCACAAGGGGACATTCTCCTTCTTCCTTATATGGGTTATTACAATAAACGGTCTTTCAGGGACCTTAGGTGACAGTGTAATTAAAAAAATTTTGCTTAGTAGATGACGTAGCTACTTATATTTTGGAGCAAATTAGCTTTGTAGAAGGGCGGAGAACGCACTGAATATTGGACATGCCTGGGCTCAGTCTTAAGAACTGAATGTGGACCTCAATAAGACTGAAGGAAAACGAAAATCAGATATTTTGACGAGTCTCGTTTCTTGCGAATAACAGCCAAGATAGCCGGGAAGGTGAAATTAGTAGAATTAATTCTGACGCACAACTTGAAGGAAAGAGCAGGGAAGTCTCATTGATGCCGGGAGTTATTTAGAAGGACTCTAGGTTCAAAATTGGGTTCGAGTCCAAAGGCAATATACTGTCTATGCCACAGCATGATTAGACCACTACTTACCTACGCTTCGGGGCATGGTGGATATTATTTAACAGGAAGTGCAATATAAGAATCCTAAAAAGCCTCAACGAACATGCTGCCTTGTAATAAGCGGAGTGAAAGTACTAGTTAAGTGAGACTCTACCGCAGATAACCGAAAGGCACCCTTGTTTAAAGTCTGTAGATCAAAATGCTGTTATTTTCTAGAACGCAAAAAAGCGAAGGTCCGAGCAATTATGGAATGTTTGTTCCGGCTCAAGGTAGAAGCAGATTTATCGTTCGAAAAACTTAGTGTCGATAAAAGCGATTATATTTGGGAGCATCAAGTGTAGCATAGTATTGCAAGACAAAAAGTTGATTAATGATTGCTCAGTATATGAGACGACATTGCGAGGTAATCCGATATGAACGGGCAAATAATCTGTCAAAGTAGGCAAGAAAACAGCCGGCAGTTGTACTGGGGACCACAAAACTTTTCACTGCAAAGAAAGCTGAGTAAAGGGAATGAGTGGAAACTGCTCACAGTGAACTGTAAAATGATAAGACAAGTGGTAGAAAAGCTACGGAAAGCCTGAAGCTGAGGAAATCTGCACTGAAAAAGTTGGTCAGTTTGATGATGGATCATTCAAACCTACAAACACACCTCCATCACATAAAGATTGTGAAAAGGGGCAATGGAGGGAAAACAACTTTCTGTAAACTTCTTCTGCGACATTCTTTTCTCATATCTAGGAGCACACAGCAAACTCTGTATGTCCTGCGGAGCTCAAGGTCCTTTTTAAAAGTCTCCCTCTTTCAGCATTCGCAATTTCTCTTAATTTTTTAGTAGAACATAATCTGATACTTCTGTCTTCTTCTTTTCTTTTTAATTTTTCTGATTGCCAAACATTTTTTGTGACTGCATTGTCGGCAAGGAGCTTATTTAGGCTTAGTGAATCAAGTGTAATAAAGGCATGCTTGGGACATAAGCAAAGTGGGAAAAGCCTGGGGGGCGGGGTTGATTGCAAGATCTTCTGCCAGGACTGGATAGGAAGGACACTGACCTGCTGCTCAAGGAAAACGGAAAGGTTCTACGGTGTACAACTGAAGCTCTCACAGAGCACTGCGATATGAGATATAAGACTAGTAAGTAGGGTTTGAATCTTCCGGACTTCTGCATGGTACATGTGTCAAGCGAAATGACAAATTTATTATTCCCTCATTATTTTTGTGAA
Source organism: Melanophora roralis (assembly GCA_963583895.1). Lineage (NCBI taxonomy): Eukaryota > Metazoa > Arthropoda > Insecta > Diptera > Rhinophoridae > Melanophora > Melanophora roralis. Next base: position 20,251,976 of record OY757190.1, on the reverse strand, counting down.
GTTTTTATGAAGAAAACGAAATGTTTGGTTGTAATGTGGGAGTTTGCATTTTTTATTTCACACATTTAAATCGTTTAGTTCGCCCAGAAACAAAATTAAAAGAAGAGAAATACTTCTCATTCTCGTGAGTGTTTTGGCATTTTTATGTTTGTTATTCACTGATTCGCGGTAAAGTCGTGTGCAATTTTAGTCAAAAAAAAAGTTAAAATAAAAAGGTTTTTTCTACTGCTTTTTCTAAAATTTTATTTACACAAGGGAAGCTGCTAATAAAAATGTCTTTTTTTACTTTTGTGTAAATATTCGTATCTACATGCTTACATTCATACATATGCATGCGGGTTCCTGTGTGATTTTCCTACAACATTAAAGGTTTTCTTCATACATGGAAATGTTAATTTCATTGAGTATTATCCTTAATATGTTTGATTTTTTTCCATTTATATTTTTCCATTTTGCACATACAGATGTTGTAAAAATTCACGGATATGTGTGCAGTTAGGTAATAGGACGGACGGAAACGTTTTGAATCCAAATAGTATTTACACAAATCTAATAGCTTAGATACTACGAGTATATGTATGCAAGTATGTGGTGCTGATTGCTTTACAAGGTGTCTGAATTTGACATTAATGTAAAAATGTTTCAAATGTTTATTCTTTCATTTTTTTCTTTATTTGAAAATTTATCTCCTCTTGAACAGCACGAAAGTTATTTATGTCTAAAGAATCTTAAGGGAATATTTTAATTTGTAATTATCGCAAATGTTATTCAATTAAAAACAGTTTTGCATATTTTTTTAAGCGATTTAACTTAAGCTTATGGAAAGTATTTTTTTTTTTAAGTTTACATAATTTAAGGGTTTTTAAGTTGTTTTAGCAATAGCTGAAACATAGCATTTTAAGTACAACAATTAAAATGGATTTTAAATAAACGTGTTTAAATTGTTTAAAATAACTCACTCATTGAAATATGTATATAAGTAAGTGTTTCAAAACTTAAAACCAACCAGGGCATGTAAATAGTAATATCTTCGAATTTTCGATAGAAAAAATGATCCAAAGAAACATCAGAGAGGCAACTGAAGTATAACATATTAAGACATTGAACCAAGTGTTTTGAAAATTAAGTGATTTATAAATTTTTGATTCTAAATTTTTTCCACGAAAAATATTTATTATTTTTTTATCAAGAAACGATAATTATTTTGTTTAATATTAATTTTTTTTGCAAGGATAAGTGCTATATTTTTGATTAATATAAAATTCTTTTGTAAAGTGAGGGCACAAGAAAAATCGCTGTCAGAATAAAATATTTTATATTTCACCAGCGTCATTTGAAGTCATTTTGCATGAAAAAAAAATGTCATTCCAAAATTCTGTTCACCAGGTGTCTGGAGGCAGATTTATATTATCAAAATTTAATAAAAAAGTAATGAATTATACAAAGTTTTATTAAGAGCATTGAACGATAGAATGAAAATCTGGGTTTTATTTTTTGAAAGAATATGTCATCTATATGTCTTCCGTCAAGTTGAACACAGTGTTCAAAGCGGAGGCTTGTGTTTTGTGCCACAGGCTGCAGCAAACTTAGTTTCTTTAGAGCCACACGAGATTGGGGTCGTCATTATAAACCCTCTCTTTGAGGTAGCCCAATAAAAAAAATCCATGGGGGTTAGATCGGGCGACCTCGGTGGCCATGGGTCATCCCCAAAGCTACTGAACCGTTTTTAGGGAAAATTTTCCCGAAGTAAATTCATCGAAGCTTTGGCTGTAGGTGCAGTCACCCCATCTTGTTGAAACCACGTTTGTAAAGAGTACAATGGATAAGCTCGCAGGTTTGGCAAAAAGAATTCCGCAATGATTCGTCAATAATTTTCCCCGTTGACATTCGTCGCCTGTCCTCGAGAATTTTCGAAAAAATATGGTCCAACTATGTTGTGCGTAAATCAAGCACACCAAACAGTTACCCTGGAGCAATGCAATGGTTTTTGAGATTTCAATCGGGGGTTGCGGGTTTTTGGAAACCAGTAACGTCAGCTTTGCTGGTTGACGTGGCCGTTTAGGGAAAACATCGTTTTACAAAAAATTTTGCGTAAGTCTCAGTCACTTTTTTTCATTTCATAAACAATTTTTAAAGAATGGAACTTCAGATTTGTAATATTTCATGAATAATCGCTCTTGGAAGTCCCAGTGAGGCTGCTCTTTTTCACATTGAAAGTCGCAGTTTTTCACGTAAACAGCTTTCAGCCAGTTTAGTGCTTTCAAGTGTCCTTGAAGATCGACTCGGCCCTGGCCATGGGACATTCATAGCCAAAGCAGTTGCGCGGAGTCTGTGCCCCCCGAATACCTAACTTTGAAGAAAATTGTTGATGCGCAATTACGTAAAAATCATTGCTCTTAAAGAATGTCTCCACAGCAAACGCACGATGCTCACTCGACCACTGGGACATCGTGACTGACAAATCCGCACAATGGATAATTAAAACGATGAAAGCCTCCCTCTTCACCATTTATTACTTTTTGAATAGTCGTATTTAAAGCTATAAATTTGCCACCAAAAACCCTTTAATAATCTTCTGCTAACTTGATTATAAGGCAAAATACGATTCTGCTACCGTGGATGCTTTTACCCAGTTGGACTATGGTCCACAACATGTGATTCTAGAGCATTATGTTAAAAGAGTACAAACCCATTAAAAAATCTAATATAGTAGCAACAGTGCATTAAGGCGCATAAAAATTTTTTCCTAATGATCTTATTTGAGTTGCTAAATTAAAGTCTTCCATTGATATTTGTAAATTTGTGCCATAAGATATGATACATTTGGAGTAACGTTACTTTCTGCCGGTATTTTCTATATGTATGTGTACGTATATATAAAGAACAACACCAACATGTGGAAAAAAAACAATTTGTTTGTAGGACACATATTTTATAAAATCATTATAATATTTATACATTATTGGATGTAAAATAGCTATTTAATATTTTACATCATCACCTTTATATTGTTCGTTTTTATTTTTATAAAAAAATAAAATTGACTTTTTTCGAGTAACTCTATGATAAAAGGTAACTACTTACACGCACCAAAAGTTCGCTATCGAAATGTTGAAGAATTATTTTGAACGTATTCTCCAGATAATTGTTACCCACAACCATCATAATACACATGTTACTACATTCGTATATTCTAGTATTTACTAAAGATAAGTACACAAAATGTGGGGGAAAAACAAAATCGAAACACAAACTTCTTTCATGATTACAGGGATCAATTTTAATGATTTCCCTTCTTAAAAATATTCAAACACGCATCATTATAAACATATATTAACGTGTCTGTGTGTATTTTAATACAAGAATGTATGTAAAGCATGTGAAAAGTTAGAGAAGGCGTGTGTGTTTAACGAATTAATATCATGTGTATGAGCTTAATAATATTTTAACACTTCAATGTGGATGAGTGTGTGTGTTATTTAAAAAGAAAATATTATATCTATCTTTAGAGGTTAATTTTTTTGCATTTTTTTTTTTTGTAGAAAAATATTAGAAGTTTATCGTAGCTACAATTTAAATGTCTGTTGTTTTGTAAAAATATTATATTTAGTCATTTAATCCCACTGGTCTCACTTAATCATTGAACTTCAGATAAGTAGATGGTGATAATCGAAGAACCACCAGAAAGATCCTTGCTGTAGGCTGCAAGCAAAACGTGTAGAAAAGCCTTAGACTTCTTGCCGTATACTAGGGGGAGTTTGTATTGGGTTTTAAAATTTGGCTTTTGCAATTTGACTATTATTAGTTTTTTGAAAAGCTTAAATTAGAAACTGAAACAAAGTTTATTTTTTAACTTTTAATAATTTTTTTTATAAAAAAATTATGAACTGATATAAAACTGTCCCTTGTATGTGGGTTTGTTTGATAGATTTGTTTTGCAGGGAGAAAATATATTATGTCTTGGAATTCACTTTATAGAATGAAAATAGAGTGCTGTTGGAGTCTTTTGCTTTTTACTTTTTTTACAATTACTTTGAAAAAAACCTGAATTTGATTGTAAGCTAAGAACAAATTAAGGTAAATAAAAGAGCAATCAAGTAAGTGACTGATGCTTTTTAATTTTTTTCTAAATTCTATCCTGATTTCAATATGATTAAAAGCAACTGACCACCTAAATGAATTAAGAAAGTCAAATAGTGGACAAAATGTAACCCTTCATGCGCTAAATATACAGTATAAAATTTTCTTTTTTATATTTTTAATTTTATCTCTACTCCTTACCAAATTGCAAAACATTCACAAGAAAAAGGACATTTTTTTAGAATTTCACTAATATCCATAAAAAAGCTTGACAAATAAATTTCACTGTATTATATCTATGAACATATGTATGGGGGCAGAGGTCATTTGCAATTGCCATTATATGTATTAATTGGCTTTCTTTTAACATCATTATTTCTGCCATCCCATAGTTATTTACAAAGTCACACTTAATATAAATGGCATGTGGTTTTCTGACCATATGTATGTCTGAACATATGCACACCTATATGAACACACACTCACACATAGTGTCTGTGCTGAAATTACCCTGAAGGCAACCGTTAGACTAGTGTTTTGTCAACAATTTTTGTTATTTATTCTTGACAATGCAAAAAAGCGTCTACAATTTTTATATCCTTCACATAGAGTCCATAAAATATGTTTATTCTGGATTCTTATAGATAGGGAAGTCGAAATAGCCATGTCCGTCTGCGTGTCTGTAGAAATAAAGTTTTTGGACTCAAATAAAGTCGCATAGAAAACGTTTTAATATCAAATAATCAGAAATATTTCTAAAACAATCACTGTTCAAAATCAGCTAAATCGGTTTACTTTTGATCGAGATAAAAGCAAAAGCCCAAAAGAACCAATTTTTTAGAACAAAGTCTGTGGATATATTTCTATATATATATATATCAGTAAATATAGCCACTCTTGCCACAAAAATTTGGCACGGATACTTTAAAGATAGGGACCTAAATTAGGAAAAAATTTTTTCAGATAAGATCAGGGGAAGTGGTATTTCCCCTACAATTGCTAAATCTAAGAAACTATAGCAGCTATCGAATTAAAATGTTATACAAAAAGTAATTTTACAATAATCCATAAATTTTGGAAAAAAACTTTTTGGATATGAGCAGGGGAATGGGAACCGCCCATACAAATTAATTATTTGTATGAAATTTTCGATGCGCTATGTCTCGGGAGCTATAGCAGCTATCAAATGTTTTACAAGGAGTAACCAGACAACAAGGCCAACATTTTTGGATTGGAGCAGGAGAACGGGTATCCCCCATACCAATTAACTACTTTTGTCAAATTTTCTATACGCTATATCTCGGAAACTAAAACTTTATATGTTGTACAAGAAGAAATTCAACAATAAGACCTAAATTTTGGAAAAACAATTTTTTTGACAGGAGCAGGGGTAGGGGAACCCCCCATATAAATAAACAATTTTTATAAAATTTTTGATACGCTTAATCATGGAAACTATAACAATTATCGACTTCGAATGTCCTGCAAGAAGTAATTGGACAATGAGGCCTAAATTTTGAAAAAAAATTTTGGATAGAAACAGGTTGAAGGGAATCCTCCATATAAATAAAAAACTTTCATAAAATTTTGATTTCTTACATTTTTGAAAAAATAGTGCAATAGGAGCAGGGGGAGGGGAACCCCCTACAAACAAACAACTCTTATTAAAATTTCAATACGAATTATGTCGAAAACTGTTAATCTCTCGACCTTAAACTTTCTACATTGTATTTCTTTTATACATACAAGCGTTAAAATTTTCTAAAGTTTTCTTTCTATAAAATAATTATACAATTTTATTACTGAGACATATAATTAAGAATTTTCAAAAAATCGTTTTAATGTCTGCAAAACGCCAAAACTGCCCCGTAAATATTACTTGTGCCAGTAGTAGATTTTTAATGACTCGCACATGTCAAAGGGGCAGTACTGTTGCCACTGTCAGTACCGGTTTACTACAGTTTCACTTTAGATATATCCTGCAGGGAAATGTAAGCAAATTTTTATGTATATAAATGAATGTCTTCAAACAAACAAACCTAGGTGTTGTTAGGTATTATGTTAGAGGCCGTTATAAGGATTTACTAAATAAGATGAAAAAACCAGATAATAATGAATATGAGGGGCTTTTAGGAAAAAACATTTTTGCAATTTTTAAGTAATAAATCTTTTAATGTAAAAAGTTTCTCACTTTATAAAAGTATTTAGTGATAAAATAGATAATGCGTGTAGGCATGTAGAAAGTTTAATAAAAACCTTTAATATAAGTAACTTAAACGCCAAAAGTTATAGCTTATAATAGAATAATACACTTCGACAATTAGTGTTGAAAGAGTTCTTCATGCATACAAGAAATCTCTTAAATTAACAACTTTTTTTACTCTCAAGCCAGGTTACCCAATAAATAATTGGGGATCATGAAAATAAACTCAAATTGAATATAAAGTTAGAATAGTCGTACGAAATTTTCAGGCAGGGGGTCCACAAAGAAATGTTGATTTCAAATGGCCTCAAGCGCACTTGCTTTTAATGGTATAATAAACCTTAATATCTCTGCATGAAGATATAAAGTGTTTTATTTAATAAAGGATAATGAGTTGCTGATGAACTTTCAAAAGATGATACAAAATCGAATGATGCGTTATAAATTTTAATATATTTCTGCAAAATCTTTTCGAATTTCTTTAACATTTACTAGGGTTGCATTTTATGTTTCGGGATTTGGCAACCATTGCATTGCAATCTGACAACTGACAGCTATATCGTTTGACATTTTTGAGGTTATACGTACTTATATTTATTACAACTTTCGACATGGATTAACTCAGCAACAGGGCATGGGTGAACTGAATTCTATTTTTTGGCGATGAAGCTCTATCAAGGACCAGTAGTAATCGATGATATGGTGAATTCAATCGTAGTCGTAGTTAACTCTAAGACAAACTTTGTGAAGGTCGTTCAAAATCAGTTATTGTTCCGAAAACCATTAATGCTTTGCATGAACTAATATTGCAAAATCGTCATGTGACCTATCGTGAGATTGAGACAACTTTTAGGCATTAGTGTGACCAGCATACATTCTTTATTGTTTATACATTTGACTGTCAGGAAATCAGAAACTTAACCGCCGAATATGGATCACTTCTCACCACGACAATGCGAGCTCTCACACATCGACTCAAACAACTGCATTTGTAAGCACCTAACACATCGATTTGATGAGTCATCCGCCGTTTAGTCCTTAATTGGCACCGAATGACTTCTTTTTATTCCCGGGCGTAAAAAACAAACTTTGAGGTCAACGTTTTCCGACACTTGAAGAAGCAGTTGCTGTATTCAAAATGCATGTTTTGGAGATGCCTCAATCATAGTGTCAAAAGTGCTTCGATAATTGGTTAAAATGCATGCAAAAATGTATAGATCTTCATGAGAAATATTTTGAAAAACAATAAAGTGATATTCGATGATTAATATTTGTTTTTGTTCTCTTATCCCGAAATATAAAATGCAATTGATAAACTCACATTAAGAATGACAAAAAAACGATTTTTTTCTAATGTTATATGTCACTGCAGGCTTAGTCCTTTTACCTAAAATATCCATTACAAATTTTCTTCTGATTTTAAGACTTTTATTTTTAACAAACTTGGAACCAAGTGTTTGAATTAACATTATTTATCTGAAGTCTTGGTAAACCTAATACTATAAGATAGACAACTGGTCATTGCCTAATTTACACTTTTTTCTTTTTGAACTAAAACTGTATATGGGAAGCTCCATAATGAAAAGTATGTCCACCAAATTTTAATTTTAGGCTTTTATTTACAAATTTTAGATCTATAAATAAAACAATTAAGAAAGGAATAGTAGGCCTAGCCCGATCCTTTTTGGACCCTACACCACAATCCATTTTTAAAAAGGCATAAGAAAGAAAGTTAAATTAATGATATTACGTTTATCTACGTTATAACGTTATCTAACGCTTAAAGGGTGCTGATGACAAAAAACCGTAGCTGGTTTCGAAAACGCATTCTACTCGGCCAGTAGCTGTCTTATCAGATTATATTTAAGGTAATTTTTTAACTTTAGATTTTTTACTTATTCTTATAAATTTTGAAATAAAACAACATTCAATTATAAGTAAATATGTTTCCCAAAAAACATTGACGTTTTCGTTTTATTGATTTTTTCTTTCGATATGTTAAATATATTTTTTGTTTTTTTTTTTTGTTAAAAAAGAAATACTTTTAATGAATTTTTTATAAACATTGACATTTATTTTAATAATTTATATTAATAAAACGTAATATAAACGATAAATACAATGCGAATTTCTCACTTGTTTAATAACTATGTTAATAATATTATGTACACATTATTTATTATTGAATTAATTAAATTTAATTAATTTAATAAAGATTTTTAAAATAAAATATAAAGGATATAGAGTATTTAAAAAAGACAAAACTTGCTACAAATAATAAGAGAAAATTAATACAACATGCAAAGTAATACATAAGACAGAAGATACATAGTTACGACAAAATAGCAAACCTTTTAAAAAATATACGAGTATTTTTTTACAAAATGTGTAAGTTTAATACTTCTGTGGCTACAAGGAAAAACTGCTTAAATGCTTTTTTTGTAGGAGAGAAAGATATTGAAACACGATATAAAAAAAGGAGATAAGTGAAATGATTTTTTGAAATATCTTACAAAATTCTCAAAATTTTGTTCATAAGCACTTCTGAACATAAGTATTACAAAAAAAACTATTAATTCAAATTTTTCTTAAGTCGACTTAAGCACTTTTTCTCTCCTTGCCACAGAATTTGAGCTAATTATTTTTAAGGTTAGTAGTTTTGTAAAGGCAAGTGTTTTTCTGCTAAAGATTTATAAGCTATTTTAAAGGCTTTGTATAGTTTAAATTTTTGTAGATCATATAATTATTAAATATATTTTTTGTTTTTGGCTTACCTAAAAACCTATTATTTTGTACATAAAACATTAATTATAAAAAAAGGTACTTTAAATATTATAAAATAATTGGATAAATAATTTATACAAAAAACTACACAGTACGAGGTTATTTAAGACTAACTACAAACTTATATAGACAATTTAGGGAGTTAGGAGATATTTAAATTTTTTATTTTTACATACATATAATATATAAATACTTAATTAATAATTTTTGGGTTTAAAATGTATATACTTATACATATATATATATAAATATATTTTTAGGGGTTTTATTTATAAATCACAAATAAATATTGCTACTGGTTTCACACATCTACATGCTCACATACAGAGTTTAATGCATTTTCTATTTGATTTTGAATTAACAATTATAAGAAATATTTTTACAATTTCCGCTTAATTGGTAATCACTTTTCATCAATTATCTAATTCTTTAAATTTTCTTCTGAATATATTTTTAAAATGTGTTAAAAGTGATTTAAAAAAAAGCAGAAACATCATACACATCCATCAGCATTTTTCAAACAATAACAACTTACGAAAATTAATATTAAAAATAATAATAACAAATGAATTAAAAAAAAAAAGAGTTTAAAAAAAGTTTTTAGTTTTGAGTTATAAATTTTTTGAGTAAACTTTTAAAACATGTATAAAAAATTCTAAAAAAATCTCAATAGTTAATATAATATCGATAATTTTATTCCTAAAACGAATTTAATTTATGTACATACATATATGACGGCGTTAAATGATGGGAGCTTAAAGTTAAGGGTTTTTAAGGTTCAAAAGAAAAATAATTTTTATTTTATTCCAATAGATTTAAATAAAGTTTCTCGATTTTTGTGCCAAGTTTTTCATTTTTGCTATATACGAAAATTTTGCAAAAAAAGCTGATGTAAGCTTGAAATAGATAATGGGGTTTAATAAAGCTTTTATTGCAAGCAAAAACAATTGAACCTGGCGGACATTTTTTAAGGCTAAGCTTTCAAAACACAGAATATAATATTTACTAAAAATAAGCTTTTCGTAGGCTAATATTAGTTTTTAATACTTGTTATCCAAAAAGTTTTATTGTTTTTTTATCTTTCATTATCTCTTTTTTAATATTTAAAAAAAATTGTGTTTTCAAACGCAAATAGGGTTTAAAATTTTTTCTATGAAAATTAAATTTAAGAATGCATTTTATATTACAATAAAATTTTCAAAAAAAAGCTTTAATATTCTGCGGCCTTTAATTTAAATGGATTTCAATTAAAGTGTTTTCTTCCAAATGTTATGTTAAGCTTTAATGAGGAAAAGCTTTCTAGAAATGATTTTAACTTTACCCTTAAGCTTTCGTAGTTTCACTTTGAATTCATTTTATCCCAACTAGTCAATCTAATCAAACTGACCACAAATTTTTTACATTTTAGACGGGCTTTATTTTATAAAACCGTCGAAACATTGCTTCTGTGGAAAAGATATTTAAAAATTAATCTGAGTTGAGGCGAATTTACATTGGGCGAGCTCAGCAACACTTTAACGCAAACATGCCTTACATTTTGAAAAAGCATGAAAAATATTATCTTAAAAATCTGAAGAGTTTACAATTTTAAAAGTTTCGTAAAGAAAACCTGATAAAATTCAAAAAGTCATACAATTTTTTCAGAGCTTCGTTGTGGCTTCGCCTTTAAGGCGAATTCATTGAGGTGGTTACCTTTACATCACAGCTGAGCAATTTTTTTTGACAGATGAAGGCTAGATTGCCAATTTTTTTAATGTTAACTCAGCTTTTTAATACAAAAAGGAACAAAAAAAAACCATTTCTTTTGTCTTTCTAAAAATGATGAAATTAAAGATTTCGCCAATAAATCCAACTATTTAATTTTTTTGCATGTAGGATCGTTGACGTAACGCAAATTGATTTTCTGTTGACTAATAATTTTTAGCTTTAAAGTTTATGTGCATTTGGTGGTCATTCTTGTGTTCGTTTTTGTTATGGTATTATTGTTTTTTGGCCAAAGCTTTGATGGTAGGGTTACTTCCTACCACGAAACACATTTTTTGCTACAAGTTGTAGATTTCTCATGTGAAACATATTTGGCAACCATTTTTTGGTACCTCCTAACTATCAATTCGTCCAATAGCAGGCCTTCGGGGTAGTTTTCATAGAAAAAGCTCTTTTAGCAAAGATAAAATAATGGCACAACTTCTTAGCTTTTTCTTTAAGCAAAACTAAAAAAAAATTATTTAAAAACTTCCACTCAAAATCTTTAATTAAGCCTCTATTAGAATAAACATTAATTAAATTTTTTGCATTTAAAATGAAAAAATTTTTAAGCTTTAATTTAAATTGAGCTCTTGCTGTACTCTTTAGCACAAAACTGACTTTAAAAACTTATAAAACTTTTTGCCAAATATCAAAAATATTCAAAAGATTTTTGTTTGAACAACATTTTAAAAACCAAATTCATTTGACATCTAAAGAGAGTCCCTTAAACTAATTTATATAGCTGCTAATAAACTGAAACCTTTTTGCCCCCTTCTATTCCCATCACTAACTAAAAAGCTAATACTTTTAAGGCGTTCTTGAGTTTTCCTACAAAAATTAAAACTTAAAAAATTTAAAAAAAAAAATTAACAAAGGCTTAACTTTAACTGGAACCATGATACGCTGACCAAAGTCGCAGTAGTAAAGGTTGTTCCTCTGCGTTGGCCTCTTGCTCTTCCAGTTGTTTTTCACTGTCTGTAGGTTTATCTATACGCCAGGCTACCGGTAGCCACCAGTATGAACCATAAGTATAATTGTTTTCATTTGATTCTAGACTACTACTACTAGTACTCGTTGTTGTTGAGGATGCAGGAGGGGAAGTAGAAAAATATTCGCTATTTGTCGTAATACTTGCAGGAGTGGTAGAAAAAGCTTTATTGGTTGGAATGCTATTCAAACCATTAATCCTTATGATTTTACTATTTCTATTACTTCGCGTTGCAGCTTCCATCGTAGAACTTACTTGTATTTCATTTGCTTGTCTCTGGGTTAAACTTTCGCTAGAGCTTTTCTGAATATCATTAAGAGAATCTTTTTTAGTTGTTCCTGTAGTTGTTGTTGTCGTTAATAAAGGCATTATTTTTGACCAAATTTGAAAAGTTGATGGTGTAGATGTTGCTGTATTTAAAGAACTTTCACTTGCAAAAGAGGGAGTTGAACTTGTTGGAATTTCAACTGTTGTTTCACTTGTTGTTTGTGACGATAAAATTGGCTTTTGAGTGGTAGTTGATGTTGTCGTACTTGATGTTTGCATTGCTTTGATGGTAGATAAAGTAGTGGCCGGCCGAATGCCCTTCACCAGCTCATTAATTAAACGCAATTCTTCAGCCAGATCAATTTCACTTGTTATTGGCTTTTTTTCAATTACAGCTGATATTTCTGCTGTTGATGTTGTTGGTTCACTGCTGGAGGGTTCGGTTGCTTGGCTATCTCGTTTCAAAAAGTGTTGGTAGTAAAACCGGTCATTATTGTTAATGTTTTTATTTTCGTTTTTATTTTGGACCGTAAGTAACGGTGTCACGGTTGTTGAAGCGGCATCAGAAATTGTTGTTGTTACAAACTCATCTACTTTGTTTGTTTCTCTGGACAAGCTGGTTGTTGTATTTGTTTCTGTTGTCATTGACGTTGCTGGTGTCGACATCAGCTCAACCGGTTCTACTTTCGATTTTTTCAAAACAATATGTTGCTGTTGATATTTTTGGCCTTTGCGCATGCGCTGAAATTCTTCAAAATCCTTTTGTGCCTGTTCTTGTTGCAACAGCAGTTCTGTTAATTCTTGTTGTGTTGATGAGGATGGTGTTGTCGATAAAGACGAGGAGGTTTCAATAATAGTCGTATCATCCAATTGTATAGGTGTTGTGGTTTCTAAAGTTTTATCGGACATTACACTTGCCAAGGTCGCAACTTTAAATTTGTTATTACTGCCTTCATTATTATCAACAATATTGTCGTTATCAGTATACAATATAGGATTTATTGTAACACTTCTTGTGAATTCCTGCTTATGATCTAAATGCATTTTTTTATCTTCAGTTTCGCTAGCAAAAGTTGTTATTTCTTCGTTATCCAGCTGGACTCTTAAGTCTTCTACAGAAATTTCACTTGGTTCCTGCATAGTTACTGTAAGCGAGGGGAAACTTTCCACAGCAAATGAATCTTCTTTTGCTGTAACTGCAGTACGGTTCTTAAGAGGCATAAAGGATTCAGTTTGTAATAAAGTCTGTAAATCATTTTCTGTCTGTTTGTCTGCATCTTGGCTAGTTGTTGTTGATGTTGCGGTTGCTGCTGTATCCATCACTAGATGTATATTATTTTTCATAACTTCTAATTTATTAGATTTTTGCTTTTCAGAACCCGATGCGGGCAAAGAAATTGCCGCAATTTTAAAGTCTTCTTTAGTTGGCAAAGTAGTTAAAACTTGACTTTCCACAGCTTTGTTTTTGCTTTTGTCTTTGTTATCTGTTTGCACATATATTTCAAAATTATTTGAAATATTTGATGCCTCAGTTAATAAATCATTAATAGCTGTAATATTTGTTGCTGCATTGCCAGTTTCATTTTTGGTTTGATTACTTGCAGCAATTTGCTGCTTTTCCTCACTCAACAGACCCTCATTCGATAATGCTAAATAGTCTTCCAATGGATCATCGTGAAATATGTGAAATTTATTCTCGAAAATATTAAATTTTAAAGGTTCATCTTTAACGGGTGGTTTCATTTCTAAAGACTTTTCATCATATCCCACTGGCATTGCACTGCCAAACGGTAAAGCACTACCAATTTCTTCGCCAACATCATCGTAATCATAAAGTTCATCGGTTTGTGTATTACCCACCAGCAGGCCCAAGGCATTCAAATCGATCAAAACATCATTTGATCCAATAACAATGGGTATGCATTTAGTGTCCACCTGTTTGTGGCCTGCTGGACAATTGACTCTCAGCGGCAGTGTAAATATTGATTTTGGTGTTACTTTTCGTGATTTTACTTGTTGTTTTTGTTCTGGTGGTAAATCAATCCAGGCCTGCCACGCCAAATTTTCCACTGTACTTTCGATGGGCTTGGATGTGACCGGCAAAGCTACTGTCAAGCTCAAAGGCATATCAAGTATCATTAACACTTGCATGGCAGCCAGTAGCTGTGTCATAAATTTGGTCGGTGTAAAATGCATTTTGTTGATATTTTTCGATTTTCTACAAACTTTAAGTTTTTCCTTGTGTATGTTTGAGCAATGTTTATCGTGGATTTTTTTTGTGGGATTCAGTTTATTTAAATAAATTGAAGCAGTTGCCTTTTGTTTGTTTTGGGATTGTTTTTACATGGTTTATAGGTTTTAAGTTGTTTTGCAGGCATTGGACATGAGTGCCTTAATTATTACAGTATCGAGAATGATGTTGTAAATGCTTTTCGACTTATTTGTTAATTTCCGTTTAAAAGCTGAAAAGAAGAAAAAACGAAAGTTTTAAATGTTTATCATAAAATAAATACAGCAGTATGAGTAATGTTAAAACATTTATGTATAATATTGAATGCATATTTTAAAATATGCGGGATTTTTGTAAAACACTTGTGCATTAATTTTTAGTATTGCCCCATTGCTATTTTAAAGTTGTCCCTACGTGTATGGCAACTTAAGGAAACCGCGCCAAGAACAAATCAAGAAAATTTTAGATAACCTGTTCTGTAAAATAGAATGTTTAAAAAATAATTTTTGGTCGACTGATAAAGGCAGTAGTTTAGCAGGAAAAGTTTTGGACTAAAAGAAACAGAGGAATCAATACCTTTCAAGCACTTTTTTCAAAACAGATATTGAAGCCTATTACCTCATTGATATTTAGAGTTTGTTTGGAGTTTATTCGGCTAGTTACACGGACACAATCGATTTCTTACTTTGGAATTTAGCAACAGTTGAATCTTTTTTCGCAAATATGTACAAAAAATAAACTAATAATATTAATTCCAAAATTTTTTTTTAATTAACTTATTAATCAAAAAATTTTGGATTAAAAATTTAATTGTTTCAATAAAAATTTTATTTGTTTTTGAAAGGTAAATGCAAAAAAGCTTAAATTTTGCCTAAAGGTTTTTTTCATTTGCCTTTGCTTATGCAAAACCCACTTCAATTTCGGATTCTACACAAAAAATTCTCATAAATTTTTATTCAAACAAACATTTTTTTAAAATTTAATTTTTTCAGGCAATATTTTAGAAGATCCAAAAAAATTGTTTTCTGATTTTTTCAAAAATCTTATAAAATTGTGTATCTGATTTTACGATGTAAGATTTATTAGATCACAGGAGGCTGGGAAGGCGATTCTAAGATGGACTTGGTTCAGTTTCTGGCTGTGGGCTGGGGACCATCATAGAATTCATAAAAAGGGTTAGCTAGCTGGGAAAATAGGTGGTATCAGTGCCAGAGCGTGATTGACGAGCTCCGACTTCTTTTGAGATATGACAATTAATCATATTGCTCCGCATAGAAGCCAATTTACGAAAGAAAAGTGTTTCTTTCATATGTATATGTATGATGCTGTGTTTAAGGCAAGTCCTGAGGTATAAAATAAAGGGCGAAAGTTAACTAAATCGACTAAAAGTTCTATTCAAAACGCTTTGGTAACTTTTTGCCTGTTTTGAGATAATGAGTATAAAAAAAGTCGACAAAAAGTACACTTTTCACTTATTTTGGTACTTTCTAGAAGGAGAAAATTATAGATTCTGGATTAATATTGTACAGAAAATCATTTAAGGTTTGCTTTTTTATGCTCAAAGTACTTTCTGGCATTAAATTCTCTATTTAAAAAAAAATATTTTAACCGCGCTTACAAAGTAGCTGGGTTTATATAAGTGATTATAAGACAAATCGCATTAAAAAATAAATTCTATTAGTTGTAAGTTTCACACCTTTAGGTTATACACCCGATACTTTTTTTATTAACAGTTTTTTGTGCAGCGCGCTAACGTTCATTACACTGAAGTCTTCTGTTTCTTTGATTCACTGCACTTGGCTCCTTGTGTTATGTCAGCTAACACGCAACTGTAGCATTAAACACGTTATTCGCTACAGGCTACCGAACACAACCAGTCAAAAATAGAATACAGGTCTGCTTATGAGAATATTTTTTTTAATGGCTACAAGGCAACACGAATACAGGTTGTTGTCAATGCTAGTTTTGTGGCGTGGTCGAAATTAAACTAATTTTTTTTTTGTACGCGACAGTTAACAGATAAGTGCTGCCAATACGGTAAGATGCAAAAAATATAGCTTAAACTATACAAAAAGGCTTTAGGTGGCACCACTGAAAGTCATATTGCTCATATGTTTATTTTGCAGTGGTAGTCTAATAAATATTTTAGTAGCAGCCAGACGGACACAAATGTAGCAATCAACTTTTGTGTTCGTGTGTTCCTGTGTTATTGTAGCTTGAATGTGTTTAATGCATGTGTTTTATCAACTACTGAGACATTTTCTTAAAACTTTTAGCTTGTAAATATGCATACAATAGATACCCTTAAACGTCGTTGTACAAGATCAACAACCTCTGTGTGTAAAGTAATTCCCCCAAAAATTCTTTAAAGTGCAAGTTTCTGATAATAATTTTGGACAATAAAAAACATACCACATACTAAATCAAAAACAGTCACAGCTGAAAACTTATCGAACACTTTTAATGTTTGCATTAAGGCGAACTTTAGAACAGTTTTTTACGGTTAAATTTAATTTTATTCTAAAATAAAAATAATTGGCGAATTCACAAGGTACGATACGATAGCATATTGTATTATTGTCACATAATTTCACAATAGCATAAAAACTTTGTTGTTGATTTTCATACGAAACTTGTTGTGAAACAATACAACTTTGTTTGATATGTTTATTGTGATGTTATATTATATACAAAGTCATGCGCCAAGCGCCTAAAACAAAACGGCGAGTTTTCTATTTAATTTTTGGAAGCCGCTAGCACTCGCCAACCTAAAAATGTATTATACTAGAATCTTAGGCAAAACAATTGTGTTTTCGTTTAGTCGTATCAGCTGATATAGATTTTAAATACCACACTTATATATGAGAGGTTGTTCACAACAGTCATATTTTTTGGTTCTATTATTTCACAACATATGATTTCACAAGACCTTGTGAATTCGCCAAATGTTTTTTGTATTTTCTTCAACTAAGTGATTTTCAGTTGTGACTGTTTATGATTTAGTTGCATAATTTATTCATACATTCATATATTAATATGAAAAATGTTGTATCAAACTGCAATTAAGATATTTATCAATTAATTCTTAAAAACAATCTATTAAAATTTGTGCATTATCACTTAATAGTTAAAACATAATTATTGTTTATTTAGGTTAAAATTTAAAGTACCTCATAAAACACTCTATGTTTTATTTAAAAGGTTGTACATCACTTGCAATTTACAGTTACATATACCAATAAAGTTGTCGGTTTAAAAGATAAGGGACAAACCAACAAATGGATTTATTGCTTAAATAAACATTTAACATTTCATCAAACTCTCAACAACCACACACAACGAAAACAAATAAACATAAGAGAAATTACAACAATAAAAATGTTCTAAGAACCTACAGCTCCTTAAAAAAAGGGAATAAAATCCAATAGGCAGAAATTGAGCCTAGACATAAATAAGATATCAGACACAAATAAACTACGACAGAAAACATGCATTTATCACAGACATGGAAATTTATCACATTTTTCTTTTATAAATAGTAGTCAGTCGAAGAACTGTTTATTCTTTTGTTTAAATTGTTTACGTGCTTAATAAAACATTCGGTAAGACATAAACCATTACTTTTGTTATACAAGGTATTCAAGATCTGTTATACAACCTTTTTCAAAATCCGTCCGTGTGTCTATGTACAGTGGCGACAATTATAAAGAAAGTAGAAACTAACTTTTAACCGCTACAAAGCTAATGATTTTGTATAAAATACTATTTTGCTTTTTTAAACAAAAACATGTCATGCTAATAAGAATAATAAGGAAAAAGTAAAGACATTATATTGTACTGCATATAAATATGTTCGGTTTATCATTTGGCATAGCCTTTTTGCAAATGTTCTTGCGCCTTAGCCTTAGCATTATGGATTTCAAAAAATAATGGATTTTAAATATACATATTTACATGTTAACAAGTATTTTTTTTTAAGAAGTGAGCCACCCAGATTTTCTGAAGAGTGGACTATATTTGAGCGTACCTCCTGTAGTAGTTAACACGGTGGTGTAAGAGATACTATGGTCGGACTTGACCCACTTTAATTTTTCTACTCCTTTTCCTTCTTTCTCAGGCATTTTATTTAACAAAGTTTAAATTTTTTCTGATAAATTAAAAAAACGTTAATATTTTAGTTAAAAACAAGCCCACTGTCCAAAGACCTGTTTATAAAAACATCTAAGAACAATGTTAAAAGTGATTATTTTTAGATTAATAATATAAAAGTAAAATCACTTTTCACAGCTACTTTTGAATTATATATATCTGCTTTATATCTGTTATACAATCTTTTCAAGATCCGTCCGTGTCTATGTACAGTGGCGACAATTATAAAAATAGTTAAAAATCATTTTCAACAATAGAGCAATACAGCTGATGATTTTGAAGAAAATATTATTTTGTTTTTTTTTTGTAACAAGAACATGTGATTTTAACACATTTAAAATTTTTATTCAGCTTAATATATTCCGAAACTATTCTGACATTAAATTTGTACACCACCTACACCACATACATGTCAAGGGTACTTCGGGTCTAAAACCCATTTACCCTTAAGTATATCGACCGACTTAAAATCACTTCCTGAGTGATTAAAGCCCTATCACGTATGTATGTGGTGCAGATATAACAAGTAAGAAAGTTATATCGTATACCCTACACAACAATTTATTTTATGTTAAATATTACAAGGTATACCCATATTAAGGTGGCTTTTGTGAGTAGTGCTATCTTGATTTTCCGGTAAACGCCTACTACGCGCGGTGAAGTAGACAGGCATTATAGTTTTTTAGAAGTTGCGTGTCAAAACTTTCATAAAAATTGTTTTATAGGGGCTGCCACTTCCCCTTCTCCTATCTAGCTAATTTTTTTTCCAAAATATAGGCATTTTTGTACATCTACTTTTTGTAGGATGCTTGAAGCCGATAGCTGTTTTTGAAAGATGGCGTATCAATATTTTTTTATAAAATGGTTCGTTTGCCCGGAGTACTAGTTCCCCTGCTTCTTTCGAAATTTTTTTTTCTTAATGTAGACATTAAAGTGCAATTACTTAGCAGTAAATTTTAAGTCGGTAAATGTTACAGTTTCTGAGATGAAGCGTATCAAAAATTGCTTAAAAATAGTTTATTTGTATAGCGGCTTCCGCTTCCACTCATGCTATTCAATAATTTTTTTTCTAAAATGTACATAGGGTTTATAGTTTTCGAGATGTAGCGTAAATTGTTTAAAAATGGTTTATTTGATAGGGGGCTATGGCTGCCCCTGCTTCTATCTAACCAATTTTTTTTTCTAAAAGTACCTGTCAGACTGGAACTACTAAGTAGCAGGTTTAAGCTTGATTGATTAGTTTCTCAGAATTAGCACATGAAAAATTTCACAAAATTTGTGCAGTAATAGGGGGGTTACCACTTCTCCTGATATTCTCTGAAAAAAATAGTAATATATTTAAGCCTTCATCTTCAAAGTATCCGTGTCAAGTTTTGTGGGAACAGTGGCTTTATTTACTGAGATATATTGGGATATATTCATGGTTCTTTGATGGGTTATTTTGGATTTTTGATTGTATCTTGATCCGTATTAAACGGATCTTGCTGATTTTAAAATAGCAATTGTCTCAGTTTGTACCAAAAAACTTTCTGTCCAACACAAAGGGGGCTTCGGATACTTCATTTATACATACACACAGACGGACATGGCTATTTCGACTTCCGTGTCTATAAGAATCCAAAATATATGTATATACTTTTTTGGGTCGCAAATTATTATTGTAGAAATTACTTATCGATGGACGAACTAATTCACTATGCAAATGGTATAAAAAGCATAATTTAAGATCCAAAAACTATTGCCTGCACAAAGCTGTGTTATTATAAACAAGCAAGCTGTCAAACCCAATTAAGAATGTGGAATAGCATTGGTAATTAAAGGAGTGAATTAAGTCACTTCTGTTCTAGTTTGAACTTAGTATGCCCTCCAAGTTTCATATTATTAATATATTAATGTGTTTTGCTTAGTTATGGAATACTTTATTTTGTACCATATTGCACAGCCATAGCTTACAATTTTAGTGCAGTAGAGGGATCATTTTGTTTGAGTTTATGTAGATTTATCATTGATTTTAATATTTACATTATCGAATTAATTAATCAGTTTTTTAAATAACATTTTTGTTTATTAGTTTTACTTTGAAATAATTCCTTTGTTTTGGTTTTCAATACTTTTCCAATCAAAAGCTTTTTTCACATAAAATTTTTTAATTATTATTTTTTTTTTACTTCAACGTTTTTTTCTGTTTTTTACGTTTAATTGACCTTGCAAATAACATTTGTTTTGTTTTTGTTAATTTTCTTTATAGCCATGAAATAAAAATTTTATTTGTTTTTTTAAGTTTTTTAAAATGATGATCTCGGAGCAATGTAGTGTAATTTATATTTTTTAATAAAATAATTATTGCGAAATAAAATTTGCATTTTAAATTTTGATTGTGTAAAAAGGGGAGAAAAAATGTTTTTTTAATGTCAAAAATAAGATTTATTGTACCAAATAAAACAATTTTTAATTGAAACTTTTACTGTGAATATTATCGCTACATAAAGTCTTATTATTTCATAAACAATAAAAACACTTGGTTTAAAAAAATTCTAATTTTAAAGATGAGGATTTTGTAATTATTCAATGTAATTGTATCATATTTAGGGTGACCATTGGTACTGATTTCATCAGCACATGAAATGATTTTTCATTCAGTGTACTGATTAAAAAATTGTGTATTGCAATGTACTGATTTTGAAAAAAATGTACTAACTGTACTGATTTTTTAAAATAATTTGATATTTTAAAAAATTTTTATCAAAAATTAGAGCAAATAAAGATAGATAGATAATAAAGTATTTTTCTGGCAGCAGAAAGTGTTTTGAGTCGATTAACAGATTTTCAAAAATTATTACACATTTTTAAAAATTTACTTCACTGAACCAAATATCGACCTGCGACCTGTTCTTTAATTACAAGAATAAATAGACATACAGCCGGGCGGACAGACATGTAAATCGGTTCAGGCAGTGATTTTAATTCGACCGATATAACTTAAGATCGTTCTTATAGTTTAACAACTAAATATCGTACTGATTTCGACTTTAAAAAATGGTCCCCTATATTATTTAGGGGTTTCCTTAGACTTATTTCCTAACAAAAAAAAAAGCAAAAATATTATTTCAGGGAGCAGGTGCCAACTTATAATTTTTTTTCGCCATTCATTAGTAAAAATCCTTCTCACAACCAGTTAAAAAAACAAAAGTGTAACAAAAAAACCAAAAAGCCTTAAATCGCTATTTCAATTAACATAAATAAAAACAACAAAAGTTAACTTGTTTGTTTTAGATACAAATAATTGAAAAGGTTATTAACATACACAAACACATAATAAAAATATTTTATACCACAATTATTATGATAATTTGTGGTATTTATTTATCGGTCAATGAACATCTGTTTTTAATGTCAACAATGGTAAAAGACAAACTAACAATAACAACAACAAGAAGAAGCATTTACTGCAAATATTGTTGCTGCTCGAATGATAATCGAGTTAGTAGTTCCCAGTTGGTCAATTTGTCGTATACGTAATTATTTTTAAGGAGATCCTAAAGATATTTTTAAATTTGCTTCTGTTGTTTTTATTCATATTATCTTTAGAGATAAAGTAAAAGGAAATAATGTTGACGTGATAAAATGAAATGGTATTCAGTGCGGTCCTTTTAAATTCAATAGGTCAATGACAAAGCTAGCAAAATTATTACACTTTTTGATTTGTATAGTTTTACGGCTTTTTGTATAAAAATTGTGCCAACGATTTCGAGAAACTGTCTTTAATGTGTCTTATTTTATTATCTATGTCCTGTTCATGCTGCTAAAGATGTATTCAAGTCATGGTCAACTGAGTTCTTTATACTAGCACTAATTCATATATGCAAAAGCAAAAGCATCACATATTTAAATACTTAAAAAAAATCATGATGACCGCCATTTCGCACTTAGAAGTTAAAATAAATTTAAAAAAATGTTTTTTGGAAACTATTTTAAAAACTTATTAAGTAAAACATTTAATTATTTTTTTTTAAGTTAAGCTTATACATAAGAAGCACCAAAAAAAAATCTTGAAATATAAAACATTCTTTATACATTGTTAATATTTAGATAAAAAAACAAACAAAAAAACAAAAAAAAAATTATGGGAAAAATATCAAAATACATACACATATCGTCTTCAAAAATCCAAAAGTACGTAACATCATTAATTTTAATTTTAGACTTTCAAATAAAACAAGTAAGTTTTAGTCGGTCAAGCCCGACCATTTAAGTTGGACTTATGTGGCACCTATGATAAATCTTGAATTGTTTACGATATGCATAAGCAAAATTTTGTAATTATAAAATAATATTGAAGAAAGTTTTACCCCAAAATGCTTATTACGGGAGAACATTTGTTTGGGGGTTACGTCAACAAATGGACCGATTATCAACACAAATAAAAGGCTTAGCGGCAGTGCCAAAAATTGGTTTGAACCAAATTTCATTTATATATCTTTTAAAATTGCGACGTGTACTTCGATCATACGGACATGTCTTAATCGACTCAAAAAGTGATACTAAGACGATCGGTGTACTTGAAGGTGAAGTTTAGGCCATTTCTTGTTAGCAAATTGCTGAAGTGGGAAAAATTAATGCAAATATTGGTGAAAATATTTTATTAAATCCAAGCATGGAGTGCTTAAAAAAATCTCAAAAATGGAAAACTATTATTGCAAAAAAAAAAAAAAAAAAACAAATAAAAATTACGTTAATATCTAGTGTTGGCATTAGAATTTGACAGTTACCACGGCAATAATTTATAATTGCTCGTGTGGTTGTGTAGTTAAAAGGTATTTCTAAAACACTTTAACGTTTTGTAGAAATTATAACCAATTAAAAATTCAATTTATTTAAAACCATTTTATGTTAACTGTTTTTACACATATTGTTTACATAAACAAACAATTTTATAAAAAAACATTATTTTTTCAATTATCATGATGAAGTTATTGTTTTTTACAATGTTTTAGATATATACTATTGTTTTAGATAGATACAGTTTCAATTCACTCTTTTATTGTCCAATAAATAATTGATTGTTAGTTTTTACAAAACAAGTCTATAATACACAGTAAAAAAATACATATGTAAATACATAAATTTAGGTGTATTTTTGGCAATTTTAAATTAAAAACTACAACAACGATTTGAAAATCAATATTTAAAATTGTAATCTCCATGCTAAGAGCTTTAGTGTGTTAAAATTTTAAGGTGTAAATAAATAATAACTACAACTTTAAACCATCATACCGAAATAAAACAAAACAGGTTTTACATTACAGCAAACAGTTAAATGTACAAAAAAAATCTGCAAAATAAAAAAGCGCATAAAAATTTAAAAAAGAGATTCAAATAAAATATGTTAATTTTTTAATGCAAATACTTGGTTTTTTTTTTGTTCGAACGCGTCTAAGCAAACAGAAGGTGTATGAAAGTATGTAATTGTAAAATATAAAAATCATTTTGCATTAAACTTCCAGACCTTGGAGGTCTGAATCACATTTTGTAATGGAAAGACAAATGTAATTAGAAATTTCAATAATATTACAAAGCAATTTTTAATAAAAATTAAATAAATCTCCATTTTATTACCAATATTTGTAGCTGCAGGAGCTTTTGGTATATTTTATTTTAGTTTATTTATTTTACGTGCTTAAATAAATATTGAAAATCATTTTATTTAGGGTTTGTCAATTACAAAAGCTAAAGTTTTAAAAGGCAAGCTTTATTAGCTAAAATTTCAAAAATCTAATTTTTAATTAAAAACTTTTCTAGATTTTCCAGGTCTGTTAATAATACTACAAAATGTTAACTGTAAACCTAAATTAACAACTTTTCTATTCGTTTAATTAAAAATTCTTTTTTAACTAAAGCTGAAAGTCCATGGCCACGTCAACGTCACAATGCGTTGTGGCTTTCTGAACTTTTTGCACGTTGTTGCGTTTCAAGTTACATGCATTGCTTTGACGCAATGAATTTTGTGTTTTTTACACTACAATAACAATGCAAAAATAATTGCGTTTCAATAAAGTTTATCGATAGCTTTTAAAATAAAAATAGCTTGTCTGTTGGTTTGACGCTTTATGACGCATGCAAAAGTAGCTCTACTTTTTGCGTGCGTCGCGTCAAATGACGTCAACGCTTCATACTCTGTTACTTGCCATATTGAAATTCAAGTTTTCAACTTTTTTGACAACCGCATATAAAGCGAGAACGCATAAGAAGCGTGTTATAGATTTTCAGCTTAAAACACTCCAATGAAAATTCAAATTTTAAATAAAAGCAAAAATAAAACATCTTATTTTACTTTTTAATATGCTACACAGAGACGCATTGGTCATTTTACCCCTATATTTGTCTTTTAGTGAATAAGTGTGATTGTCTATTACAATTGCAGCATTATGTTTTAAACACTTAGACTACAGCAGGCAACACGGCTACATGACTGCAAATGCAGCTGGCTGCCATTTAGCCATGTAGTTGATTTAATTGAAGACGGCCTTTGGATTCGAAATTACAACTGAATAATTTGGTTCCTTTCGTTTTAGTTAAAGAAATTAAGTTAAATAATTTTAGCTGCAGTAACACGAGCCTTCCAAAGGCGTAGATTGCAACACTTTTTCAGATCCAGGGGAAATTTTCACTGGTCCCTTTGGTGTTAGGGCTACGGGCAATTGTGGTGTTATAGCCACTAAATATACTAGCAAAGCGACCACAATCATCCGTATTTTTTACGAAAAAATATTGATTCAGAAACCAAGTGGTCAATTAAGAGGGTTGGTAACTAAACTGTATAGTGTGCGTTAATTTGGAAGCAAAAGGTAGTTCCTTGCGTATCTTTCAACTGCTAAGACAAAAGCCTGGTTTAAAAAAACAAACTAGAAAAATCCTAGTTTGGAAAACCATGTTCAGTGAAAGGGAAATATAATTCTTACCCAACTTAATTGACTTTTGCAGATATCAACGTCTTTTTAATTTAAAAAAAAAACATTCTTTTCAATATATTGATTATTAATATAACACAATTTTTACAATATTATTTAGGACTTAATCCCAATTTTCTTGTTAATTTATAGGGTTTGTTGTTGGTTAAGTTTGTCTATATGCATTTCATTGGTTCTTACACCAAATCATCAGTAGACTTCAACCACCCAAATTCTTAAAAAACTCATGAATATTTTCTGTCTTTATATAATAACCTCATTAAACAAAATGAGAATTACTATAAGAAAACCAAAACGTTCAAGTTATTTTAAGAATCCAACAAATCATTATTCGCTATTCGCTTGTTTTGATATTGTAAAAATTGAGTTGTTTAACAACAAGGTTTTGTTTTCGGTTGCCCCTTAATACATTTAGTAATAACCAATGGTTATTCAAATGTAAGGGGAAAAAGAAAATCAAAACAAGCGAATAGCGAATAATGGTTTGTTGGATTCTTAAAAAAACTTGAACGTTTTGGTTTTCTTATAGTAATTCTCATTTTGTTTAATGAGGTTATTATATAAAGACAGAAAATGTTCATGAGTTTTTTAAGAATTTGGGTGGTTGAAGTCTACTGATGATTTGGTGTAAGAACCAATGAAATGCATATAGACAAACTTAACCAACAACAAACCCTATATATTATTAATATATTTAAAAAAACTCTGTCAAGTAACAGCGAATACATAGTTGACGACTGTGACGTTCATAGAAAAAACAACTTTATATTTAGAGACACTACAAATAAGAGTTTATCCTTTAAAATACAAGTATACAACAAGTTCAAGTATATTCGTTCAGCTTTCTAAAGGGCCAACTATAATGTGCTTAAACAAACTTATGCTAATGTCAAATATCAACGAAAAGCCTGTCAAATGCTTAAGCAATTTCTTGGAGACTTTTCAGTGGCTATATTGTACTTTTTGAACTTAAATAGTTACAGAACTCAGTTGTTAATATTTGTACTTTTGCAAAAACCGTGTTACTTTTATATTCTATATATATGGATTTTTTTTCGCAAAATGTTATTTAAGTAACATCTATAATTTAAAAATATTAAACCAGTAGCAAATAAATAATAAAATTATATTATAAAAGTTAATAAATAAAAAATGTTTTTTTCATAAATAAAAGTGTACTTAAAAGTGCAACTGTGCGCCGAACTCATGTATACACAGCTGATCCATTAATCAAAGTACGACCAGGTTCGCTTTTTGCTTAAACAAATGTAACTTGACGAAACTTAACGAAAAGTTGCTTAAGAACATTATAGTTATACACATTTAAACATGTGTATTCGCACTTTTGCTTAAGTAAGCAAAAGCACATTATAGTTATCCCTTAATAAACATTTAGCTTTTGCACTTCATCGTTTCCATTCATTTTATTTTAATAGTTTTAACCGTTCCCCAACTAATCCTAATTGCGTGTTAAGTTAAAAACATTTTATTTTTTTAACAAATTTTATTATTTGTTTGTTAGTTCTTTATCAGAATTTTTCATAGGTTTTTTATACACGTCGGCTGCGATTTTTTCACGACGTGTCGTACATATTTCATCTCAATTATGTCATATGTTTCGAGGTTAGAAATTTGACAGAACCCGTTAGGAATTTTGCATAATTGGCAGACGATACTGCTAGATATCATACAGATGTCAGCAAATTTTGCAGGCTGGGAAGTACAATGAACATTCATATGTGTGTGTATGTGTACATAGAATCAAGCTGCATTGCTCAAAAAAAAAAAAAAAATACAGCAAATAACTTGCTACAATTCCTCTGATCTAGACTATAAAAATTCTTTTTAATTAATACAAATATTGCATATTTATTCAGCAAAATTTCTAGAAAAAAATTTTTGTTTTCTTTAGGTTTTTTTTTTTTGTTTAGTTCTTTATTTTAATTTCATCGAAGGCAGCAACAATATTTGCGATATATCAATCAGGCAAACGCGTGCCGAATTAATAAACAATTTTTATAAAAAAAAAAAAACATTGAAAACAAGAACATAAAAATTAAAATCAATATTTAAGCAGTTTTTCAGTTCTCTGCAAATTTTGATGAATAGTGAATGATTATGTGTGAGAAGTATAGGATTTTTGTTTACTTTGTTTTTATAATTTTTAATACCAACAAATGCAGTGGCACGATTATTTAAACAATATATACACATTTTGGATTGAAACGCATTACTTTGCAAAAGGTCAATGAAATTTTTGGCATTTTTATGCCCACACCCACCACACCACATGTGTGATGGGGCATATTGTGTTTGTGCGAATGTTTCTAGCGTCCAAAAGGATTTGTCTAATATTGTCTATTAAAACTGATGATGGTCGGTTCGTTCTTATACATAACCTAAGAGCATCGATGAAATAAAATGATCTTAGTTCAACCAAATTCG
Source organism: Melanophora roralis (assembly GCA_963583895.1). Classification (NCBI taxonomy): domain Eukaryota; kingdom Metazoa; phylum Arthropoda; class Insecta; order Diptera; family Rhinophoridae; genus Melanophora; species Melanophora roralis. The sequence continues at coordinate 20,224,116 of OY757190.1, read as the reverse complement.
TGGTTGATTGAAAAAAGATTTGTGCTTACACAAAATCTAAGTACCTTTTAAAACCATAATAAATTTTATTACACGCTTATACTTACACCATTTTCAAATGTTTTTTTTTTTAATTTCAATATGTCTTAAGGGTTTCAAACACTTGTAATAACACTCTTTAAATGACTTGGGTCAAAACAAAACTAGTTCGGCGAATTTCTGTTAAACTGCAATCTCAAACTTTTTATTAGCTAAATAAACACCAATGGGAATTTCCAAAACTTAATTAGTTAATGCTTAAGAAAAACCCAGTTATTACAAAGATATTATTGTACCTGTTTATATAACGGATGAGAGCTCACCCTTAGGTTAACAAATTTGACCAAACTTAAATAATTCGGTATTAAATTATAAAATGACCTGTTTAGTTAATACCCTTGAGCTGGTAACACAACCGATTACCTGTATATAGGAATAGCTTTAAACATCCCATATAAAACAATTTTTTGCAAGAGCAGCTGCAACCTCAAAGGTTGAGGAATGAAACATATAAATGACAGTTAGAAGGACATAATTTACTTGCCTTGGCTTTAATTTTTCATGTCATATATAAATCAATAAAAGTTTATGATTTTAGCTAAACTGAATATGGGTCATTCCATTGTAGTATAATTTTTAATTTTTTTTACTATAACGAAAGCAGCTCTTAGAGGGTTAAATGGTACTACAAAAGTTTTTTTAGCAAATTTTGTATAAACTGGATTCGGAATATGGTTAAGATGACTGTATATCGGTCATTCCATTGTACAATAATATGAGTTCTAATTTTTTTAATTCAATGAAAACAGCTCCATAACTGTTAAATGGTATTACAAAATTTTAAAGCAAATTTTGTATAAGACGAATTTAGAATATGATTGGGGTGATTATAATGGCTGAATATGGGTCATTCCATTGTAATATTATTTATAATTTTTTTATTACAATGAAAACAGCTCTTTAACTATAAAATGTTTTTTTTAGCAAATTTTGTATAAGGCGAATTCGGAATAAGATCAGGGTAACCTCCCTGGCTCGAAATCAATACGCTTTGAATATTTTTTTCGTTAAATATAAATATAAAAAAATATAAAATTTTGTTGAGCTTAAACTATTAAAAAGAATTGAAATAATACTATTATTAAATATGTTTGATCATGAAGAACGTAAAAAAGATATTAGAAAAATCATTTTATAATACTCTTTCTCCTGCTGGAAATAAATTAACCCATTCATTTAGTTTTGCTAAAATTTAGCAACCCTATTATATATGTATGTTTAAGATTTGCACACGCCAAATATAGCGCTACTAAGCCTGCAGTACACAATATGTTAAAAGCTACATGTACACGCAGTTCCCTTTTTCCAGATCAAAATTAAACTTAAAAAAAACTTTCATATGGTTGTATGAGTTTTTATTTGCTCCACGACACATTTTGAAAAAAAGTCAAGTTTAAAAAAATTCAAATTTTAACAACAAAAATTGGCATTAAAACCTAAATAAACACGTACACACTATACACGTGCACAAATAGAACAAATAAGTATTGCAAAAACAGGTATATCTCTTACATCCATGTACATACCATTTCTTTTTGGTGTAAGTGTGTGAATAAGTGTAAATGATATGGTATGGTTTTGCTTTTGCGCACTTACTCTACCTTTATAAACAAATATTGTTGTTTATGGTTTTGCATTGAGTGTGGAATGTATTTGTTTTTTTTTGTGCTGAATAACAATGGTATAATAAATATTTTCTTATTACTGCTGATACAACAAATACACAAGATCGTTTATATAAAAGGTTGTGAATGAAACAAAAATTTGATTTTTAAAGTTTATTGTAGCTATAGTGTTTAAAAATGAATAAAATAAATTTAAAAAAAGCATTTTTTTATCTCAAGCTCAAAAATTAAGATAAAATAATATATATTTATTTTGTATTTTTTAATAATTTAAATTTTAATTTTAAATTTGACTTAAATGTATATAGTTACGATGCAGTTTTAATTTTTTTAGCTAAATTTGTTTAATTTATTTAAAGAAAATTTAAAAAATAGAAAAACTGGCTCATGTAGCCAGAATAAGAAAACACACCAAAAGTACATATGGTTAAACATCATTATATGTATGTAACTGTTTCAACGAAACATAGAAAAACAAATTTGTTGCTCTTGCTCTCATTTTACCAAACCACACCATATTTAGTTAGAGAGCACACCAATACCAACTTATAACAAAAACACAAAGCTACTTATCAATACACACTAAAAGCTGAAAAACACACAAACTGGTTGTTAAAGATATAACTTTGCAAGAGTTTAGTACACACATAAAACAATCAAATAAATTTTTTAAACAAAAAAGATACACTCTTTTCTGGCGTATTTCAAAGACAGGAAAATACATTTGTTTTTAAAATGATTGCATGCGGCACCAAAAAATCTTTATTATATGGTTTGAAAATTTATTAAATTCTTTCGTTTTATTGTTTCTAACTATATTTTTTTTATATATTTGTTTAAAAATACAATCAAGCATTTTTAATTTTTTTTTCTTAAAATCACTTTATTGTGCCGTGCAGTAAATAAGAACTCACACGACGAATGTTTGTATTTAATTGTATTAAATAAAAGCAATGTTTAATAGGGTTCATACGACATGTATCGATTTTGTGGTGGAGGATATGACAAATCGTATGTAAAACATCCCATTTTAAAAGATCAAAATACTGAAGCAAACATAGTTTGTAGCAGGTTTGAACTACATAGTATACCTTAATCACTTATGGAGGGTATAAGAACAATAAAAATAATTATTTTAATACAACTATGAATTGATTTAAGAGTAATTGACTTTTGCGTTTATGCGTTTGCAAGTGTTAACTGACGCACGTTTCACGTTTGCCATAAACAATAATAAAATCAATAGTGATAAGAGTACATGAATGTATGTATGGTCAGTTTGTCATTTTTGTTTTTTTAAATTATTTTTTTTGCGATCTTTTTACTTAAGTATATATTTTCATACTAATCTTAGAAAGGGCACTATATGTAATCAGTTCCTTCTGTACGTTTATTGAAATCAAGATCAGTTGCACGCGAAGTGGTAACTCCCATACAAACAGAAACATTGTATGAAAATAATTTAATGGCAATACTATTAAGCTGAATATACTTTAAAACATTGTTACACCTTGTGAAGGGTATATAAGACTCGGCACATCCAAACATAATGCTTTTTTTCTTGTTTTTTACTTAATTAAGAAAACAATTATGATTTGGTTAACACATTAAAATTCCGTCGTTTTGTTTCGATTCTAAATCAATTAAATTTGAATTGATAAGTTTCAAATAGCATTGAATATTGAAACGAATAAAAAAAGCTAAAATAATTTGCGTTTTTCAAAAATTATATTTTACAACTTTGGAACACATGTTTTTTAAATGGACAAAAAGTGTGCCCAAAAGAACCTTGAAATCTTATCAACATCCAACAAAAACAATGAAATAAAAATACACATTAACCTTTATGTCTACAACCAAAAATTTTTCGTCAAACATACAACCATCATACCCGGGTAAGCATTGCTGTTAGGTAAAGGATTTTTTTCGACATATCGTTTGTTTCATTTTTCTATTGCCAGTTTTAGTTATCTGCAACCCAATTCATGACAATTAACGTCGCTCTTACTTCTTATCCACTCAGAGGGCAATCTACACTGGCTTGGCGCCTTCTGCGGAAAGAGATAAAAATCAAAGCGAACGAGTTGTTAAAGATTTGTGTTGCAATCTCTTTCAAGAAAGTCAAAACGTCGTTTGTGACAAATTTTATAACTTTCGATTTGGCTTTTACGTTATTGTTAGACCACAATTTATCGTTATTAAAATTAGTAAGGAAACTCCGAATATTAGTTCCAGCTGAGTTCTCACCCCAAAAGGAAGAGTAGTTGAGCCCTCGATTTTTGGATTCAGCAATAACATTAGTACGTGCTCCCATATTCCAAAAAAAACAGATTGGTTGTGCTCATCTCAACTACTTACTACAGCAAAAATTTTTAAGATCCAAAAAGTAAACCAGTAGTAATATTGCATTACAATAAAAGCAAAGGTGGAGTTGATAATATGGATATACATATGTCTAGAAGAATACACAGCAAAGAGGAGAACTAATAGATTACCTTTGGCATTTTTTTATTATTTTGAGGTGGCAGCATTTGCAGTTATATTATATATATTTAAAATAACTCTCATCTAAAGTTACCAACAAATCGTAGAAGAATATTCCCCCAACAGCTGAGTGAATAATTGGCTATAAAGCAAATTGAACGCCGCTCACAAAATCCCAAGTAATGAAGAATTTTTTTGTCCCGCGGTGGAAAAAAAAGTATTTTAGGCCCTTTAGTAATATCGGAAGACCTAAGCATAATATAAATTGTTATGTGTGTGAAAAAACGAGACCAGCAAGAAAAGCTTTCAAAAAATGTCAAAAGCTTGCATGTGCACAACATTCAGAGGATATTACTATTTGTAATGTATTCTGATACTAAAAAAGTATGTAAACTTTTTCAAAATGTTCTAGTTATTTTGTGTACAAATAATAAAAACCTATAAAACGTAATTTTTTTAAAATGAAAACCCATTTATTTCGGTAAACTAAAAAAAAAAAATTATGAATCTTTAGTGCCTACCCAGGTAAGTCTTTTGTATGTTTAAGAGGTATGTTTTAAAAACAGCCCATAGATTTTCCCCAAAAAAAATTTTTTTTTAAATCAATTTTTTAGAAGGTAAAAAACAATATTTTAGAAGCATATTAAAAATTTCAAACTAATATCTCACAAGGGGGTAAAGTTATATCGAATTGAAAACTGAAAACATACCCGGGTATGTGGTTGTAGACATAAGGGTTAAAAATAAAATAAATTTTATGACAAGAACTATAAAACAAACAATATTTTTACCACATAAAAAATATTTAGGAAAAACACTTACTTTTTAAGATAATAAAAAATTTTCTTAAGTTCTCAGTAAAGTTTTTTTAAATCCGCCCAACACTTAACTCAAATATATATTTTGACACAACAAACAAATTTCATAAAAATATGTAATTAAAGTGTCAAGAGAACAAATTTGATATTTTTCATATGTTTTAAAAAAATTTGGCTTTTAAAGATTTTTTTTTTTGTTAAAAATTTTTTTGTTTTTATTATTTAAGATGCTTTGAGTTTACTTTGACAATTCAATTAAACTTTTAAAATAAATATTTTTCAATTAATTTGTTCACTATTTTAGTTATTAATTTTGTTTTGACATTTAAAAAAAAAAATATTTTACATATAAAAAAACTAACTTTTTACAAGAGCACGTTGTTTTTTATTTCTTTCTGTTTTTAAATTTTTTTTTATATTTATTCTTCCTCTAAATTTGCGTGTTAAATCTGTGATGTCTGAACATAAACTGATTACAAGTATTGAATTTTTTGTTAAAACACACTAACATTCTGAAAAAAAGGAATGAAATATATCAAAATAGTACCAAAAATTAATATAAAAACAAAAATAAATCCAAAAAACAAACACACGCCCGCACATACACAAATACACACACACATACATACACCCAAACGGAAAACAATTTTAATCTTCAAATGAGAGTATCGAAAAATGAGCCATAGTGATAATCCGTGTGTGGAAAAATAAAAGAAACACTGTTTATATGTATATTTAGTTAAATATTTTAGTTTTAGAAGTTGTACATTCATCCCAAAAATTTTTAACATATTCAATTATGTTACCTTTTTACATACTTAGTATTGAAAAAAACATATTAAAAAAATATTTAAACACACTAACAAACACCTTGTGGTAGTTAACGACCTTTTTTTTAAGTGTAAAAGATAAAGTGGTATGATAAACTTATGCAATTGCCGCAGGATATTTGCTCAAAATATTTTATTTCGCCCAATGACATTTAGGTCAAATTAAAAAATTAGCACCTTTAAAAATTTTAATATCCTAAGGGTTTTGTCAAGAGTAATGGAGTGCTTAGCAGGAAGATAATATTGTAATAACTGTGTTAAAACTCAATAGGTAGCTGGTTTAACCAATAAAAACAGTGGGCACTTAAAAATATGAATAACAGTTTAAACTGGCAGTTTGTATTTTAAATTTTTAAGCCCCGGAAACAAAAATGTAAAAGTGCCCGCAAACTTGGACCCAAACATGATTTTTATTCTTTAAAAGTGGCCCATATAAGTAGTCAAACTTATATTTTAAAAGGATTCCTCGAGTGCAAGCGCTGTAAATATTTTCTCGATGTTAAATTTTTCTTATATCCTGCTTTTAACAAACGAATCGTCAGTCGATTAAGAATCGTTTTTTTTTAGTTATAAATTTAACAAAGTACTAAATGGAAAAAATAATTATGAGCTAACAAAAAATGGATTTATAATTTTCTTATTTATGACTTCCAAATTCAACCTGGGGCAATAACTTTTATTTCCCTATTTTTCTAAACCATAATCCCAAAAAAAGTATTGAAATGTAAAAACAGCCGCTGACTTTACCTGATCGCCACCTAATTGACTTTCGATCTGGGTAAATAACTGTTAATTTTTTATGTCTAGGCTCCTAATCTTACAAAGTTTAAAAAGTACCAAAAATATAAAAAAGGACTTCTTCGCCAAAAAGGTGATTTCAGGCCTTGACCGGGTTCAACATACTTTTATTTCATATTTCTAGAACTAAAATATTAAAAATGCAAAAAAATACCAGAAATGGCAAAAAGTAATTTTTGATCACTTAATCAAATTTATAACTCAACCTAAGCCACAGGTAATCAATTTCATATATATTTGCTTGTATGTAATTCCAGAATACGGAAAAAAGTCCCAAAAATGTGAAGAAGGCCTTTCAGGTCAATTAACTATTTCTAGACCCATTTTCTGACAAAATGCAAAAAGTACTTAAAACGTGAAAAAGTACTTGTTAACTTTTGACTTCAACTGGGGCCAATGAACTAGATTTTGCATTTTTTAGAAAAATTTGCTTAACTGGCTTTCGGTCTCTATCTAAGTCAAAAACTGTTAATTTCATACATGTGGACTTATACTCTAAAAACATTTTAAAAAACCCAAACATTTTTAAAAATGTCTACTAAATTAATTTTCGGACTTAATGGTAAAAAATTAAAGATAGGTGGCTATTCTTTCAGTTGTCAATCCTAAAAATTTGAAACAAATGCAAAAAAGTACCTGAAAAGTGGTACAATATACTATTTGCCATTTTTTAGTTCGTAAGTAAAGAAAATTTTAAGAAAGTGAAATAGTACCTAAAAAGTACAAAGTTTTCTTATTTTTTCCCCCTTTACATGCAAAAAAATTACAAAATATATTATTTTTTTAGAGAGCTTTCCGTTGAAACTTAAAATGTGTTTGTATCTTTATTATTTTAAAAGATATAAAACCTACCTATATATTATATGTATTTCTTTTTTAACGCCTTAGTGTCAAAAATTTCAAAAAGTACCTTTAAGCATTTTCACGCTTTTAGGGCCTACTAAATGCAATTTCAACTTGGATATTGTGCTTATTGGCTTAAGATTTACAAAACAGCCCTACGCAGAAAATAGTTTTCACCCTTGGGGTCTAATATTTAAAAAAGTTTCAGGAGACTAAGATACTTTTCAATTATAGATTAGAATGAATGATATGTATAGTATAGTGGACCTATACGCCAGGAGAGGTACACAGCAGTCCAAATGTCTAGCTTTACAGGTTTGACCTGGGCGATAATAAATGAGTCAGTCAGGTAACCAGTGACGCCGCCCCATTATATCATACATGCATAAGTATATATTTAGATAAGGTATCTTTTCCCTTTATTTAAGTCCAAAGCCCTAAGTTAATAAAAGTATTAAGCTGCTTTTAACTGACCATCAGAATTGAAATAATTCTTCTATGTATCACGTCATTAAATTTCTTTTTAAAATATTTCGTTTCCATACCTGTCAGTTTCTTTCTTTGCTACACCCTTTTCAAATACGGCACTCAAAACTTTCCACTCTTCAGTAATAATTGAGTGTTTTTTTAGAAAATGATACCTTTTTCTTACTCAGCCCACCTTTTAGCTGTCATGACAGGTAATAAAACAAAATGCCAATAAAAATTATCTTAAAAGATAAATAGCACAAGAAAATGAATGAAAACAAAACCAAAATTGAAAAGATAAATATAAATTCTTAACAGGTAAATAAGAAATTTAACAGATGTTTTTCCTTTCTAACGGCGCATAGGTCAGTTACAAACAAAAATGCCAACAAACAAGAGTTCAAGAGTAAGAGGAATTTTTTTTGGATTTATTTAGGTCACAATCAAAATTTTTAAAAGTAATTCTTTTTAATAAAACTTTTAAAAGTATTTTAAGATTATTAATGGTTTTTAATTACCAAAGGTATGCATTGGAATGAAGAAACTTTTTTGCCTCATTTCAATTCAAATAATTACAATATACAAAGGAACAAAACTATGAAATGTTTGTCAAATTGATGACCTTTATGGGATAGTAATTTATTTTTCTTATTTATTATAAGAAGTTTTAAGACATTCCTGACATAATCTATTTGATAATTATTGTACCTTTGCATTCATATATCGCGTAACAAAGTAATCAAAATTCAATTATGTATAACTGTTAAATGGCTTTACAATCTCTTAAGATGCTTAGGCTAGAGTTTCTTGAGTTTTCGTGTTAAAATAACAATGTCAATTATATTTTATAACATTTAAAATAATTATTCTGTTAATTTTCATTGTTAATCTGGCATTTGATTTTGTTTTGTGAGTCAAATGTAAAAGTGTCTAATATTCTTTCTCATGTATTTTTAATTGTAGTCATGACTCTTCATATATTTTGTTTTTTTCAGTTAAAAAGTTAATTGCTGTAATTAAAATCAAATATCAGTTTAATAATGGATAGCGTGTAACAAATTAAATCAATGTTTAACAAAAAACAAAAGTTATTTATTTTATTTTTAAATGCAACTGACAATCTTTATGTATAAAAAAAACCTTAATGTCAAAAGCAAATCCTTAAAAAAAATTTTGACTTTCGCTTAAGCAAATGAAGATTTCACAAGTAATATGGACCGAAAGCAGCAATGCCTTGAACATATGTTGACAAAGCCTATCGAAATATCCGATAGGCTTTGTCCCCGTGCAAAGACAATTATTTATAACATTCCAGCGATATGGATGCCAGACAGACAAATCGACGGACATGTCTTGATTACTTAATTTAGACGAGATTCACACATATCAAGTACAAGTCGTCAGGTCTTGATTTTTGTTTTGCGCACGGCACACCAAAGCGATTCCGAGAAAAATTATGAGGATTGATTGATTGGTTCTGAATTAAACCCTTAAGTACGTTAAAAAAAGTTTTTTAAATATAATAAACTGGAAATGTCGCATAGACCCAAAAGTAGTATCAAACTATCAGAAATATCTGCAAGAAAATCCCTATTGAAATCCAGTAAAATCGCTCGATTACTGACCGAGATCTAGGCCAACAAGCACGACTACCTCTGTTTATTTCTCTAAATTTATGCATAAAACCCTCTGCAACTACCCCGAAGTTGCTCCTTACACGGATGCAATGTAAGACCAACTCCCATTAATTTTAGCTGCCAAACATTTTTGTGGGACATAATTACACCTTATCTCCACTCCTAACAGGGTTGCCATGCACAGTAAATTTTTTAAAATTTTTTAATAGCTCCCACAGCTGCTTTTAGGGTGATTCTACAAACGTAAAATGTGAGACGGACCCAATTTGATTTTTCATGCCAAAAATTTCTGTAGAAGATATTTACCCCCTTTCGGCAGCTCTTAAGGGGGTTGCTATAAAAAATTTACAAAAATGATATAAAAACACCCATAACTTCCTTAAAGTCGGCCTTAGAGAAATAAAGTGTATGACCGACCCTCACTATTTTCTCCTGCTAAGCATATCATTTAACATACTTACCCCATATCTTCCCCACCTAAGAGCGTTGCCATACCAAAGTTATGTTAAAACGCCAATAACTTCCTCAGAGTCGGCCTTAGAAAAATAAAATTGATGACCTGCCCCAATTAGTTTCCCCCTCAAACATATTCCTCACAAATACTTCCCCCCTATCACCATCGCCTTAGGGGGTTCCCATACAAAGTTTGGAAAATTATAATAAATCCCCCCCTACAGCTTCTAGGGTGCCCAGGGTTTAATGTGGGCCTGACACCAATTAATTTTTCCTTGCAAACATATTCTAGATATACTTACCTCCACACCCTAAGGTGGTTGCCACACACAATTTTAAAAATTAGGGGTTTAAACCTACAACTTCCCCGGATTCGCCCTTAGAGGAATAAATGTATTACAGGCCCCCCATTAGTTTTCTCTCCCAAAGATATTCGAAAATATACTTATCCCTATCAGTTAAGGGAGCTGCCATACAAAATTTACAAAAATTATGTAAAAGCGCCCCAAAGCTGGCCTTAGAGAAATAAAGTGTACGACCGACATGTTCCTACAACATATTTACCCCATATCTCCATCAACTAAGGGGGCTTTCAAACAAAGTTTAGGAAACTGTAGCAAATCCCCCTACCAGCTTCCTAGGTGACTGTGGATAGATTAAATGCAAGACTAGCCCCAACTTATTTTTTCTTGCAAGCATTTTCCTAGAACATACTTACCCGTTATCCCCAGCTTCTAAGGGGATTATCATAAAAAAATTTTTGGAAAAAGTTCAGGGTTTCGAAAGGGCAATGTGAGGGTATATTTGATTCAGCGCAGGTTAAAAAATGATTTAAGAAAGCATATATTTCTTATCTGGTTACATGGTTGCCTGACTGATTGATTAGTTGGTTTAATTTCTCACTGACAGATTGTGCTGCTGTCTTTGATAGTTTAATGGTTTGTTGACTGTGTTTCATATAAAAAAAAAGCAGCCGAATGCGGTTTAATTGATGTGTCTCCATTAAGCAGCAATTGAAGTCGATTTTATCTGTTTGTATTTGAAAAAATTTCAAATGCATAAATTTCAAATTCTTTTTCAGTAATTATTAACTCTTGAACAAATATTCATAGCTTTTTCGTATAAGTCACTAAATTTGTATAAAATTTTTATTATCCTTAAATTGATTCTACTGAACTTTTGTGAATAAATAGTTTGATTGGATGCACAAATACAACTAAATTTTTAGTTAAAAGTTAAGTAAGATGGACGAAAATTTGGTTGTGGTTTTATTTTTTTATTTTGTAGAAAAATGTTTTCTAAACTCATTTAATTAGAGTAAATGCAGAACTTTCTTCTTTCTTATTTGAATCAATTTATTTTAATTTGCTAGAAAATTAAAATAATTTTTCTGTTATTTGAGTCATTTTAACTTTCATTAATTTGCTTCCGTCGTATATTTTATTTAAGTATTTTATTAAAATACTTTTAACAAGAATTTTGTTAAAAACTCATAAATCATTTATCTTCAAGTGTTTCATTTTAACACCTTTGACACTGTCAATTAAAAATACAAAAGGCGGACTGGACCGACTGCATTTGAAAACAAGTGGACAATTATTTATTTGTTATTTTTTCGCATAGTAGAATGCTGTGTCTATTACTTGGTTAACAAAATACCAAACGAAGAATAATAAATCATTGAGAGCTTCTGGTAAATTACAAAGTAAATATGCGTTATTGAGGTTAAATAAGTGAGTTAAGCTTGTAAAAAAAATTGTTAAGTTAAATGAAACTTTTGGTTTTTTAAAGGTCAGAAAAGATCAAAATCAAATTTGGTTTTAAATGCAGGGATTAGTCTATGGTACATCCCACATTTTAAAATATAAAAAAACTGGAAAAAAATATATTTTTCTGTGGTAATGGTTAAAATTTAACACTTTTGTTTGCTTGATATTTAAGCTAGTTAAAAAAAAATTTTAAGATTTTAACCTTTTATTATTAAGCAATGTTTTTAAACATTGATGTTTTGTCGAAATTTTTTTTATAATCTATACTAATAATAAAGAGGAAAAGTTTTTTTGTATGTATTGATTTTTCTCCGGAACTACCCAACCGATTTGGATGATTCTTTCACTTATCTTATTTTTTTGCTTCCCGAACGGACATAGGCTATATTTTATTTTTTTACCTTAAGTGGGCGTAGTACCTCCCATACAAATTAAATGGACTTGATGGTATATTTCAAGAACTATGATCGCTATCTGCTTAAAATTTTGTGAAAGTTATTTAATTAAACATTTTTCCGTTTGTGTCAAATATTTTTATGATCGAAGCAGGGGAAGAGGTACCTCCCATGCAAAATTATTATTTTTTTAAACAGAGGGTGATACATTTAGTCTCAAAATGTTGTGCAATAGCCTTAGTACTACTAAATGGAGCTTATAATGGTATAAAAACCAAGCAAAGGAGCAATTAGCAAATATACACACACGCGCTGTATGTAAATGCTTTTGCTTATATACAATAAAAAAGGATCTCAGTTAAAAAAAACAATAAATGTAGTTTTGTGTTAAACATATGTACAAAAATGTTAAAAGAAATTTCTTATTTTTTTATATCCCCATCCCTTCCTACCATTAATTTTTTCTAATGGGGTGTAGCGGAGCGCACCGGGCTTGCTAGTTTTAAATAAATTTAAAAGTTTTTTAAAAATAAGGCCATACAATATTTACTAACATTATGTCAATAACTAAAAACAGTGATTAAACTGAAAATGCATTATAAATGATTTCAAAAAATAAATAATCAATTCAACGAAAAAACAGAAAATAAAAAATTAAAAACTGAATGAACAAAATTGAAATGTTTAATAAAAAATGCATGAGACAAACAATAATTTAAATGTTGTACAAGCAAAATGAAATTGTTAAAAAAATCAATGCAAATAAACATTTTGTACAATCATACATTGATACAATATTTAATGAAGTAATAAATAATACAAGTTAAACTATTTTATATTTAAAAAAAATTAAAATTAAAAAATATGCAAGAAGCCAGGAGGAAATACACAACACAAGTGAACTGTAATGAACTTTTGATTACATTTTGCAATATAAAATAACAACAAAAACAATTAGCTCAACAAATATTGGAAAGTAGCAAAAAAATATGAAAAAGGTGGCGTATGGCAATGGTTTTGTGAACTTACAAAATAACATATTGAAACCACGTAAAATCTGGAATAAAATATTTATTTATTAATTAAGGTACAACTTGTTGAGCAAAAATTATCTTTTTTATCAACTTTATTTAAACCAAAGGAACTTTAGTACAAAGTCAACGGCTTAAATATAATAAACTTTGCTCTCACTCTCAAAGAAAAAAGCAATCCCGTTTGCTTATTTAAGAACAACCTGTGAGGTAAATAGGTGGTGATGTTTACAGCCAAACACTTCTACCGTTCAAAATGAACTGATTATGAAAATCCTGGTAACTGGTTTTGAAAATACATTCTTCTCGGCTATTATCAACAGCAAACCCTATTATATTTTACGTAAAGTTTCTTTTAATTATCATTAATTTAAAAATGTTCAAAGTAAAAAAAAATTAAAAAAAATATAAGAAATTAAGGCTAAAAATAAAAAAATGAAAATGAAAAGTTGAAACACATTTTAATACTTTAACATATGTTTCTATTAGCCAAACACAATTACAAAAAAAAACATCCCAATAATAAATTTCAAAATTTCATTATTTCACATTTTTAAATTTACGGTAATATTACACCGAATGCGTGATAATCATTTAAAGACACCTTATGCATACATACGTATGTTTGTACGTAAGAAAATGTTCATGTAAAAAATTAAGTACATAACAAACGTACGTAAATTATGTCCTTGAAATAAATATAATAAACTTTACGTCTAAGCCAACATTATTTTGGAATTTCCATTTATAATTTGTAATGTTTCTGGCTTTAATTTGTTACTTCAGTTACTAAAGTAAAAATGTGGGTCAAGGTAAACAGTTATGCCTACATTTACTTTTGCATATTTTCTATAAACGTTAGGTGTTACAAAGAAATTAATTATTTTCGTTATTTGTGTACTTAAAAAAAATCTATCATTTGCAAATTGTCAGCAGAAAGAAATTCAAAGCAAATACTTTCTCCAATATTTTTATAACTTAACAAAAAAAAAAAAATAGATAAAAAAAAAGTAAGATTGCTATGTTCGGCTGTGCCGAATCTTATATACCCTTCACATTGGTATTTTTGTTTAACCAGTCATCTGATCTAGGCAAGTAGTTTTCGAAGCGTTAATATTATAATTATTTGTGGTGGGTTTAAAGTGTATAGTTTTCGAAACAGAAAACTCACCACATTTGAACAATTGTATCGACTTTCACAATCTTTAAGGATTCAGATGATATATACTTTATGGGATTACAAACGAAATGACAAACTAATATATGTATACCCTTATCACTATGTGAAAGGTGTCGAAAGCAAATAAAAGCAAAATGAAAGCATAAAAATGCCAAACTAGCAAAAACAGAATTTTAGTCTTCTCTGGTTATAAGTAAGTAATATGCATCTCGCTTATTTGCTTGAACACCGTCATAACTCAAAAAATATATTTTTGGAGTCAATGAAGTAGAATAATTGGTTATGTTAGTTTGAGACAGTATCATAATTGTATTTTTAAATATTTTCCTCTTTCTACGTATCAAAAAATGCCGCCATAATATCCTTCTTACAAAGCCTTTTAAAAGAAAAAATATTCTAAAGAAGATCTCAATTCAAAATCTAAAATATCGGTTTGTTATGGACCGAAATAAACAAAAACCTAATATTACCCATTTTTTTAGGGTAAATGAAAATGGCAATCTAATTTTTGAGAAAAAATATTTTTGGCTAAGAGCAAGAGAAGTGGTAGGCCATTTAGAGTTGCATAAATTTGATAAAGTTTCCGAAAAGTTACATCTCGAAAACTGTAACAGCTTCAGGCTTCAAGTGGAGTTTCTAGACCACATGTCAATCCCAAAATAAAGAGTACACTCAAAAAATTATTACAGTAACTGACTGTCAGTTATTAACGAAGTATTTCGTAAAGTTGTTTTTAAATAAAAAAAAAACAGTTAAATTTTTATATAATATTTTTTAACTGATTTGAAGGGTTATTCAAAGCTTCAGCTAAACAAAAAAACTGATTTTCAGTTGAAGTTATTTTTGTCAGTTATTTTTTAGTAATATTAAATTTTGTTATTTTGTTGATAGTTTGTGTTTTGCTGTAAATGACGTAAAATCTAGTACATTTTAGATAAATATGTAAGTTAATTTTTTTGATGATTGATTTTAATGAATATCTAGTTGGAGGGGTTTTAAATGAATATCCAGTTATTTTAAATACCATTTCGAGTTAATTTTATCTTAATAATTTTTTGAGTGTACGTTCTGGAATAAAATATCTAGAGTAGCCCCCATACAGGGGAATTTATGAAGTTTCATGAGCGATACCACTTAAAACTTGCTGCAGAGTCGTTCTTATATTATATCTACATTTTAAGATAAATTATTTGAAAAAAAAATGGTGCAACTCTCCATCCGCACCGTTTATTACTTTTTTATAATAATCGTATTTAAAAATATAAATTTGCCACTAGACACCCTGTATCTATCGACCATACCCCTGCCAAAAATAAACTATAATTTCCACGCGCGAAAAAAATTGTTTGATGGGTCCAGAAGAAGCAACAATTACAAATATCGACTTCAAACCTACTACAAAGTAATTACGGCATGAGGTGTACATTTTGCAAACGGTAGTTGTTTAAGGAAAGCCCGCATAACAAACCGGCAATTTAGCAATATTTTTATCGCAAAAACTATTACAGTTTTTACTTCAAACATGCTACAAAATAATTTTAGTATAACTTTTACGCTTTGGAAAACAAATAATTGGATAGAAGCAAAGGAAAGGGATCTGCCATACAAAAATAAAATTCTATTTAGTGTTTAAAATCTTGAAAACTACAGCTAACAACTTAAGACCTGCTACAAATTAATTTTAGTATAATGTATGCATTTTGTAAAAAACTTAAGTTCGAATTTTTAAATAACTTTTAATAAGTTTTATTTCGAAAACTATTACAGCTATCGACTTTAAACCTGGGGCCAAATCGTTACATTCGATTCGAATCGAAATTTTAAAATTCTTATTAGAATTCCTGTATTAAAAGCATTGACAGCTCGATCGATTGAGTAGAATTTCGATTCGAGCAATTTGCCCATTGCTACGAGGATTATTCTAACATCAAAAAACATGGTTGGATTGTAGAACGGGTAGTGGTAGCCTCCATACAAACAGCCCAATTTTATAAAGTTTTTGATGTGCTTTAATATCTGTTGACTTTAAATCTATCACAAAGTCATTTTAAAATATTCGGCACAGCTTTATGTAATACTTTTAATTGTTTTTTTTTTATGAATCACTTGCAACAGCGTGTCACTGAATATACAATCAATGGAACTCTATCGTTAATAAGAACAAAACAACTTGTCCTCAAATATTTATCTTAATCATTTATAATTATTTTTCTTATTTAATTCATTACTTAGTTTTTTACGCTTAACTTCAACTCAATTACCCAAAAACCCTCAGCCAACTCATTTGTCTTCATTAACATATATCAGAGAATCTTTCAACTTAAAATCTTAACCTATTTTTTTGGTCTCTTTTGCTTTTAGGCTGAATATAAATCGCAAGAATATCACAAATAAACGCTACCAAATAAAGGTAAGTAAGGAATTGTCTTGTTGTTTGTTTGATTTTGAAGTATAAATAATTGCCGTCATTAAGAACACTTTAAATTGGGTCAAACAAAGCCTTTGTTTGTCTTTATATTATTTTCTACTTAACACTTAGTTATAATGCACAGTAACACGTGGATAAATACAGGGTGTCTGGTGGCAAATTTATATTTTTTAATACTATTATTTAAAAAGTAATAAACGGTGAGGAGAGAAGTGGTGCCGTCGGAATTTTTGATTGCGCGTGTTTGCCAGTCACGATGTCGCAGTGGTCGAGTGAGCGTTGTGCGTTTCCTGTGGTGACATTTTTTAAGAGCAATGATTCTTACACAATCGCTCGTCGACAATTTTGTTCAAAGTTCAGTATTCATTGAACACGTGATGAACCTTGTGTTAATTTAATTCGTTCGTGCCACGGCCAGTGCCTTGTTGATTTTCAAGGACACCCGAAAACATTAAACTGGTTGAAAGCATTTTACGTGAAAATCCGCGACTTTTAATACGAAAAAAGCAGCCTCACTAGGACTTTCAAGAGCGATTATTCATGAAATTTAAAAAAAAAACGATCGGAAGTTTCCTCCGAACTAAGAGCAAGTGACTTTGATTCATGCAAAAATTTGTGTGAAACGGTGCTAAAACATTTTTGCACTGGAAATCCCATCTCTTGGAGCGACGAGGCTTAATTTTACTTAAACGGCCACGTCAACAAGCAAAACTGCCGTTACTGGTTTTCAAGAACCCACAATTCTCGATTGAAACATAAAAAACCATTGCATTACTCCAGGGTAATTTTTTTTATGTGCCTAATCCACGCATGAGATAATTGAACCATTTTTTTCGCAAATTCTTGAGGCCAGGCGACGAATGTCAACGGTGAAAATTTTTAATGTATGATTAAGGAACTCCTTTTGCCAAACCAACAATCTCATCTATCGTGCTCTTCACGCACGTCGTTTTAACAGGATGGGGCGACTGGATACATAGCCAGAGCTTCGACAAATTTCCTCCAAAAACTGATCAGCCGCTTTGGGGACATCCCATGGCCACCCGATCTAACTCCCATGGATTTTTTTATGGTTTATAATGACTATCCCCAATCTTCGTTGAGAAATCGGCTCAAATGAACCAAGTTTCCTGCAGCGTGTGGAGCAGAATACAAGGTTTCGTTTTTAACAGTGTGTGTTTAACTCGATGGAAGACATCTGGATGACATACTTTATAAAAAAATAAGATCCGCATTTACACTTTATCATTCAATGCTCCATTTAAAACTTTGTATCAATTTTTACGTTTTTTATTTTAGATTGCAAATATAAATCTGCCACCAGACCCCCTGTATTTAGGTATTTAAATGTATGTGCATATGTTGTTTATACGTATTATTTGCTTATTATTTCCAGCAACTGATTTGCTTAAATGAGAAAGCATGTTTATATCCACACCACATACGTTGTAGGGGTGTCACTTTCTAAGTTGATTTAAGCTCCCATAGAAATGTCCTTCCAAAATCAGCATTTGGACTATAGCTGATTCAATAATACTTCTCCTTTTCAAAAATTGTTCTGATTAGAAATATTAACGGTTGATTTTTTCACAAGGCCCCCATAGAAATGTGGTGTGGGGTA
Source organism: Melanophora roralis (assembly GCA_963583895.1). Lineage (NCBI taxonomy): Eukaryota > Metazoa > Arthropoda > Insecta > Diptera > Rhinophoridae > Melanophora > Melanophora roralis. Next base: position 20,205,658 of record OY757190.1, on the reverse strand, counting down.
TAATATGGTCAGGCTTGACTGAATATTACTCTCTTACTTGTTTTATTCATAGTTTGCATATAAAAAATTGTTAAAACCATTTATATTAAATACGTTTTAAATTGGAAGGAAGGGGGGTTCTTAAGTAACATTTCCAAATTTTATTTTCTGGTATTAAATATAACCATAACAATATTACCAAAATCACTTAATATTAAAAAAAAACGAAACAAAAACAAAAACAACCAAAATTGGGGCTGTTGGCAATTGCATTTTAAGTGACCTTAAACTTATTATTATAAACTTTTTTGGACAAATAAATATACACACGATTTTTGGAAATGAAAAAAAATTTATTTAACAGTTAAACAAAAAACGTGACTTTTTCTAAAAAAAATTTTAATGAAATTTATGGCAATATTATTGTAGTTATTAAATATAAATTTTATCATTTTTCACTTTTTTTGGATTTTAACAAAAAACAACCAAAACATTTAAGCGCATTTAATGTTATTTTGTTGATTTTATTTTTTTTCCTGCAATTTAGTTTATAACAAGCTTATGATTTTTTTGTTAATATTTTTTTAAAGCAATAAATTTATTTTTTTTTAAATGTTATAAAAAAATATGTTACAAAGCAAGTAGTTATTGCTTTTCTATTTTAATATAATTTTTTCTCACCATAAATTTAATTTTAAATGTAAATATTTTTTATTTGTTGCAAGTTAATTAAAGCTTAAATGTTCAAATAATAAAAAAGTTTCGCTGCACTTTTTTATGGCTGCGAGCTATACACTCGAAAAATTTTGACAATTATTTTAAACCACAAGTAAATGCTTAAGCGAAGCGGTAGGCGTTTTTGCTTGTCAAAGATTATGATTATCAGGTAACTGATTCTAAATTTTGAATGAACTAACAATAAGTTTGCTTACTTATGTATATTAATAATCTAAGACTGCGGATACCTCTCCTGATGTATAAATCTGGTAAAAGAAGATATCGGAAAATTTGGACCCAAAGGGGATAGAAATAAACCAAATAAAATAAAATCTATTATTTGCTGTTTTCTTTGCTGAAAAATTAGAAACCAACACCAAAGAAAAAAAATTTATTTAAAAATAATCTTATTCTTCTTAAAAATAAACGGACCTCGGTAGCAAAAAAAGGCTAAAATTAAAATTTTGTAACTATTAAGCTAGGAAACATCGGCAGGTTTTTTTAGAAATATAAATAATTTTTTTGGTAATTTTTGGTTTGAAATGTTTGATTTTATAGGCGTAAATTGTACAAACTATAGCACAAGGTGGGCCAAAAGAAATCACCCTATTGAAAGACGCTCTTATTTTTGCAAATGGCGGCCAATGTCAAACCTGTTTTCTCATATGTGAGCTAGACAGATGGGGAATAAAAGTAAACAAGCCATGAAGCGATACACTCCCCAAGAACATGAAATAATCGTGTTTGTGGGTTTGGCACAGCGCGAATTCCGTCGCCGATTCCGCGGTCATCCGGCAGCGACTGCGCAAACACTGCGCTGTTTGGCCTTCAACATTAAAGAGTATGGGACCACACCAGACGCTGCCAAGAGTGGCTGGCCCCGGAGCGACCGTCCTGACGAGCATAACGCCGCTGTTGGTGAGGATGTCGAGCTGTCGCCAGAAACATAGACGCCATGCGTCGCAATTAGCAATCAGCCGGTCAATTCTAAGGCGAATTTTGGTCAAAGACCTGCGCATGTTCCCATACAAAGTCCAGTGCATGCATCAGGTGATGCCTGTTGTACAACAAACGCGTGTAAGCTACGCTCAAACCATCCTTAATCTGGAGGTCGAAGTAGACGATTTTTCGACCAAAATCATATTGAGCGAAGAGGCTCATTTCCACCTCAGCGGGTACAAGAGCAAGCAAAACTATCGCTTCTGGGGCAATAAAAATATACAAGTAATGCACGGGGAGCCATAACAGCTGTTAAAAGAGACTGCGTGGTACGCTGTTCACGCTGGAGGAGTCTTTGGGACATTTTTTTTTCGGGAACGCCGCTGGTCAAATGACAGCAGTGGACGCTGCGCGATATAGGGCCATGTTACCAAGGTTTTTTCTGACGCAATTAAACGAGTGAGGACTGGAGGACATGTAGTTCCAACGGGATGGAGTAACGGCACACACTGATCGAGTTACATTGGCCCGCAAGATCGCCCGACTTAACGGTTTTAGGGTTGTTTTTTGGGGTGTTTTGAAATCCGGTGTTTACGTGAACAAGCCTGAGACCCTGGAAGCCCCAAGTTCTCACCGAATTGATGAAAAATGCCATATAACGACCCGTATAGCAATCAATTGTGACGGCGTCCAAAACATGAATATAAGGACTATTGACCCAAATAGAGGTCAAAAGTAAACTAAGTGGATTTTTTTTTAATTTTTTTGGATTATGAGATTAGAAAAAATTTAGGTTAAAATTTTACTCTTTAATACTCATTTGCATTTAGTACTCTGTGTTAAAAAAATAATTTAACCCCCCGCGTTTGAAGTAGCTAGTTACTATTATAGTCTCACCTTATCTCTACCTTGCAATTCACATAGACGAATATCCTTGTAACACCTAACAAATATTTACAACGAAGCCACATTAAATCATTAAATTAATAAACGCAAATGCTTTATGCAATTTCAATTTTAATTACTCATCTTGATGAAATTAAATTTTAATTACGGGTGTTATTCACACAATAAATCTCAAACCTGGAAATTTATTAAATTATGTAATAAAACTTAAGGGGCGCAAATAATAACAAAACACTCAACGCTAACACTCCAACAACCAAAGAACACACACACAATCATCTCTACAAACTGTGATAACACAGAAAGCACATACAAACACCTATACAAACTGTGATAACATAAAGCAATAAAGGAAAGAAAGAATGGACACTAATTAAATAATTTAACTCATTAACAAATGATTATTTAAATAGCAGCATAAGTTGCAAATAAAAAATTTATATGACGCTTTAAGCTTTACATACACAATCACACAAAATGATTTACATTTTTTTTAATATATTTAAAGCAACATAAGCATAAATATTTAAATATTTATGCATGTATGAGTTAAAGGTTTTAACGATTAAAAAAAATATATATTTTTATTTAAAACAAATTCTCTCACAGTCGAAACTTTTCTTATGTTGCAGGGATGGGAATGTTGATAAGCTTTAAATTTTTAATAGTTATAATTATAATGCTTCTGTTGCATATTTTATTTTAACATATTTAATATAAAGAAATTTATATTTCATGTAAAAATTTTAAAAAGACTATTTGAAAAAATAAAAAAAATTTTGAAAAATGTTCACTTAGATTGAATCTTTTGAAATGCGTGTGAATTTCCTTTGCGTCATACCTATTAACTATATATTATAAGACTTTAAACAAAAGGGCACTTAAGTAAGTTAAGTAGAAACTAAACTTTTAAGCGTAGATAAAAAATGTCTGGTAGTGCAATTGTAAAGATTTCAGAAAAAATCTCCACTTGGCTAATATTCGGAAAAATATTTTTCTGTTTAACAAACTAAAAATTGCATAAATAAAAGTAAATACAAGGTACGTAGGTATCGTAAAACACTCATGCATCTGATCTTGCTAAGTTGTTTTCGAACCGCAAATGTTATTATAAAATTATTTGGTGGCGGCTTTGAAGCCGATAGCCATCCTTGTAGTCAAAGTAACCGATCGTGCTGATTACGAAGAGCGATATTTTTAACGGCTTACAATCAATATCTGGTCCAAAGAAGGGCGATTCCACTGTGAGGCGTGTGACCATTTTACTCACATTTTTGCTAATAATTTCAAAAATGCACTGAAAGAATACATTTTCTCACAATGACACCTTAAAGACTGTGACCTTGCAAATTTTAATTTTTAAGAATTTTGATTTCAAGATGGTGTTGTGTAAAATATTTCTGAGAAGGGGACAAATTTCAAAATTTTCGCGTTAGCAAATCGTTTTTGTAACTCTATTCTTACAAAAAAATATTTTTTTTTAAGAAAATTTCTTTTAGAAAATGTGATGGGTGTGACATTTTCATTAAGTTCATGATTTTAATAAACTTTTGCTTAATAAATTAAAACAATATATAAACCTATGTATATATTTATTTATTTATGCATCAAATTATTTTCCAAAGGCAAAAATGTTTTTTCCTAATTTTGTGCCATTTTACGTGAAATCGCCCAGTGCTTACATGGACACACAGACGGTATTGGCTAAATATAAGGATCCAGAACATACGTTAATTATGAGGTAGCAAAAGGATATTCAAATAATTATAAACGGAATGACAAACTGATAGTTATAAATCCTTATTACAACGTGAAGGTAATAATAATAATTTTTTAGGCTAAAAATGCTTTTTGATGTCAATTAGATATAATATCATAGCTTATGATACCTAATATCATAATATAATACCTCATTTAACATTATATTTAATTTTTTTTTTAAGATAAATGACACTAATTTAACAAATTTATACATAATTCAGGCTTCAGAGTAAAAATATTGATTAAGACACATTAAAGTGCGCATATATCCATCTTCGGTAATAATATACTATGACTGATTTTATTAGTGAGAAATAGCATTTACAAAGCCAAAAAAAAAAAAATAAAACTATATGATAATAGTTTGTTAAACCTGTCACTCCGTAAAAATATTTATGTGACAAAAAACATAAAAATTAAATAAAGTGAAAAAAAATCTATAAAAAAACACTATATTTTGTGTTATTTTCAAGTACAGTACACAGAAAAAACTGAGTTGTAGAATCAGTAACAAATTTCAGAGAATCAGTAAATATTTTGTCTGGCTGAGGACCTACAACGAAAGTTGTAAATTTAGACAAACAATTTTGCAAGAATTTTAGCTTCTGTTAAAAAATTTTGCTGAGCTGGTTAAATATTTTATTTGTCTAGGCGAAAATTTTGTTTGATTTAAAAATCAAATAAAAATATTATTAGAGACTATTAAATAAATTGACTAAAAAAATAAATTATTTTGAACAAGAATTTGTTTGAAAAAATTTTTTTGTAGTTTTTTGTGTGTAGAGTAATTACAAGTGATAACAATGTTTTTATTTTGGGTTTATGTGTCTTTAGACTTTTTTTTAACCACAACTACTAACAAAAATTTTGATTTTTTTTCGGAATCATGCTTTAACTTTGTTCTACCTACGAGCATTAACACATTCTTGAGTACATGCATCCCAGTTGACCATGTCTTTAAAAATCAAAAGACCAAAGTTGACCATGAAGAAGATATTGAGAGCAGTTAAATCAAACCGCATATAAAGGGCCACAAAGGCCAAAAGCGCCCATGTTGTCGTTGGGGAATTGCGTTAATATAAAAAATCCCAAGGAAAACAATGTTTTCATATTGTCATTAGTACAAAAATTTCGTCTGCGATGATTTGGCCAACTGGGTTGCTGAAACCTATACACACTGTACTAAAAAGGCAACTATGACAAACGACGAATTTTCGGTAGTGAAAATCGGAAATAAAACATAATTTTAAGCCATTAAAAATTGGAAATGAGACATATTTTTAAGCACTTAAAAGTCAGAAAAGAATATTACATTTTGCACCAAATTACTTGTCGTACGTTGACTCAAGGAAGATATCTGGGTCAATAGCACCTTTAAATTTCTAATTCCTTATCTCAAAAAAGGAAATTAGTACCAAATATATAAAAAAGGTACTTTTCTTTCACTTTGTTGAAAAAACACCCAGCAAATTATTTTTTAAAATTTGAGTAATGAGGTGTCTTTACTTCATAGGTTACAAGGTAATGAGGTCGTTACAACAGAAAAACTTCCTTTTAGTAAGGGTGTTATAAATTACATTTGTGGGTATATATGCTAAAATAAGATTATGAAACAGGCTTTATAGAATGTTTTCGTTTTAAAATCCAAAAAAATTAATTTATTTTGTGCAGTTAATCATTGGTAACTGCTTACTCGATTGATTTCTGTAAGCATGTTTGTATGTGGGGGTTGTGAATTTTGGGACAACTCGAACAAAAGTAGCTAGTTATTCGGCCAAAAGGTAACTAGTGCTTGTTCATCTCTAATACTATTTGCTAACTTGCCAGGTAAGCAAAGGTTTTGCTGGGCAGGGTCGGATTATTGGCTAATAGTCATTAGTTCACTATTTTTAGATTTTAAAAATGAAAAAAGCAAACAAGTTCCAAATAGCAAAATAAGTATTTCTCGTCTATTTGGTTGTCTTTCAACCTCTGTTTGAGCCAATAGTACTTAAACTACTATTTCTTAATTTCTAGTTTTTGAAAAAGGCAAAAAAGTACCAAAAAAGTATTTTTTGCCCATTGGGTTGACTTTTTACCTCAAAATGGGATTAAAGTCCTTAATTTCATAGTTTTAAATTCGTAAGCCCAACAAAAGCAAAAAATTACAAAACAATAAGATAAGTTCTTGTCGTCCTTTTTGAAGAATTCCAATCTCTATTTGGGTCAATAATCCTTAATTTTTTATTTTTCAGACCCATAATCCCCAAAAATGCAATAAGATCTCAATAATATAAAGAATAATAAAAACAAACATTAAATACGCCCCACATATTAGGGGAAGGATTAAAAGTTAAAAGAATTTTTTTTAATACGTACCTCAATAAATTTTGAACTTTGGCTGAAAAATGCAATGAGCATTCTTAACAATTACTGAACTGCAAAACAATCAAAATCATAAATTTTAACTCCTTCTGCTGCAAATTAATTCATTTACGGACTCTGCAAAAAAAAAAAATTTTATTTCAAAATAGTTTATTTTTAATAATTCAAATTAATATCAAAAAAATTTATATTTACAAATTTTGCTTTAATTTAAATATGATCCTGATGGAAAACGATTTTTTTTACTAATTTAAGTGTAAAATTTTCGCAGTCAAATTTTTTTTTTTTTTGGGTAAAATCTTTAATATAGTTTCATTAGTACATTTAAACTAATTTACTTTATATAGTATCAAGTTAAATATATTTGTAATAGATACCACAGCCTTTAGAAAAAAAAGCGATGGCTTGCCGGCCAGTAGTTGAAGGAGAATTCTGCCCAACAGAACACATACGACTTTGCTTATTTATATCATGGCCAACTAAAGGCATTTAAGGGGATGTTGCGAAACAAATTAACTTTTTGAACCCTTATAATCTTAAACTGTAGGTTCTTATTATTTATTACTAAAAAATTTTACTTAATCAAAGTTAACCTTAAAAAGGTGAACCGCGCACATTCATTATTTCAAAATCAAGGTTGACCATTATTTACTATGTTCTTTGACGGTTATTTTTGTTTATTCTTTCATCAAGATTAAAATCAATTTTAGTTTGTTAATTTTTTTTTTTGATAACAAAATTATAATGAAGTAAGATATGTCAAAGATTAATCCTGTTTGTGACAGCGGTGATAAGAGAACAAAACTTTTTTACAAAATTTTTGACGTAAAAACCTTAAGTTATCAACAGTTTGTAAAATTGCTGTAAAAGAAAAATAAAAAAAAATATTTTTGCTATTGAAAATATTAATAAAAGTTTTATTAACAAAAAATTTAATCTAATAAACTTAATTGACTTTACAAATTATTTAGAAATCGTCACAGACAAACGCTAGTTTGGACTTGCCAGTAATCCGAAAAAAATCAATTGCGAAAACGGTTTATAAATCTTAATTTTTACAGTTTAAAATCGTAAAAAAACTTTTTATGTAACTTTGCTTTTAAATATGTATATGTAAAACCATACAATATAAAATGCAATAAAATACAAAATGTTTCTGATAAAGTAAAAAACGTAAATTTTTATCGAAGACTGGCTTAGTAATAAATTAGGATAGATTTTTGTCTAGGTTAAACTTTTACTTTCTTCATTTAATTTTTACATTAAAGCTTAGAGGAAGTGCACGGTCACCTTATTTTATTAAAATATGAAAGTCCTTTACTTTTTTACGTTAGCAGATAGCAAACGGATATTGATTGAAAAGATATTGCCAATATGACAGGCTGATTGTTATACCAGTGGTGACAAGAACAATAACAAATACATTCGTTTGCATAAATAAATAAAGCAAGTGAAATACTTGACCCAATAAAACATTATACTTTTGTAAATATAAAATCACGGTAGTGTCAATAATACTTTTCATTATTTACAAACACTAAACAGACATTCAAATGAATATACATATATTGTATATTGCATCGTCATGCACTCTGGGACTATCAGCTGTTATGTTAATGAAAAACTGATTACTAAAACTGCAGACATGCATGCATGTGTGCAAAAATTGGTTTGTCTCAGCACTGTCATATTAACTCATTTTTATTTAATGAGTTATCAATCATCAGCATCAAAAAAAAAACAAATAGAAATATTAATTTAAAAAATAACAAATGTATAGAGTAAGGCAGCAGTAGCTGTAAGTCAATATTGTTACACTGCATGCATAAACGAAGGTTAATATGTTTTTTTTATTGTTAATTAATTTACATGTTATTCATTTTTTTACTAAAAGTAAATGTAAATATATATTTTATTTTTTCGGCAGACGTTTGTTTAATCAAAGTTAAGTTAATAAATAATTTAAAAATGTATTAGCCATTTTTAAATACAATAACTTTTGTTATTTTTAAAAATTTGTACCATAATCAATTAAAAATTGCATTGTCCTAATTAAAAATTTGTTTGTATTTAAAAAATATTATCAAACAATGCCTGAAAAACGGATTAGAAAAATACTTTTTTCTTGTTATACCCTTCACAAAGTGATAAGGGTATATATCAGTTTGTCATTCCGTTTGTAATTTCTTTATTATCCATTTGCGACCCCATAAAATACATATATTCTGGATCCTTATAGATGGGGAAGTTGATATAGCCATGTCCGTCTGTCTGTCCGTCTGTCCGTCTGTTGAAATCAAGTTTCCGGAGTCAAACAAAAAGATACAGACCAGTTAAAGGTGTCAAACGATTAGAAATATCCCGCTAATAATAGCTATTTAAAATCAGCAAAATCGGTTCACTATTGACCGAGATATAAGCGAAAACCTAAAACAACCCATTTTTTTAGGACAAAATCCGTGCATATATCCCTATATATCTCAGTAAGTATAGTCATTATTGCCACAAAACTTGGCAAGAATACTCTTAAAGTAGGCACCTTAATAATGGAAAAAATTTTTTCAGATAGGATCAGGGGAAGTGGTAGTTTTCCTACAATTGCACAAATTTGGTGAAATATTTTATGCGCTATATCTCGGAAACTATAACAGCTATGGACTTAAAATTTTCTACAAAAAGTAATTGTGGAGGCAGAAAATGGGGTAGCTCCCATACAAATTAACCATTTTTATGAAATTTTTGATTCGCTAGATCTGGGAAACTATAACAGCTATCGACTTTATATATTATACACAAAGTAATAATCAAATAATCATACATTTTGGAAAAAAAGTTGGAGAGGAGCAGGGGGATTAAAACATCCCATAAAAATTAACAACTTTTATTAACCTTTTAATATGAGTAATGTCGAAAACTTTTAAAACTCTCGACCTCAAACGTTCCTCATCTATTTCTGTTATCCATACGACCGTTAACATTTTGTAAAGTTTTCTATGGGCTTAAAACTCACACAAGGTATTTTTATTATATTATTTGCAGTACAAAATAACTCGGCTAGGTATATTAAAAGACCAATGTGAAGGGTATATAAGATTCGGCACAGCCGAATATACCGCTCTTACTTGTTTTTTTTATTGTTTTCCATTCTTTCCTTTTTTTAACTGTTATATCTCTGTTTTTATACCCACACTACATGCGTGGTAGGGATATTATGCGTTTGTTTGAATGTTTGTAACGTCCAATGTAATGGTGTGACACTCAAATTTCTTCCTGTATACCGATCGACTCAGAATCATATCCTGAGTTGATTTAAGCATGTCCGTCCGTCTGTGTGTTCGTCTAGCTGGGATTCGATATATACTTGTTAACACGCTACAGGTCGCAGTTTTGAAGATATGTTGATAAAATTTAGTACACATAAGTTCTTGGCACTACTATGAATCATATAGTTTTTGGTTACGATCGGTTAATTTTTGACATAGCCCCTATACAAATGTCCCTTCGATATAAGCATTTAGAGTTATTACTGACTCGAATATTACTCTATTTTGACAAAATTTTACACATGGAACTATTTTTATATCTTCAACTAATAAACTAAACAAAAATATAATCATTCCATTTTCTCATAATAAGCATTTTTAACTATAATTGAATGAAATATTACTTCACCTCCTTAAAGTGTTGCACACATGTTTATCCTTATGCAACCAACAATTGTACTAAATACAAATATTATTGGCCAAATTTTTTACCACAAATGTGGTGTAGGATATAATATGGTCGGCCTTGACGAATTACAACTTTCTTACTGGTTTGTTTTGCCTTAGTATATGCTTGTTGGGTTGACCTTGTTTGGCTTGAGGTGAATTTAATAATGTAAAGATAGGTAACATGGCGCAATTATGAGTATCAGGTGGTGGTGATTATATAACAACAAAATTTGGTAATAAGGCGAATTCATACAAGGTGGACGCAGGCGAAAAATTCGTACCTATAATGTCAAACACAAATATGGCATCATTAAAAGAAACACAAATTATTTGTATATGGCATCATTAAAAAAAAACACAAATTATTTGCAGAAAAAAACGTGAACAAAATTAATTTTACAGTGTTTTTTTTGCACAAAGCACAAGAACGCATCATTTAGTTTTACTATTTGTTAATTAAGAACACTTTTTTAAATTTTTAGTTTAATAATCTAACTGACGCGCAATTTTTTTCAAATCAAGAAGAAGCACATAGACAAACTTTTGACACATTGTGAGGAAAATTGCACGAGCAAAAAATAGTCAGCTGATCTGTCAAGACCACCTTCTCTATGAATTCGCCTTGTTTGGTTAATAAAATTATCGTTTTTGTTGTAGTTTTAGTTGGCTCAGGTGTCAAAAAAATATGTATAAACGTAAACCACTTTGACAACCCAGCCTCGATTTATGCATGAAAAAAGTAGATCAGCTGTGCTTGTTACACCACCTGGTCAAATAATTTCACCAGATAAACACTTGGAAGAAGACAATGCCTTGTTGATTAAGTGGATAAAGCGTAAAGGCCTAACTATATTGTGCTTAAACAAACTTAAGCTAATGTCAAATATTAACGAAAAGCCTGTCAAATGCTTAATCAATTTATTGAAGACTTTTCAGTGGCTATATTGTACTTTTTGAACTTAAATACTTACAGAACTCAGTTGCAAAAATTTGTACTTTTGCAAAAACTGTTTTACTTTTATATTCCAAATATATAGATTTTTTTCGCAAAATGTTATTTAGCTAGCATCTAAAACTTAAAAATATTAAACCATTAGCAAATAAATAATAAAATTATATTATAAAAGTTAATAAATACAAAAAATGCTCACATAAATAAAAATGTACTTAAAAGTGCAACAGTGCGCGCAACTCAAGTATACACAGCTGATACATTAAGCAAAGTACGATCAGGTTCGCTATTTGCTAAAACAAATGTAACTTGACGAAACTTAACGAAAAGTTGCTTAAGAACATTATAGTTATACACATTTAAACATGTGTATTCGCACTTTTGCTTAATTAAGAAAAAGCACATTATAGTTAGCCCTTTAAGGCCTAACTATATTGTGCTTAAACAAACTTAAGCTAATGTCAAATATCAACGAAAAGCCTGTCAAATGCTGAATCAATTTATTGAAGACTTTTCAGTGGCTATATTGTACTTTTTGAACTTAAATACTTACAAAACTCAGTTGCAAATATTTGTACTTTTGCAAAAACTGTTCTACTTTTATATTCCAAATATATGGATTTTTTTCGCAAAATGTTATTTAACTAACATCTAAAACCTAAAAATATTATACCATTAGCAAATAAATAATAAAATTATATTATAAAAGTTAATATAGAAATACAAAACATTTTCACATAAATAAAAATGTACTTAAAAGTGCAACAGTGCGCGCAACTCAAGTATACATAGCTGATACATTAAGCAAAGTACGATCAGGCTCGCTTTTTGCTTAAACAAATGTAACTTGACGAAACTTAACGAAAAGTTGCTTAAGAACATTATAGTTATTCACATTTAAACATGTGTATTCGCATTTTTGCTTAAGTAAGCAAAAGCACATTATAGTTAGCCCTTTACACAGAAAAAACTGTGTTGTAGAATCAGTAACAAATTTCAGAGAATCAGTAAATATTTTGTCTGGCTGAGGACCTACAACGAAAGTTGTAAATTTAGACAAACAATTTTGCAAGAATTTTAGTTTCTGTTAAAAAATTTTGCTAAGCTGGTTAAATGTTTTATTTGTCTAGGCGAAAATTTTGTTTGATTTAAAAATCAAATAAAAATATTATTAGAGACTATTAAATAAATTGACTAAAAAAATAAATTATTTTGAACAAGAATTTGTTTGAAAAATTTTTTTTGTAGTTTTTTGTGTGTAGTTAGCCCTTAAGTCTTGAGTATTTTAATGTACGAAGATTAACTGTATTTTTAATTTAAAAGTAATATATAAAAACGTAAAATAATTTAAAACGTTTATAAAAAAAAAGGTGCAAAAAGTTAAAAAAAACATAAAAAAAATAAATTTTATTAAATTATTAATAAATGTAAACATAACTTCCGATTGCAACGAATATTAATAAAAGTACTATAAAAATGTATTCAATTTCCAAATTCGTTTACTAGAGGAAAATCAATTAAATTTTTTATTGATATTACAAATTTTAAGATAATATTGTTATTATTACTTTAGGCCCAAGTTCAATCCTTACTAAATTCTTTTTTTTCGCAACAATTTGTTTGTTTTTATTTCTATTTTTTCTGTGTAAAATAAGAAATTTTTATACAGAATAATAAACTATTTTTCTTAGACGCGTTTTGTTTTTTTCCCGTTAAGCTAAGCATGGTTACTAAATTTAAACCACATTTTCAAAAATCGAAAGTAGTGGCTTAGTTTGCAAGATCTGTCCCCATAAATAAAATATATAAATTTTTTTCTGGGTTCTTCTTATATTTGCGTTTCATTGTTATGCATATAAGAATATTTTCATGTTTAATACGAATATATTAACAGAATTATTTTCAGTATATCCATGCATACATACATTAAAGTTTACATAAATGTTGCAATATTTTAGCAGTTATAAAAATCTCACGTCATTTTTTGCTAAAAAAGTTTTAATAAACACTTGTTCACTTGTTGGTTTGTATTTTGTAAATAAACAATCCTTGTTTTAAAAATATATTTTTATGTGCATTGGCGACGTCTGGGTTTATTTTATTTAGCTTTTATTGGTGAATATTGTTTGTTTTTCTTGAGACTTTAAAATACGTCGATTTTGAACAAAAGTACAAAGAAAAAAAATATAAAAATTAAATAACTTCTTGTTCACAAATATGCTCAGATGTTCCTCTTGTATGAAGTGTAAACACTTTTAAGAAACGACATTTAGAGGTGATCAGGAGAATTTAAAAGGGCAGTTCATAAAATTTAAAGATACAACTTTAAAAAGCTGCGGCAAATTTTGAATTGAAAAGTTGTAAATTATAAACTCTTTTATCACAAAAAATTTAAATATTTTCTTTTAAACTCTAGGTCTTCTTAAATATATTTATTAGAAAATTTCGACATTCCCTTGTGTGGCTGATCATATATCACATATTTGTAATATAATTTTTTTTAAATTTTTGAAATTTGTTCTCTTGATTTTGTACCAATTAGCAAACACCCTTAATAATGTTGCAGTTGCCTTGAATTGTCACTTGTAAAAATATTTCTTGTTTTGAACTTTTTTATGTGGAAATTTATTGCGAAAACAAGTATTAAAGTATATTAAGCTGCAGAAACAAAAACCAAAATGTTGTGCCTTAAGTAGGTAGTAAGTATGCAAATTTTAAGCCAGATGCAGTATTTCTACAAAAACTACACAGAGAGAAAAATCACTTTTTAAAATTATTATTAACTTTTAAACTATACAAAATCCACATCAAAAAAGTTCTGCCAGCCTCTCCCCTCCATTTTTTCCCCCAATTGGCGAGGAGTGCACATTTAGCCGATCACTGAGTCAAGTAAATGCCTTACTTTTTACAAATCATCCTAAAACTTACTTGTTAAAACATCACTGCAATGTTTATTTATTTTTTTTTTAATTTTATTGAACTGTTCTAAAAATGTGCCCAAATAATGCAGTCGAGTAAATTTTATACACAATAATACCAAAACCCATACAATAGGGCCCTACTTATATTAAAAAATATTTTAGTACTTATCATACATTACCAATTAAAATTGTCTAACGTTGGGTGACAGTTTTAGTCAAGTAATGTTCTTTCCATTTTTAAAATTATCACTAACATTTTTTTCTCGAGTGTATATTTTTAAAAGCATATTAATCGGGTTTCTTTAATTATTGTATTTATTAAGTTGAATTCAAAAAAACAAACTTTTAAAATTTGTTTCCACTTAATACAAGTATGTATAGAGTCGAATTTCTTAATTAACTCTTTATTAACAAAACAATTTTATTAATGGTTTAACATTTACAAATGGTTTTTTATGTGTCTTAATGAAAAAAACTGCTGTCTTTTCACAAAGAAAAAACCTTTTTGACATACAAAAACAAAAAATAAATTTTACAATCAAGCAAATACAAATTAATTAGTTAAGAGTTTTAAAATTTATTTTTTGTTTTTTTTTTTAATTTTGTTTAATCATTAAAAATGCTTAATATGGATAAGTCTTGTTATTGGTGTTCCATAACAAAAGACATAAATATTTAAAGCTGATTGTTAATTTTTTTAAAGTTTAGAATTTTATTAAAGTTTTGACCTACATAATGAACAACTTTCTTTAGCAAATTTTAAAATAAAAAAACTTGATTACAAATAGTAAATTAACAATAAGTTTTATTGATTAAAAGACTTAAAACCATTTAAAACCCAGTTTAGTTTAAAATTTATATAAAACAACAACAAATGCGTATTTTAAGTTGATACATACATTATAAGTTTTTCATTTAATTAATAATTTTTTTCCACCAGTATTAATTTTATTTGAAAACAATTAAGTTGAATTTTGAAAAGTAGTAAATATGAAAGAAATATGATTGCAAGGCTTAATCTTTTATATAAAGAAGAGTTGTATGTATGTATGTATGTTTGTATTTTATAGCTGGCCACACCAGAAAATCGATATTTTTGAAATTTTTACAGGGAGTTACTTCAATTCTTTAAGGAACAATATGCTAATTATACCCTTCACATAGTGATAAGGGTATATATCAGTTTGTCATTCCGTTTGTAATTTCTTTATTATCCATTTGCGACCCCATAAAGCATATATATTCTGGATCCTTATAGATAGGGAAGTTGATATAGCCATGTCCGTCTGTCCGTCTGTCTGTGTGTCTGTCTGTCCGTCTGTTGAAATCAAGTTTCCGGAGTCAAATAAAAAGATACAGACCAGTTAATGGTGAAAACGATTAGAAATATCCCACTAACAATCGCTATTTAAAATCAGCAAAATCGGTTCACTATTGACCGAGATATAAGCGAAAACCCAAAACAACCAATTTTTTTTAGGACAAAATCCGTGCATATATCCCTATATATCTCAGTAAGTATAGTCACAATTGCCACAAAACTTGGAACGGATACTCTTTAAGTAGGCACCTAAATAATGGATCAGGGGAAGTGGTAGTTTTCCTACAATTGCACAAATTTGGTGAAATATTTTATGCGCTGTATCTTGGAAACTATAACAGCTATCGACTTAAAATGTTCCACAAAAAGTAATTGGACAGCAAAACCTACGCTTTGAAGTAAAAATTTTTTTGGTGGGGGGTGAATATGGGGTAGCTCCCATACAAATTCACAATTTTGGTAAAATTTTCGATACGCTATATCTCGGAAACTGTAACAGATATCGAAATGAAATGTTCTACAAAAAGTAATTGGACAGCAAAACCTACGCTTTGAGGTAAAATTTTTTTTGGTGGGGGGTGAATATGGGGTAGCTCCCATACAAATGCACAATTTTGGTAAAATTTTCGATACGCTATATCTCGGAAACTGTAACAGATATCGAAATGAAATGTTCTACAAAAAGTAATTGGACAGCAAAACCTACGCTTTGAGGTAAAATTGTTTTTGGTGGGGGGTGAATATGGGGTAGCTCCCATACAAATTCACAATTTTTGTAAAATTTTCGATACGCTATACCTCGGAAACTGTAATAGATATCGAAATCAAATATTCTACAAAAAGTAATTGGGCAACAAAACCTACGCTTTGAAGTAAAAATTTTTTGGGTGGCTGGTGAACAAGGGGTAGCTCCCATACAAATTCACAATTTTTATGAAATTTTCGATAAGCTATATCTCGGAAACTATAACAGATATCGAAATCAAATGTTCTACAAAAAGTAATAATCTAATAATTCATACATTTTAGAAAAAAATTGGAGAGGAGCAGGGGGACTAGAACATCCCATAAAAATTAACAACTTTTATTAACCTTTTATTATAAATAATGTCAAAAACTTTTATTACTGTCGACCTTAAACGTTCCTCATCTGTTTCTATTATCCATACGAACGTTAACATTTTGTAAAGTTTTCTATGGGCTTGAAACTCACACAAGGTATTTTTATTATATTATTTGCAGTACAAAATAATTCGGCTGGGTACATTGAAACACCAATGTGAAGGGTATATAAGATTCGGCACAGCCGAATATAGCGCTCTTACTTGTTTTTTTTTTTTGAAATTGTTGCCGCCATGCCCACACTACGCCCATTTGTGTAGGAAGGTCAGGTTATAAATTTCCTAACAAAATTAACCAAAGCCATACTGATCAAACGTGTAGAGCTAAATACATAAAATTAATAATACGCGCTAAGCTTTCCATATTTGTTTAAATGCATATGAAATTTTTTAAAATTCGGCCCATAAAGCGATAAAAAGAGGGCAAAAAGGGAAAAATGTGTTACCTATTATCTTCTGAAGCATATAAGATAGAAACTAGATTTAAAAAGTTTTGCGTTTTCTTAAAGAAATAAAAAGACGAGTATCTGGCGTTTCTGTAAACTTTGTTGGGGAAAAAGGTAAAATATATATTTGGGTTCTTTTTGGTACCTTTTGGCACTTTTTGTTACATTTGAACTAATAAACACTATTCAAATTGCGTTTGATAGGTCTTAAAAATATATGATTACTTTTTTCCTCTTTATTCAATTTTGGCGCTACGGGGTATCTAAGGGCTAGAATTTTATTTAAGTGCTTTTTAAGTAATTTTTATAACTTCTAAACCAATAAATTTAAAAACAAAATTTTAACTGCATTCGACAGAACTCAAAAAAAATATAAATATCTTTTAACTACTTTTTGTAATTTTGATCCTTATGGGTATAAAAAGAGTTAAAACTATATTTTGTTCCTTTTTAGGAACTTTTTATTACTCTTTAACTAATAACGATAAAAACACAATTATGTATAAAGAAGAAGCAGAAGTTGTTCAACATAATTTTCAATATTTCTTTTATTAAATTTGAAAGAAAGAAAGGACTCGGATTACAATAAACGTTAAAGTATGTTGCTAATAATTTTTTATCAGGCACCAGATGATATTTCAAAAGTTTTTGTAAGAACCACAAATTTTTAATGAAATTAAAAATGTTTATTTAACACATTAAAAACAAAAATATAAGCAGAATCAAAACTTTCGTTCTCTATTTTGATACCTACATACGCTTACAGTGTTAGTAGCTATTTGAAGGAAAGTTTTTTGTGGTTCATTTTTTGATTTGAATAGCAAAAAATTTTATTAGTGTCCGCTGGATTGAATGGCAGCCACCTAATTGTATTGGAATCACAATTTACAAAATAGATTTTTAAAAAATTTTGTTCATTTTATTTGGTACCAAAACTAAGGATATAATTGAAGAATGGGGTTTTAAAACAAATTTTGCTAGCTAAAGCTTTCTGAACATCTCCAAAACTAGTAAATTCCCAATTTTTTTATATTAATTAAATGGCTAAGTCGTAATTTGTTGTAACTTATGTGGTGCAACCAGTAAATTAAAATTTAAATTCACACAAAATAAAAATACAAAAAAAGGTTTGGAAATTTGTTGAAGAAATGGCTTAAAATATGGTCGAACCAATTTTTAAATTTGTTTATTTACACAAGGTTCAAAATAGGTTTTGTTCAACTTAAATTCGTTTATGAATACAATATCATTGAAATTTGCTTAACAAAAATTTAAAATGCTGTTTAAATTTTTATGAATACAGCCGTAAATTTTTAAGTTTAATCGAATTTTACAGTTTGCCTAAAATTCGTTTTACAATATACATTCAAATACACAAACAAGTTTTGGGTCAAAGTGTCCCGAAAGTCTGTGTCTGCAGTAAATATTTGTTACACAATGTTTGAATGTTCATTTAAAAGTTTTAATTTTGAAAGGTTTGCACTCTTATCTATTCCAAAACAATGGAAATCTTTTTCTGTTTTTTTTTTTAATTTCTCAAATAATTTAAGATAATTCATATGTTATGAATTGTATATGTAATTTAAATGATAGCTAATGTCATAAGGTCGTTAGCATAGAGACAGAAGAATGCTCGATCAAACATTATCAAACACTTAGTTAAAATAAAGCTTTAAAAAAGCATGTCTCGAAGAGTGAATATATATATAAATCCATTTAAATATAATAAGTATATTTATTTATTTTTTCCTTTTGACAAGACACTTGGGTAACTTTAAATTTATTTATTTCCATTTTATCCCATGATTTAAGTAATTTTTTTAAAATTATTACATTTCAAGTGACCTTTGTATTTAAAAATAAATGCTAATGAATTTCCTATTGAAATTGAGTGTAATTTGGCGCCATTTATTTCATTTTATTTTATTTTATTTTATTTATACCATTTGTTTGGAATAATTTTAATTTATTATCTTTTTTTCATTTTACATTTTGTGTAATAAGCTTTGTATTAAGAGAACTTAAAATATTGATTTGTTGAAAAAAGGTTTTTAAGTTTCTCTATTAAGAAAATATCAAACATACTCGTATTGATAAACTTAAGGCCAAAAATGCATAATCATTTTAATATATGGAGCATTCCATGAAAAAACGGAAATCTGAACAATATTACAAACATTGACTTTTTTAATATTTTTGCATCTACATAGAGAGATTAAGTTCTCATCTCAAAAAATTGACATTCATCGTGACGAGTAGATCACTATTTTCATAAATACCGTTATTTGTTTGAGAGTATAAAGAATCTGGCTTTTCTTTTTCATTGTACACCATTTTTTGAGAGGTCGCTGCTAATATTGTTTTTCACATAAGAACTAATATTCTTTTCTGCGTTCAAGGACATGGTGAGCGGTATTAAACTGTATAATATTTATTGCTGTAAAGTGCTTTGTTCCCGAGAAAATAATTACAATGCAAAGGTAAATTTCTATGTCCCACACGTGACGCCGTTTTCCTTTTTTTATTAATAACTGTAAGGCAAGTCAACTAAACAAATTGATTTTTTTTGTTTACAGCTAACTTTTGGTGGTCTAAAAGCTGACAAAAAAATTTGCACTTAAACACTTTGCAAATAGTTTTTCTTTCGTGATAAAAAGTGTCCCACACGTGACGCCAAGAATTAAGATATCTGAAATCTTTCAATCTTCCTGCCATCTTCAAACTATATTTGTAATTTACTGCACTACATTTGTGGCTTATCCAAATATTACTAAAATACAACCTTCCACCAGTACTGAACATATCCGGAAACTTCGCGGAAAGCGTAAGAAAGATGATCCAACCTTTAGCCCTAGCTGATAGAGAAGAATACGTGAGCTTTATAAGCGAAAAAGAGAAAGTATTTCAGAAATCGATTTAAAAACTTTGCAAGTTAATTAAAAATATAAAAAAAGCCTGCAAAGGGCCTAATAAAGAAATCGATGTCAAAATATTGACAGACCTTCTGTAAGTACCAAAACCTTCTTAAAAGTCCAAACAAACTTTATCGAAAGCTATTCAAAAGGCTTTAAAAGCCCTTCCTCAATCGCCAAGCAAAAAAAGAGCGTTAACAACCAAATAAGCGCCTAAATTGAATATTGCTCCAGCCGAAAGTTCAAGCTTGGACATGTCAAATGTCAACTCGTAATACGAGGATGTGAAAGCCTTTTATTACCATCCAGATATAGTATAAACCTGTCCAGGCGCAAATGCTTTGGTTGTGGTTTGGGGAAATGGAATTAAAGAAAGGCGTTGGAATTATTATTTAACTATGTATCTACGGGAAGCTTTCTGCATTTTAACGGAATTTAATCCTAATATAGAAATAAAATTTTAAAAACTTTGTAGTCTTAGACCTTAAGATGTGCTTCCCATAAAAAACACTCCTTCAGATAAGTGCAAATTTATAACACATGAAGACAAACAAAACTACTGTAACGACTGGTTGCTGAAAAATTTATGTGATCTTTATTTAGATTTTAAGTGCTGGAAAAATTAATGTGACTTTTTTCTGATAATAAAAAACTATTACTGTCCATAGACTTAAGCACAAGTCTGCATATGGAAAGAAGGGGAAAAATTCAGATAATAAATCACGTTTGACAACCCATTAAACAAGTTAAGTTGAACTGAAAGACAATTTGAATTCAGTTCATATTGTGATGAAACATGTTAATTTAAAAAAAATCCAAGTAGATGAATTTCAAAAAGACCAATTTAGTGAAGGTGTACGTATCCTTCAAATTGATTTTGCAATGCCTTTCGCTTGTGAATACCAGAATGAAGTTCAAAGCGCACTATGGTCGCGAACGAGTGTCCTGTTGTTTAAGCTGCAACTTTTTACAAAGTAAATTTTCAAGCATAGAGTAAGTGCGGGTAATGTGGTATACCTATATGTTTTTTAGATTGCCACACTTTTAATTTCGTGACGATTTTACTCATATATCGACTTTTGCTGATGATACCGCCTTTCTCAGTATTCATAAAGACCCTAAAGAAGGCTCGTAACAACTGCAGCATCACGTATCCCAAGTAGAAAAATGGGCAAAATTTTGGGGTATTAAAATAAATGAACAAAAATGCACCCACGTTACGCAAGGAAACGTGTCCCCCAATTTTTATTAACAACCATACGGTGCATCAACGTATTGAAACAAAATATCTTGGCATTCACTTAGATCGCCGCCTCACATGGAAGCTCCACATAGATGAAAAGTTGTCACAATTAAAACTTAAAACGGCCCAAATCCATTGGCTAATTGGTAGAAACTCTGTGTTACGTCTTGATTGTAGACTTCTGCTCTGCAACTCAATTTTGAAACCAATTTGGTGCTACGGGATACAACTGCTTCCGCCTTTAACATAGAAAAGATTCAACGCCGTCAAAACAAAATTCTAAGAATAATAACTGGTGCTCCTTGGTATGTTAAGAGCAGCAACATCCAAGGATCTAGAAGTTCCACAAGTAAAATGCGAAATCCTTAACTATGTGGACAAGTACTTTAATAAGCTGGAAAATCATCCCAATCCACTAGCTCGAAACATCGTGCAACATAGCGGACACGCCGTTTAAGTAAAAAACTTGTGTTTTTCCACCAGCAAAAAAAAACGATCACGTACCAAAACGATTTCTTGCAACTGACTCCCAAAATTACTTGCAAATATTAATTAAAGTATTGCTTTAATAATTTTCTGAGAGCAGCAATATATTTAGCCTGTTTTTGTTATTTTTATATTATTAGCTTAAGAAAAAACTTACAATACCACAATACCAGTCTATACCACGTTACCCGCACTTACTCCACCTTATGTGCTCGGATGCGAATTTTAAAGACAAAAAGAATTTTTTTATTTTTTAAATAAGCTTTTCGATTTAGTAAATACGAAAAATGAAGATTTACCTTTAGTGGAAATAGTTTGGAGCAATGGCTCGACATCAGAATTGAAAAACCGCTATATGGTAAAATTAATATCTATGCTGAGCGCAAAGTACGCAAAGCCATTTTTTGCAAATATTTTGCTACAACTAATGGAAAGGGTGTAATAGATGGAATCGGCGAAGATATAAGGAGATTGGTATGAGAGAAAATGATAAGCCAAAGCAAACATTTTGTCATTTAGTCAGCTAAATTTTTTGCTTATTTGGCTTCTTAATTAGTTTCAAAAACCCAGGTAATTTATGTGCTATCCTCAAAAATCTGAGAAAAAATTTAATCTGACTTTTATGCATTAGAGGAATTTCAAACTTTTATTTCATCAAGGCCAATCAAAATATTGTGGACTGCAAAGTTATAGCTTATCTGTAGACAAAACTGCAATTAACTTTTGATTTTTGTGTATTTTATAAAAATAATTTCAACTGTGTCCCTTACGTGACGCCATTTGTCCCTTACGTGACGAAATAAAAAAGTTAATTTTTACCTATAAATATTTTTTTTATTAAAAATTTATTACCATCATAAGAAAGTGTGGTTGTTAGTTGTTATTTCTTTCTTAGACATCTTTTCTCTATGTGCAACTGATTCGCTGAAATTTGGATTTAAACACTACAATTTTAAATGTTGGTTGACTCAGGCTGTCCCACACGTGACGAAGTTTGTATAATTTTTTCTTCAATATTTTCTGAATTATTAAAAACAAGTTCGATGTAAGATTGAAGACTTCCACGCAGTTTAATTAATAAAAGAAAAAAAATTGAATTCTGAATTACCAATTAGAAGTTGTATGTAAAATAAGTGCTAAAAAATAGTTGAATTTGTCCAACACGTGACGGTGGAATGCCCCATATGGATGTTAATGGTTCTTCAATGCTAAAGAAAGAATAACTCACTTCAATTTAAAAAAATAAACGACAAAGTAGAAAATTACTTAAGCGGAAAAAATCAAAAAGAAAAATTTATAAAATTTACTTTTCAATTAGTCAAATGAAATTTAAATTATACGGAAGAAAATAAAATTACGCAGCTAAAACCGTATCAGTCATTAGCATTTTTAATAATTATTTTAACATGGCGATGATATTGGAACGAAGTACCTACCACGCTCGCTTAACAATAACACTTTAATTAACTAAATTAATTCAAATGCAAGTACTTATTAAATCCTTCACATCATAATAACATTTTATACAAATTTTTCATTCCGTTTGTAGTTTTCTGAAATATTCACTTAAGACCCCGTAAGATATGGATCCATGTCCGTCTGCACGTCTGTGTGCCTGTTGAAATCAAGCTTCTGGACTCAAATAAAGCCGCACGAAAAACGGTATGATATCAAACAATCAGAAATATTCTTTAAACAATTGATTATAAAATCAGCAAAATCGATTCATTATTTACCGAGATATAAGCAAATACCTAAAATAACCCATTTTCAAGGACAAAATCCGGTCATATATCCCTATATATCTCATTTAATATAGTCCGTTTTGCCCCAAAACTTGGACCGGATACTTTGAAGATTGGACCTTAAGTAGGAAAAAACTTTTTTTAAATTGGATCAGGGGAAGTGGTGACTCCCCCACAAATGCACAAGTTTTGTGAAATATTTTATGCCTTAAGTCTAAGAAACTAAAAGAGCTATCGACTTCAAATGTTCTCCAACAAGTAATTGCAAAACAAAACCAACATTTGAATTAAGCGCTCCAAATAACCGTAGAGACAACTGTCAGTTTTCTGGATACGAAAGTTTTACTTAATTTTTAAACTTTCTTTTTTAATTATTGTTTTTTGTTATTAAGCTGCAATTTTACTTAAAGTGCGCATTTCTGTAAGTCCCGAGATTTCCGCACAAAATTCCCGTAAAACGAAAAAAAATATTTCCAAATTTCCCGGTATATTTTGAGACAGGAACTCCCTGGGGTTTCGCTGTGGAATACCTATCTGTGGCATACTTTATACAATTTACTTAAAAACAGGGGCTTCTACTTTGTTAAAAAAAATCAGTAATTTTGAACTGATCTATATATATATTTTAAGGTAAAGTAAGTATGTACTAGAGGCCAGCTCAAGACGTCACTTAATAAGGCATCATCTTGAATTTTTAATTCATTTCATATGCACACACAGCAGTAAGTGCAGTGCTGTATTGTTCGCCATCTCTTTTGTTTACTTAACTTAAGTTAACAACAACGGCACATCAATTCATCATGATCACACATTTCAATTTCAATTCATCTTGAAACTTTACTGTTGACGGAATGTTCCTAGTGTGATAGTTTTAAAAACGGGGGTTGATTCTTAATATATGTATGTAATGTAATGTACTTTCGTATGAATTTTATATTGATTTGGTTGCTTGATATATGTTTGTTAATGTATCTATTTAACTTTGTGTGTAATACACAAAGTTTTGTTATTGTTGACCACACATCATGACAGTATATAGGTTGCATCAACAACAGTGCATCACACCACTCTTTATTTTTAACTACACTACATTACATCAAACGAACTGTGTCAGCTACACTACATTACAGCACTTTAACAGTTTAATCGCGCAACAGCACAAGAATTAGAAAATCATCCGGGTTTTGAATTATCTTGAAATAGGGATTGATGCAGGCCTCTTGTATGTACGTGAACTGATTTATTATTTAATAAAGTTTTGACTTGTTTTAATATTCATTTAATACGTACATATGTATTTGATTTTTGCAAATAATTTACTACACTGAAAAAAAATTTAGGAATTTCTGAGCCTACAGCACTTTCATGAATAACCAAACAAATCACTAAGTTTATATTTTAAAATCGTTTTTGGCCAACATCTCAGAATACACTATTAATTAAAAAGCTTATGACTTAAATAAATTTATAAATCCAAAATTACCATTAAGCTTGTATAAAGAAACGCACTCTCTAATTTTTTTTTTAATTATTTTATTAATTGCGGGTTTTTCAAAAGTTTGACTAAGACCTGGTTAGAGCAAACAACTTAATTTCCTTTTTTGTTTGCTCAAAACTAAACTGTAAATCTGGCATTTGGATTTTGCATAAAACTCCACAGTTTGCGATTTCTTAACATCATCTTAAGTAAAAATTTAATTTTTGTTAAATAATTGCCATAAAATTAATATTTCTCTTAACTTTATTTTTAACAAACAAAAGTATCTTTTTCTTTTGATCTCGCTTTAACTCTAGATTTAGCAAACATTTCAGCATCGATCGCATAAGAATTCCTAAACCATCACCATTTAAGTTCATTGAATATTATCTATAAATTTTATTTATTATTTTGCCTCAAAGATTTTTTATTCTTTTTTTTTTTTGTATTATAGTATTTGAACTTTTGCACATTATCGCTGGCAAAAGGCAAAAACAAAACATGAAACGAAAAGACTTTGGCGCCAAATGCAACATTTGCAATGAAAAATTCGTGCTGATTTATTTCAACTGATTAAAGTGGAGTATGAATGTTTGTTTGAATATGTTAGTGGCGGCAGACCACACTAGTAATAGTAATATTACTACAAAAGGGCTGCAAAACAAAAATCTAATTAAAATTCTACCACAAATAATGTTCAAATACAAATCTTAATTTGCTCTATATGAGATGTATTGCTCGAAGTTTTTCCATCTTTAAGAAAAAAATTTATTTAATGCGGTACTAAAGTACATTAAGTTTAAGTGAGCATTAGCACGATTTATTTGATTCTTATCGTATAATTTCCTTTCTTTTTGTTTTACTATTTAATTTATTTTGTTGCAATAAGAGTTTGAGAAAAAAAAAAACATTTTACACTCGAAAATTGTGTTGGAAATTTTTTTAAGTTATTGACTTTTTTAATTTATTGCTTTAGTTGAATTATTTCTTAAAAAATGTTCTTATAGCCAAGACTTAATGCTAAAAGCATGCAGCGTACAATTTAATGCATATGTACTGAATTTGACATGAGTCAGCAAATAGTGCAGACAAGAACCAAATACTAGAACAGAGCTGTAAATGCAACGCATAAAATGGCCCTCTACACAGAAAAAAATCCTATACTTGATTCAATCAATAAACTTATTTAAAAATCAAAACGACTTTTAACTTTTAATCTAACTGTCCCAATAAAGTGTATAAGTTTTTATAGAAATTTAACCATAGTAGTGATGCTCAAAGTTCTTTTAAAAAGCAGTAATTTTGCATAGACATTTTGCATTTTAACGCTTTTGTACCCTCGTTTTTGCAAGTATACAACACATTTTAAGTTGAATATACAAAAATAAAACACAAACATAAAAGCCTTTATAAACTAAAGCTGTACCACGAAATAAAGAAGAATTTGAAATTTGAAAATCTAATGTCTCTGTAGTCTATTGGTTAAAGTCTCAGCCTGGCAATCAAACGTTGCCAGGTTCAATTCTGGATTGGATAAATAAATTTTTGTATTTTCTTTTTTAATTATTTTTTATTTTTTTGTTTTTTTTTTTTGTTATTTCTAATCTTTTTCATTTTCGTTTTTTTTACCCTTTTGTTCTGTTATGATTGTTGAGGTTAGATCAGTTGTGTTGAGTTTAGTGTTTGATGTGATGGTAAATAAATAAAAGTAATATTAAGAGTGCAATGCTTCGTTGGCTGGGTGAACTGAGAGGTCTTGCAAATATAAGGTCCCAGGTTCGAGTCGCAGTCTAAAGTAAAATTAGTTTTACTTGTAAATTCAATCAAATTTAAACCTTAACATTTTACACATAAAAAAATTGTATATTTAATTAAAAATATATATAAATAAATGTTCTTTTTGAATTTATATTGATTCAACAGATTCTTTTAATTAAATCAATTAAAAATTTCATTAATAAATTTGTTGCATTTTAAATAAATTTCCTAATTGAATATAAAATATAAGCACACTTTTTTTAACTTTCAAATTCATAAGTTCATACAATTAACTTGTTTGCAGGCTGAGACTCAATAGAAGTTTAATTGGAATTACAACTTACTTAATTGAAATATATTTTGTATTTTTTATGTGTAGCATATATACAACATTGATGCCACCAGGGCCCAAACAATTTTTAATTTGGTATAAAAACAAAAAATAAATTGTAATACCTCCCATGTAGCAAATCCCTAGACAACGAGTACGTCGTAGGGGTATTACAGGCCAGCTCAAGACGACACTAAATAAGGCGTCATCTCGATTTTTTTAATTCATTTCATATACCTTACGTGTGCACACACAACAATAAGTGCTGCCTTGTATTGTTCGCCATCTCTTTTGTTTACTTAACTTAACTTAAATGAAAAATATGTATATTCACACTTAAGCACACTTAAGTAAACAACAACGGCACATCAATTCATCATGATCACACACTTCAATTTTAATTTTGCTGGTGTGTTAGTTTTAAAAACGGGGGTTGATTTTTAATGTACGTATGTATGTAATGTAATGTAATGTAATTGCGCCTGAATTTCATATTGATTTTCCTGCTTGTATATATGCTTGTTTATGTATCTATTCAACATTGGTGTAAACACACAGTTTTGTTGCTGTTGACCACACATCATCACAGTCATTTTTTTATCGGCCACACATCATGACAGTATTTAAGTTGTATCAACAATAGTGCATGACACCACTCTCTATTTTTAACTACACTACATTGCATCAAAGAAACTGTGGCAGCTACACTACATTACAGCACTTAAACAGTTTAACCTCACAATAACACAAGAATTAGAAAATTATGCGGTTCTTGAATTAGCTTGAAATAGGACTTGATGCAGGTCCCTAAGGGGTATTATGCGTTTTAGAGATCGACTCAGAATCACATTCTTGTTATCAAAGTATGGGTCGCATTTTTTAAAATATTTAGATGAAGATTGGCACATATAAGTTTTTTGCCACGGAGCCTATTGTGGTGATAATTAATCTACTTTTTGGCATAGCCCCCATACAAATACCTCTATTTTAAAAACATTTTTCAAATGTTTTAAGCTTTATGCCACTAAGTAGTATGGTGAACAAAAATATACTCGATCCTTTTTTTGATATAATAAGCATTACTCAATTCTGACAAAATGTTTTATATGTGTCCAACTAGTATACCAAACGAAAACATCATCGGTCAACTTTTTTTATAGTTCCCATTTAAATGCACACCCGGAAAAAGCATTTTTGACTGTAAATGGTTTGATTGTTGCTCTAACTTCTTAAAATTTTGCATGTTTATCTTTTTGCTACCAACTTAAATCAAATCTTACTGGTCTATTTATTCGTACAGCCCCCATACAAATGTGGTGTAGGGTATAATATGGCTTCACCGACTATAACTTTCTTATTTAGCTTACTATGCATTTACACATGCATAGATATTTCTTCACGCGTATTTTAAAAGTTTCAGTTTAATAGTGAAAAATTGAAAGAAAATGAAATGGTATTGGGTTTTTTGCACCGTCACTAGCACGTACAAATCCCTTGTAAATTGGCTTGTCAAAAGAATTCTTTTTCAATTTTACAGCTCTTTTCTGAGAGTTTTCGAAAACACAAAATTTATTAGTTTAATATAATTTTAATTTGCAGAATTTATTATTATAATACCTTCAATACTAAGAATTTTTTTTGCCTAATTTAAATACTAAAATTCACTTCTTAGTGTATGGCTGCACAGTCAAAAGTGTTTAACCTTAAAGAAGTTCTGGAAATTTTTACATTAAGTTCTTTTTTATACTTTTTTAATGAAAACAATAAACAAATGGATAACGATGCCTAGAAACAAAAAAAAACAATATAGACTATACAAAATATAGGGCTAAAAATAAAATACGCTTGCGCAAATTCCCAAGAAATTAAAAAAGGCAGCAGCACCAGCTGGTGCAACAACGGCGGATTAAATATTAGACAAATGCCTTACTGATATTGATAGATGGATGGTTAGACAGAAAGAAAGCCATCCATCAATATTATAGTTATACACGAAAGCAAATGCATGGATACATACGTACATACATTCAAAGATAAAACAGCAGCTTTAACAATAAAGAAGGGATCTTTTGCTAAAAGTAGAGAATTAACAATAAGTATGAAACACTTGTTCTTAAGTTTTATGTATCTTAAAATCTTGAATTTTTCTTGGGAGTTTGTTTTTTTTTGCTAAGAAAAAAAAAGAAATAAAAACAAAAGTTTTTCCTTCCATGAGAAAAAATAAAAAGTAAAGTTGCAACAGCCCTGCACAAACTACTTATTGCAAGTATACTATGACCGAAAAGCATATCAGCGATGTTGGAGCAAGTGACCAGTTGTTATTTTGGATTCTTGAGAAATGGAAAATAAATAAAAAAATTTGTTAAAGCATTAAAGATTTTTTCTGAATCCATTTTAAGTACATCATAGTATACAAATGCCACCAATAGAATCATAAACAAGTAAGAGTGCTATATTCGGCTGTGCCGAATCTTATATACCCTTCACATTGGTATTTTAATATACCCAGCCGAGTTATCTTGTACTGCAAATAATATATTTAAAATACCTTGTGTGAGTTTTTTCAAAATTTTAACGTTCGTTTGGATAATAGAAATAGATGAACAAGGTTTTAGGTCGAGAGTTTTAAAAGTTTTCGACATTATTCATATTAAAAGGTTAATAAAAGTTGTTAAATGTTATGGGATCTTCTGGTCCCCCTGCTCCTCTCCAACTTTTTCTCTAAAATTTATAAGTTATTTATTGTAACAGTTTTCCAAAAGTAGCGTATCGAAAATTTCATAAAAATTTTTAATTTGTATGGGTGCTAACCCTTTCCCTGCCCCTACCCAAAAAAATTTTTCTTCAAGCGTAGGCCTTGTTGTCCAATTACTTTTTGTAGACCATTTAATTTTCATATCTGTTATAGTTTTCGAGTTATTGCGTATCGAAAATTTCATAAAAATTGTTAATTTGTATGGGAGCTACCCCTTCTTCTGCCCCCACTCAAAAATTTTTTTCTTCAAAGTGTAGACCTTGTTGTCCAATTACTTTTTGTGGAATATTTCATTTCGATATCTGTTATAGTTTCCGAGATATAGCGTATCGAATATTTCATAAAAATCATTAATTTGTATGGGAGCTACCCCTTGTTTTGCCCCCACTCAAAAAATTATTTATTTAAGGCGTAGCCCTTATGGCCCAATTACTTTTTGTAAAACATTTCATTTCGATATCTGTTATAGTTTCCGAGATATAGCGTATCGAATATTTCATAAAAATCATTAATTTGTATGGGAGCTACCCCTTGTTTTGCCCCCACTCAAAAAATTATTTATTAAAGGCGTAGCCCTAATGGCCCAATTACTTTTTGTAGAACATTTCATTTCGATATCTGTTATAGTTTACAAGATATAGCTTATCGAAAATTTCATACAAATCGTTACTTTGTATGGGAGCTCCCCTTTTTTTTGCCCCCAGTCAAAAAAATTTTTCTTTAAAGTGTAGCCCTTGTTGCCCAATTACTTTTTGTAGAATATTTCATTTCGATATCTGTTATAGTTTCCGAGATATAGCGTATCGAATATTCTATAAAAATTGTTAATTTGTATGGGAGCTACCCCTTTTTTTGCCCCCACTCAAAAAAATTTTTCTTTAAAGTGTAGCCCTTGTTGCCCAATTACTTTTTGTGGAACATTTCATTTCGATATCTGTTATAGTTTCCGAGATATAGCGTATCGAATATTCTATGAAAATTGGTAATTTGTATGGGAGCTACCCCTTTTTTTGCCCCCACTCAAAAATTTTTTTCTTTAAAGTGTAGTTCTTAGCGCACAATTACTTTTTGTAGAACATTTTAAGTCGATAGCTATTATAGTTTACGAGAAATAGCGCATAAAATATTTCACCAAATTTGTGCAAATGTAGGAAAAATACCCCTTACTCTGGTCCTATCTGAAAAAAACTTTTTCCATTATTTAGGCCCCTTCTTTAGGAGTATCCATGCCAAGTTTTTTTAAAGGGTGACTATACTTACTGAGATATATTGGGATATATGCACGGATTTTGTCCTAAAAAAAATGGGTTACTCTGGGTTTTCGCTTATATCTCGGTCAATAGTGAACCGATTTTGCTGATTTTAAATAGCGATTGTTAGCGGGATATTTCTGATCGTTTGACACTATTAACTGGTCTGTGTCTTTTTATTTGACTCCGGAAACTTGATTTCAACAGACGGACAGACGGACAGACAGACAGACAGACAGACAGACGGACAGACGGACAGACGGACATGGCTATATCAACTTCCCTATCTATAAGGATCCATAATATATATACTTTATGGGGTCGCAAATGAATAATAAAGAAATTACAAACGGAATGACAAAGTGATATATACCCTTATCACTATGTGAAGGGTATAAAAATATTTCAGGCTTAAGTCTTAGAAAATGAAACATATTTTGTATTATTGCTACTTGACTTGCTGCAGTCAGTGGCATAGCTGTTCACTGTCACTGACATTTTACACAATTCTTATTGTTTGTTTTGTTGTTATTCCAGAGTTAATATTTTCGTTGCAGTTGCTTCTTTATTATTGTATTTTATTTAGTTTTATTTTATTTTTATGACTTTTTCTACAAGTAGTTAATGTTTAAGTAGCAGGCAGGAACTAAGAACTATAAAAACAACATTAAAATGAAACTTGAACCGCGTCACAACATGACTGTCAAACACATAGTCAAGATATTTGATGTGTTCCTGTAGCTGATGGTGGTCGACAAACTCTTTTTGAACACACTAATCGCCCACTTATTATATAAAATGTTGTGTGAATTTTTTGGTAATTTCTAGTTATTATAGCCAGTGTTGTCAACTTTTGAGTTTTAAAAAGCACTAAGCTTAAGAAAAGAATGCATATTTATTTTTTAATCACTAGATTTATAGCTGACTCTTATTTATTTAACTCTTTACAATTCGTCATTTCGTTATCTATTTCTACACATAAAAAATAAATTGAAAACCCTTTCAAAGTACGGTTAGTACGGATTTTCTTTCACCAAATACGAAAGTTCTTAAGCCAAGTACGATTTAGGTGGGTCAATGTCAAATCAGTTTTGACATTTGTGAACTAGGCAGATGTAGAATACAAGTGAACAAGCCATGGAGCTATATACTCCCCAAGAACGCGGAATCGTGACTATTATTTTGTGTAACAGTTCGTACGTGGTGTTGGCGCAGAGCAAATTCTGTCGCCGATTCCCCGACCACCGACTGCGCGCGAACACTGCTCCATTTGGCCACCGACCTTGAAGAGTATGGACGCAGCCAAGATAAGTTGATCCCAGAGCGCCCGTCGTCCCGGTCGTCCCTAAGGCGAATTTTGGTCAAAGACCTGCGCATTTTTCTGTACAGAGTTTAGTCCGTGCATCAGCTGCTGCCTGTCGATCGCCAAACAAGTTTATCATACGCCTAAGCCATCCTCAATCACGAGGCCGAAGTGGACGATTTTTTGATCAAAATCATAAAAAGCGATAAGACTCATTCCACCTCAGGGGGTACGTGAACAAGCAAACCTATCGCTTAAGGAGTACCAAAATTAAATGATTGATGCACGAGCAGCCATTACACCTGCTCAAAGTGACTGCATGGTGTGCTGTTCACGTTGGAGGAGTCTTAGGGCCGGAGCAACGGCAAACACTGCGCGAGCCACAAACGATATTCTGTTCTATTCTATTCCCGGGTCGCCTCATCTTTCGTTTTGACCATTGGTCCGCAAGGTTGCCCGATTAAACCGTTTCAGTCTTTTTTGTTGGGTGTTTTGAAATCTGGTGTTTACGTGAACAAGCCTAAGACCCTGGAAGCCCTCCAAGTACAACACGACACGAGTGCCAGAATCTGTCGCCCGAAGTTCTCGCCAAAGTGATGAAAAATTCCATAAAACGAGCCCGTATAGCAATCACTTGTGCCAGAACCCATTTGGTCGACATTATCTTCCCGACTTAACAAATAAAGTTCTAAGGGCTCAAAACGTAATCAAAAAATAGAATCGAAGTTTTTCATTAAGCAAAAAATGAGAGCCAAACAACATCGGATGACTTCTTTTGGCCCACCTTGTAAAACAACCCAAAGAAATCTAATTCGCCAAGGCTAAAGAAAAACACGCAATTTTCCTTCATTTCACCGAACTGCATCTCTGTTTCATATTTTTAATATTTTTCCTGTATTTAAGTTAACTTCGCTTTCGTTTTAAGCGGGAATCGTTTTAAGCAAATTCTAGTTTATTGTACTTTATTTAAAAAAATATATTTTTAAGTTTTTGATGAAGATCTTATAAAGAAATAAAAGAAGCCTTAAGGGCTAACTATAATGTGCTTAATCTAACATAAGCAAAAATGCGAATACACATGTTCAAATGTGTATAACTATAATGTACTTAAGAAACTTTTCGTTAAGTTTCGTCAAGTTACATTTGATTAAGCAAATAGCGAACCTGGTCGTACTTTGATTAATGGATCAGCTGTGTATACGTGAGCTGAGCGCACAGTTGCACTTTTAAGTACACTTTTATTTATGAAAAAAAAATTTTTATTTTTTAACTTTTGTAATATAATATTATTATTTATTTGCTAATGGTTTAATATTTTTAAATTGTAGATGATACTTAAATAACATTTTGCGAAAAAAAATTCATATATTTGGAATACAAAAGTAAAACAGTTTTTGCAAAAGTACAAATTTTTGCAACTGAGCTCTATAAGAACTTAAGTTTAAAAAGTACAATATAGCCATTTAAAAGTCTCCAATAAATTGCTTAAGCATTTGACAGGCTTTTCGTTGATATTTGACATTAGCATACGTTTGTTTAAGCACAATATAGTTAGCCCTTAAATGTGTATAACTATAATGTACTTAAGAAACTTTTCGTTAAGTTTCGTCAAGTTACATTTGTTTAAGCAAATAGCGAACCTGGTCGTACTTTGATTAATGGATCAGCTGTGTATACGTGAGCTGGGCGCACAGTTGCACTTTTAAGTACACTTTTATTTATGAAAAAAAATTTTAATTTTTTAACTTTTATAATATAATTTTATTATTTATTTGCTAATGGTTTAATATTTTTAAATTATAGATGTTACTTACTTAAATAACATTTTGCGAAAAAAAATCCATATATTTGGAATATAAAAGTAAAACAGTTTTTGAAAAAGTACAAATATTTGCAACTGAGCTCTATAAGAATTTAAGTTCAAGAAGTACAATATAGCCACTCAAAAGTCTCCAATAAATTGCTTAAGCATTTGACAGGCTTTTCGTTGATATTTGACATTAGCATAAGTTTGTTTAAGCACAATATAGTTAGGCCTTTAGCGTTAATTTAGTATCTGAAAAACTGTAAACAAAAGAAAGCAAGTAAAAAACACTTTTGTTTTGATTTTGTGACAACATCAAAGCAACCACCTGTATGATTACACAGTGCAACACGAAAAAAAATAACCATATTCGGACATCACTACGCGAAAGAAGACCAAAAAAGAAAAGACCCGTGTCTCCCAGTTTTGCCCAAAGTCATGCACTTTTTTTGTTATGGGCCCCCAAAGATTTGGGGCCTTGGTACCATTTTTGCAAAAAGTGATAATTTTCTCAGACTCATATCTTGCAAACCGTTCGGAATTTTAATTTACTCTTTGAGGCAAATTTGTAGCCCTTTTTATAAAGAACAAAAATAATGAACATAAAAAATTAAAAAATAAATAATTTTTGATCAAAATCGCAAAAAACTTTAAAAAATTCAAATTTTTTTTACCTTTTTTCCCCTGTTCAGGTCCATAGGTAGCAAACCGTTCAAAATTCAAGGAAACAGTCAACTACAAAAATTTACCTAACATCCCAATAAACAACTTTTTAAAACATATAAACTTCCTAGGAATGATTCTTAACAGCGTTTAGGTAGCGCTTAGGTAGCCGCAAAAGTTAAAAATTTTACGAAAATTTTTGAATTTCATTTGTTTTTTATTTTCTTCAACATTGAGATACTGTGCTGTCTATTACAAAAAAATAGTAAAAAAATATTCGTATTATTTTTATAAAGTTGATGACCTGGACTTGCATATCGCGCTCTCTTAAGTTGAGGATCTAAACCGTCGTCCGAATCTGACTCTGATTCAGAACTTACGGTGTCCACAGGCACGTTGCTTCCAGAATGTTTCCATCACTAGCTTTTTCTTTTTAACATATCTTATTAACATCATAAAAGCTTATCTTGTGACTCCACCAACATACCTAAAATGAATTAGAAAAGAAATCAAAAATAATGCAAATCATGCAATAATAAAATTGATATTACCTCTGCAAGCAATGCGTCGAATTTTTTGCCTTTGTACCGTTTTTCCATTTGTTTTTTTATTAGTTATTAGTTTTGGTCCATCTCTTCCCTGTTGGGGCTAATAGTCGGTATCAAATCGATCTCGATTAGTAACACCACTTACTGTAGTCATTTGTGTAAATTTTGTCCTACGATCTGGAGTTTGCGGCCTTGGGAATACAAAATTTTCAGGTGCAAGCACTGGTAGTGTGGCTGTTACAGTTGCTTTATAAATTTTGTTCTTCTCATCACGTCTATTTGGGTAATTAACGCATGCATAAGAACTGGTTGCATCATGATCACCTGGGCGATTAATCCAGTTTACCGGCTTACAATATTTCATACTATGTTTGCCTCCATTCAACCATGCTATGAGATTATTATAACACTGCGTTAGGTGTGTAATTTTCACTGATCAAATCTATTTCGTCGAAAAATCACTCATATGCTCTTTTAAATTCACTAGTTAAAAGATTCTTTTCCTTTTAAAATCTTGTAGAATTATTTTTTCTGATTTGATGACCGCAAATGTAGCAAAAGAAATAAATATTTTTACACTGCATATTGAAATTGTCAGTTGCCAATGTTGTATGCGTATTATGCTGTAGAACTTTCTCTATAACTTTCACCGCTGAGATTTCGTTGACGTCGCGCTGTGTAATGCCTCGATGTGAGAGTCGCGTCGCTTTTATATTGTGATCTGCGTTCCTTGATGGGTGTGCGATCGGTGCGTGATCGCGTGAGCTGTTTACTGAAATCTTTGGTAAATTTTTGTAGTTGATTTCTTGATAAGTTTTGGGTGCAATAATTTCTTCTTTTTAAATTTATCCAATTGCTATTTTATTTTGGATTGTCCTTACTTATTAAAAAAATAGGTAGTAGGTACATGGGTAATTTATTGGTGGTATAAACAATAATTATTAAAAAGTAATAACAAAGCAATAAAAAAAGTATGGACATAATTTAATTAAAGGCCGTTAACGATCATTATTGCGATTTGTGTATGATGTATTTTGTTGTTTAGGGTTTCCAGCAATTTTAATGTTTGCCTACCTGTTTAAGTTCCAAGACTTTTCGCGGCTATCTCACATGCATATACACATATTTATATGCACTAGAGTTCTCTATTACACGAAAGACAGATACAATATATGTAATTAAGGCAATTTGATTAAACGTAAGGAAGAGATAGCTTCATAACTACATGTATGTACATACATTTTGGGGAAATTTTTAACTTTTGCGGCTACCTAAGCGCTACCTAAACG
This sequence comes from Melanophora roralis, assembly GCA_963583895.1. Lineage (NCBI taxonomy): Eukaryota > Metazoa > Arthropoda > Insecta > Diptera > Rhinophoridae > Melanophora > Melanophora roralis. The sequence goes on along the minus strand of OY757190.1, from coordinate 20,168,954 downwards.
GTATTAACCCTAGAGTACGAACCATATTTTTTGTACGTTGTAACGAATGATCGTCGATTCGACGATGTATTATTTAACTGCCTATAACTATGGCTTAAAACCAAATACACTTTCTCAATAAATGTAATTAATCAGTTTGGCTCCTTATAAGTCTATATAAAGAACTCGTTTAGTTTAATTCATATAAGAAAACAATTTATTTAATATTTGTTATACTTCATTGTATGTTGCACATATTTTGGAGATCATAAAAAAAGGAACGAAAAATTATAGTAAGCAAAACTAAAAAATCAAAAAAAGAGTAAAAACTCAAAAAACACATTCTATACTTTAAAAAAAATAGTAAACAAAAAGTTTTAAATATCACTTTGAGCAAGAGTCACAAAGCTCAACTTTGTGCTCTCCGCAGATTGGTTTTTCGCATTTATCACACTTTGACTTTGTCATCCGGCGTTTTTGGTAAGGGCATGATCTACACATACTTCGTTTGTTTTCTTTTTTGTCTTTTATAGTCAGTTGGTCATTGTTGTCGCTATTTTTTGGAGTAACAATATTTGAAATATGTGCTCTTGTTTTGCTTATCAACGTTGGCACGTTATACACGTTAGTACTAACCTTCGACGATTCGACGAGTACAAAACAAAAAAAAGCAATGTTCCAGCAAAGCGTATTAAAAAACATTACTACTTACAGCAAATGTATATCACATAGTAACAGCACACAAAATTTGAGAGTGTTACACATGCTCATTTAAAAGTAAGTTAGAAAAATGTGAGCGGTACTCGTCGAATCGTCGATCATTCGTACTCTAGGGTTAAGAATCATTCTTAGGAAGTTCATATGTTCTAAAAAATTGTTAATTAAGATGTTAGGTAAATTTTTGTAGTTGACTGTTTCCTTGAATTTTGAACGGTTTGCTACCTATGGACCTGAACAGGGGAAAAAAGGTAAAAAAAATTTGAATTTTTTAAAGTTTTTTGCGATTTTGAATTAAAGTTATTGTTTTTTCAATTTTTTATGTTTATAATTTTTGTTCTTTATAAAAAGGGCTACAACTTTGCCTCAAAGAGTAAATTAAAATTCAGAACGGTTTGCAAGATATGAGCCTGAGAAAATTATCACTTTTTGTAAAAATGGTACCAAGGCCCCAAATCTTTGGGGGCCCATAACAAAAAAAGTGCATGACTTTGGGCAAAACTGGGAGACACGGGTCTTTTCTTTTTTGGTCTTCTTTCACGTAGTGATGTCCGAATATGGTTATTTTTCCATGACTTAAAAAATTACACACAGTGTTATTATTCTAGAAAAACGTAAGAAAGGCAGTAGTACTACAGTTGCGGGCAGAGAATATTTTTAGTTATTAAATTAGGGTTAAAATATTTTAACAAAGTTTTAAGACACAATTTTGTGCACGCTTAATTGAACGTGAAGTACAAAAAGAACGTGTTTATGAGGCCATTTTTTCTTTCAAATAAAACGAAATTATTTTATTTTAAGTACTGTTGGAAGTTACTTTTTGCGGTTTTCTGTTACAACCGCGTATGTATTAAAAGCAGTTTTTTCGATTAATTTAAAAAATTGTCCATAGACCATATTTTTTTGCAACAGCTATGTCAATCGCATAGCTATACGCTCTACCTGTTAAGAAATAAGGAAAACAATCCGCAATAACTAGATCTGCCGATAATAAAGTGCTAAAGATTCGCAAAGTATATTATTTTTGTATCAGCAAGAAGGGTACTTTAAGATATGCCGTAAAATCCAGATTATAAGCACTTACTCGAATACTAAATTTCTAAGGAAACTAATGATGTTTTCATTTCTAAAAAAAAAATGTTTCCATTTAAAAGAGCAAATACACTCGCCGTTTCACAATGCTTGCACTTTTTCGCAAAGAAAAGAACACATATTGTAAAAAAAAGGGAACACACTGTTTAAAACAGCAGTAATGTTTATTTTATTCACATTTTTTATTTTAAAAGTTAAACTTTTTAAAAAGCCCACTTTTTCCTTCTTTATAATAATATGTAAGCAATACAACCATCTGGTGTTTTTTTAGGGCACTCACACTTACACTATACATTTTTACGGTGGTAAAAATGCAATGAATATTGCCCTCAATAAGGGCAAATGTTATTGCTGTTATTGTTATAATAATAATTACTTTTACAACTGTTATTGTTGTTATTACCATAATATTTTTATATTTATTAATATGATTTTTATTATAATTATTATTATTATTATCATCATTATTATTATTATTATTATTATTATTATTATTATTATTATTATTATTATTATTATTTTTATTTTATATTTATTTATTTGTTTTTTTTTTTAATAATTTTTATAATTTTATTTTTTTATATTTATTTATTTTTTTTTTAATTTTTATCTGTTGATCTTTGGTGGTTAATTTTGTGTATATTATTTACCTTTTATTAAAAAAAAATATTAATGGCTTACAGCCGTAACAAAATATTTTAAAAAATTTTTTATTTTAGTGTAAGTATCATTTAAAAAAAATATAGGTATTAGTTCAAAATCTATAAAAAAAAGCACATACGCGGTTATTAAAGAAAATAACAGATTTTCTTTGTGCCGTTCAACAATAACAGGAAAAAGGGTTAAGTGTAAATTAATACATACATATACATATATATACATACATTGTAAGGCTATGTGTGTATGTGATCGCTATATGTAGAACCTGACTTTTAACCGGAAGTTTTTAAATTGAAAATGCTTAAAGGGCTGTGTTACTCAGACCAAGAATGACAGCAATGAACTATACGTCTATTAGATTTTGTGACCACTATTTTTACATTTATACATATGTATGTACATATGTACATACAAAGCCACTGATGTGTATATACAGAGATTGTTTTTTTCAGCCTGCAAGCTATTCACACATATAAAAATTAAATAATAATATTTAATGGTATGGTTGGTTAAGTTTTTACTATTATGTAATTTCTTTTTTGGTTGTGTTTGACACTTTTTTCATAAGAGTGTCAAGTGCGTAAAGAATAATCCATCATAATCTGGAAAAATATTTAGGATTTTTTAACCCTACTATTTTGTTTGTTTTACTATTCTATCCGGTAAGTAAAAATGCTTTTATAAAAGTTTGCATATTTGAATTGGTCTACATATTACACATCACCCTGGTCAGTCATTCTTTCTTTCTTTCCGACCTAAATTCATCAAGTCAGATATATAGTGGTTTAACATCGCGTTTTTTTGAGTATTTTTTATTTAAAATTAATTCAAAATAATTTAAAATCTCATATAATTAAAGTTTTATACCAACATCACAATATACTAGAAAAAAATTTAAAGTAGATTTTAAATCCTGATTTTTTAGAAAAATTTCGTTTAAAAAATCTATTTTTTATTTAGAGTCTATTGTAAATTGTTTATGAATACGCCAAATATTTATAAGTAATTTTTAAGAGTTAACAAACAGCCTTTAAAAGAGTTTTTATATTTATAAGGAACGTTTTGTTTTTTAAAGATTTTTTTATAAAATAAGGTTTTATATACATACAGTATAACTGCCTTTTAAAACACTTCTTTTAATAAAATCTTTTATGAGAGTCTTTCCAGAAATTCAAGCCCTTTTTTAATTAGAATCCCATTCAATTTATTACAACAGTTTAAAGATAATATATTTATAGCATTAACACATCATACAATATTTATTAAATGTCATGACAGCAGCTATCACTTCCGAATACCCAGATGTATTGTATAAGATAATCATATAAATTTATTTTTAAAAAACAAAAAGACTTTTCACATGGCATTTACTGGCAGCTTTATTTACCATAAACATAATAAAAAAAATACCAAATTATCTTTACTTAAATGGCTGCATTTGTGTGAAATAAAAACAAGAACTGTCAATTACATTATCATCTCCCCACACATGCAAACATTAAATAAATTAAAAAAAAAAGATGTGATTTTTGTTAAAAATTTATATTTTTATACTCTAAAATACAAAGAGTTATATAATAGCAATGGGGGAAAAACAAATAACAAATACAAAAATCCCCATGATTATTAATAGCGTCATTATAGGCAGCATCATATTGTCAATAATCAAAGTTAAAGTAAATAAATTCGTTTAAACTAAATCTCGTTTACATACAGTTGGCGAGTTTCAACATTTTAAACCAATAAACAATCAAATATAATGCTAAAAACTCGGATATGCTCTTTCTTTTCATGTTCACTTTTTGATTTTCTAGTCCCATTGTAGTCCGCCACACAAAAACAAATAAATAAAATGAGCAAATAAACAAATATGATGTTTAAACATGTCAAAATAAAACAGGAAATGCGGATATAAATTTGTATTTATGTTTGTAAGTCTGTTGCATATTAAAATACATAACATAATTATGCTTCATAGTATGAAGTTCATACGCATACATACATATTTATACACATATGTAGAGATGTGTGTCAGAGTTTACGAAAAGTCAAACTTGCATTATTGTTGTACTACTTAACTAACTAACTCATACATATGTATTTAGAGCGAATATAGTATTGCAGCAAGTGCATGAATTGCATTGTTTTTATTTTATTGATTGTTGTAGTGGTTGTTATTGTTGTCATTTTGTTTATACAATGCTGGCAACATCAGTATTGTTATAATAGATTAAATAAAGACAATTTCGCTACAATATAATCCAATAATAAATAAAAAATCCCATAGACATACATACATATGTAAGTATATATAGTATGTTTGTTTGTATATCAAAAAATTAGGGGTAATCAGGTTAAGCAGTAAACAAAATTTTAAAGCAGAAATATTATTTTGCTTTCTAAAGTTACCTAATTATTTTTAAGCGCTTTTTACATACATATATAGGTTTTTTAAGCTAATTTAAATTTATGTTTTTATAAAAAGTCTAAAGATATGTTACATACTGCAATGTCCCACTTAATGTCAAAACGAACCCACTCGAAGAATTACTACTTAACTAAAGAAAATAAAAATTAGTTGAATTAAAAAAATAAATTTATTTATAAACATATCAATATCTATGTGGGTGACCTCTAAAACCTAAATTAAAATCAATATTTTGTTTTGTCTTGCGTCTGCTGTGCGTTACTTTTCTTTTCCTATTTTATTTAAAATTTGTGCGTTCAAACACACATTCATTTATCATTTAATATTTAATAGGTTGTCTCAAAAAAAATTTAAGTAAATTAAGCGCTTTTCAAATATATTACTTTTTATAAAATAAATTTCTTAACCTTATAATGGAGTGGTAAGAAAGTATTTAGTTTATTCCCGAAGTTGCTTTTCGATTTTACAAATTCATCTGGCATAGTTTTTAAATCCCTTTGAAAACTTTACATAAAAATGTAAAGAAATTTTTATGAAATAATTTGTAGTGATATTTTCTATAATAATTAATTTTTTTAATATTTGGTTAAAAAAATTTTAAATTTAAACAAAATAATTTATGAACATACACATGTATCTTAAGTAATTATTTTTAAATAATAATTCAGGTTCGTACAATAAAACAAAAATAGATATTTAAAATAATTTTGGAATCGCTAAGGTAGATGCTAGACTTGTATATGATCAATTCCACGCAAAATGACCCAAATTAGGCAAACACCGTTATTTTCTTTTTTAAAAAATCGGCGAATTAACGTCTAAAAGAATACGAAAACGTTTGAAAAAAAAATAAATTGACTCATATTTTATTTCTCAAGAGTTTATATTTTCCCCAAGCTGAATAATTGGATCTTCCTTGTTTACGTTTTAATGAAAATGTCACACCCGTCACATTTTCTTTAACGTTTTTCCTTAAGACAAAATAATAAATAAAAACAAAGCGCTTAAAACTAACCTATAATTTCGAAAAATGAATCCCGCTCCCAAAAATATTTTACACAACACGATCTAACAGTTAAAATTCTCTTAAATGCAAATTTTTTATGTCACACCCGTCACAGTCTTCATACTTTTAAATATTATAATTCTTAAATACATTTTTGTATAAAATTATTTTTTTTTGTTGTTAAAATTCGCGTTAATTTAAAAATGAATTTCTCTATACTGGACACCCTATTCTATACCGAAATTAAAATTATAATGATTTTTGGTTTTGTCCATAAAATCTTTTAAAGATGCTCGAGAGTTTTGAGAAAAAAAAAAAACAATAAAATTTAAACAAATCAAAAAAATTAATGGAGCCTAAAAAGTCGTAAAAAGGGAACAACTCAAAAACGAATAAAAAACATTAACATGGCATTAATTATTTACTTTACAAATAAATTAATTGGTTTGACTTTTTGGTGATAAAAATCTAACACCTACTTCGAATATAAATAATGATTTTATTGCTATTGTGGCAAAAAGAAAACACAACCGAAATTGGAATTTTTAATCACAAAAAGAAATAATATTTCTTTTGTTATCTTTTAATTTTGCTTTCTATTTTAGGTTGTTGTTGTGGTAACACTTTCGCAATTTCTTTAAATAATGATGGGAGGTTAATTTTATCATCCCCTTTTAAATTTATAAAAGTTTGTAAGTATTTTAAAAATTTAAATTTGTAAGCATTTAGGAGTATGATTTTAATAGCTTGGCACAAAAACGTGTCCCGTAAGATTTGATTTGGTCTCGGAAACTTGATATTAACAAATAGACGGACAGACATGACCAAATAAATTCCCTATCTGTAAGGATTTAGGAAAAGGTATATACCTAATGGGGTCGCCAACAAATATTACCTTATTCCGAGAGGACATTTGTTAAACAATAGTTTCAAAAGAGGTGTTCCCCATACCAAAAACTAATTTGGCCAAATTTGTTGAAACTTCCAGTCCTACAGCCGGATGGACATGCTTAAATCGATTAAAAAAGTATTTCTAAGTTTTTTAATATAATTTAAGGTTAATCTAAGGCTACGTTACAAGCATCTGCATAAACGAATAATGTTTACCCATACGTCGCATGAAGTGTGGGTATAATTACACTATGCAACAAATTTCAACTTTTGTCGTAACATTTCACTATATTTTTGGAGGGTCTTTTGACGTACATGCATATTTAAAAAATTTCTTTCCTAAAATATGATAAAATCGATAAAGCAGTCTCTTCAAAAATATAAGAAAAAAAAAATAATCTCTTAAATTTTCTATTTTGACTGTTTTTGTGCTAGAGCTCAGCTCCATAATATATTAAAAATCAAGTTGGAAAATTAAGTCGGTCAAGCGCGATTATGTTATACTCCATATCACTATTGTATGAAATATACTCATATGAAAAAATGGGCTGATAAAGTTGTACTTGGTATACTTGTTTTCGGCATAAGGTAAGACACAAATGAAAAGTTTTCCCAAAATAGAGTAATATTCGAGTCAGTTATAGCCTAAAATGCTTATTTCGGGAGGGCATTTGTACGAACGCTGTTTAAAAAAAAGAATAGGTTATCACTGTAAACAATTGCCTTCGTACCGGTGCCAAGCACTTATGTGCCAAATTTCATAAAAATATATTAAAATTGCGACCTGTACTTTGACCACAATAACACATTGGCTTCCAGCCGGGTGGACGGACGGCATGCTTAAATCGACTCAAGAAGTGATTCTGAGTCGATCAGAATACTTGAAGTCAATCGCAGACCATTATCTTTGGGCGTTATAAACATTTACACAAACGCATAAAACACCTACTAAATATTTAGTGTGGGTATAAATATAATGGTAATTACTTTGAACATCTGGATACTCTAGTTTATTTACTAGTAATACAACTAGAATGTATGCAGTTTAAAGATAAAATTCAAACAGAAAGAGAGTGCTCAAACCAATAATAACAAAATTATGAGGTCATATAAAAAAGGATTAATTAGCTCAATAGGAGAAAAAAAAATTATTTTACAGTAAAAAATGGATAAATAATAAACAAGTACGAGCGCTATATTCGGCTGTGCCGAACCTTTTATAACCTTCACATTGGTCTTTTAATATACCCAGCCGAGTAATTTTGTACTGCAAATAATATAATAAAAATACCTTGTGCGAGCTTTAATGTCCATAGAAAACTTTACAAAATTTTCACGTTCGTATGAATAATAGAAATAGATTAAGAAGGTTTGAGGTCGAGAGTTTTAAAAGTTTTCACCATTATTCATATTAAAAGGTTAATAAAAGTTGTTAATTTTTATGGGATGTTTTAGTCCTTCTGCTCCTCTTCAACTTTTTTTTTCCAGAATGTATGATTTATTTGATTATTACTTTGTGTATAACATTCGAAGTCGATAGCTGTTATAGTTTCCCAGATGTAGCGAATCGAAAATTTTACAAAAATTGTTAATTTGTCTGGGAGCTACCCCATATTTGCCCCCCACCCAAAAAATTTTTTCTTCAAAGCGTAGGTTTTGTTGTCCAATTACTTTTTGTACAATATTTGATTTCGATATCGATTTCAGTTTCCGAAATATAGCGTATCGAAAATTTCATAAAAATTGTTAATTTGTATGGGAGCTACCCCATATTCACCCCCCATCCAAAAATTTTTTTCTTCAAATCGTAGGTTTTGTTGTCCAATTACTTTTTGCAGAACATTTGATTTCGATTACAGTTTCCGAGTTAAAGCGTATCGCAAATTTGACAAAAACTGTTAATTTGTATGGGAGCTACCCCATATTCACCCCGCACCCAAAAAAATGTTTCTTCAAAGCGTAGGTTTTATTGTCCAATTAATTTTTGTAGAACATTTTAAGTCGATAGCTGTTATAGTTTCCGAGATATAGTGCATAAAATATTTCACCAAATTTGTGCAATTGTAGGAAAACTACCACTTCCCCTGATCCTATCTGAAAAAATTTTTCCATTATTTAGGTGCCTACTTTAAGAGTATCCGTGCCAAGTTTTGTGGAAAGAACGACTATACATACTGAGATATATGTATAGGGATATAAGCACGGATTTTGTCCTAAAAAATTGGTTGTTTTGGGTTTTTGCTTATATCTCGGTCAATAGTAAACCGATTTCGCTGATTTTAAATAGCGATTGTTGGCGGGATATTTCTAACAGTTTGACACCAATAGCTGGTCTGTATCTTTTTATTTGACTCCGTAAACTTGATTTCAACAGACGGATAGACGGACATGGCTATATCAGCTTCCCTATCTATTAGGATCCAGAATATATATACTTTATGGGGTCGCAAATGGATAATAAAGAAATTACAAACGGAATGACAAACTGATATATACGCTTATCACTATGTGAAGGGTATAAAAAGAAACTGTTAAAAAGTGATAAGTTAAATTGAAAAACGGGTTTAAGTTCTTTAAGATAACTTTCAATTACGGCTTGTTTTGTGGTTGTGGTAGGAGTATATTAGCCTTCTGCCCCATGTAGGGCAATAAAATTTTTATACTACAGCACTATTAACTAAAATAAAAAGACTAGTGGGTGCTCAGGTCCTAAAGCGAATTTGAAATTTTTGGGCCACCCTAGTGGTCATTAAAAGTAATTTTTTTGAGCATAGACTTATTTTATAAAATTAATATTTTTAAGACCTGATAAAACTTGTAAACATGTCTTGAAGTAGGAAAGTTTACAAATTTAAAAGCAAAAAATTTTTATGTAATGGATTGATAAGAAAAACGTGGGTGATTTTTTTTTCAACTTATAACTACTGTTACCCCTATTATTTTGTATTTTTTGTAAGAAACACACTTTTTTATTTATCACATATTCTGCCATTAAATATATAAATAACTTCCAAAGAAATTCAATTTGTTGCTAATTCAGAGATATTATTTTTTTAAACACCATAAAGTTGTTTTAAAACCACAAAAATTAACATAACATGTTTTTATATGTGTTAATAGTGGTTTTGTTTAGAATTTTTTTTTTTTAATTTAAAAATTAAATTTATAAATATGCATAATATTTTTATACCTAATTGGAGATAAAAATAATATGACTTAAAAGGAATCATATGATAAAGAAGTTTTTTTTTAATTTAAACAAAAACGAAACATTAAATATAATTAAAAAAAGAAGCTTACCTATGGTTATTTTTAATCCACGTTTAAATAAATTTTTATTCAAAAAACAGGCATAAATATTAAATAAATTATTTAATTAACACGGCTTTTTTGTATTTTAAATTAACAAAAATCGCACTTAGTTCGCTTTTCTTGAAAGGGGTTTGCAAAAAATAGTGCTGAAACATGAGGGGATTATTTAACTGTGATTTTAAAGTTGTTGCATGAATTTTTAAATAAATTGGTTTTCAACACTTTTATATATATAAGTTGCTGACCACTTGTTTTAACAAAATTTCTTTTTGATTTTAAAACTTTTAAAGTAACACTGAAAAAAAGGTGTGTAACTTTTATTATTATTTTTTTTTTTTTTTAATTTGAATTTGGTATTTTTGCACTCTTTTTGTTAACAGGGAATATTTATGTTAAAATGCAATAACAAAAACACTGATAAAATATTCACCATAAACCAACAATGATAATAATGAAGAAGAAAAAACATGCAGCGAAAATACACTTACATTAAGACGCTGTTGAATATTAAGTGGGATTTGTTTAATCAAAAAGTTGTGAATTTTATTATTTAATTAAAAGGCAATTTTTTGTTTTTTCTTTGACTTAAAACGCGCTTGTGTAATATATTTTTTTTAATAAAATTTTGACATTTAACACTGTTAATTCGTTTGGATCTTTTATACAGTCACTTGATTACTACAATTTATTACACAGAAACAATAATACAAATTAAAAAAAAATACACTGATAAGAGATTGTAATTATTTTTTTTTTTAATTTTTTATTAATTTTTTTTTAAGAATGTATGCAGTGGGTACATATATACTATTTCTTTTGTATTCTTATACATACAAACAGATGTTAAAATAAAAATATGATTTTATTGTATAATTCATTTGACATTTACAAAATTAAAAAAATCACGTCTTTCTGAAAATGTTTCCTTTGGCTTTTAAGATGGACTTATGTATTTATATTTTGAGTTTTTGTTTAAAACAATGCTTGTTTTTTTTTTTTTGTTTTATATAAAATTTTTCGTTTTGTTGTTAATTTAAGCTGTTTTTTTTGTTTTGTTCAGAAGTCCGTTCAAAACGGTATCTCGCTATTGACTAAATTACGACAAAACAGATGAAACACATTTTTCCCATATGTTTGACTGACTGACTTTAATTCTCTTTTGCCTTTTGTATTTTCTTCGGTGTGTTGCTTTATTGTAGTTGGTTTATTTAATATTGTTTTTGTTGTTTCTGTGCTGCTTTTGTGTAGTTTTAACGTTGACGTCGACTTTGATCGTAATATTAATCATGATCATCTTGGTGAACGAGCCAATAAGCCACAACAAATGTGAGTTAGTTGACTACTAAACAGAGTTTAAGGGAATGATTTCTGTTTTCCCTATTGTAAGTTACCGTTATTTTTTTAACTTAGTACATATGCTTATTACCGTTATTTTGATAATACAGTAACTAACTAACTCCTGGTTTACACTTAGAATTTTGTTGCTTAGGTCGAGGTGCATTTAAATGGTAAGCTGATTTCTATTTCCGCCATATGATTTCTCATAATCTTGTTAAATGCACTAATAATTTTGTTAAATGCACTACTAAGGAGAATTTGTTACAAGATAGAACTACATAAGTCTACAGCGAATACAACATTACAAAAAAATATATGACGAATTTGACATTAGGAAGAGAATTGGTCAAAAACTAAATTGTCTTGTTTTTGTCTTGAGGTTGCTTTTGCAGCGAAGAGCTTACCTTGTTAATGCATCATCATGAAACTTTGATTTTTATAAGGAAGAAAGAAGTAAAAATAAAAACTTTTCTGTTTTACAAGGCTCTAACCATGGTGAAATTATGTGTACCAGGTGGTGTTACGAGCACAGCTGATCTACTTTTTTCATGCATAAATCGAGACTGGGTAGTCAAAGTTGTTTACTTTTACATATATTTTTTTGACAACTGAGCCAACGGAAACTACAAAAAAAAGAAAATTATATTAACCAAATTTTGTTGTTGTAGAATCACCACCACCTGATACATTATTGCGCCATGGCTCTAACCACGGTACTTATTGAGTTCTAGATGATAAAAAGGTTCACAAGAAGCTCGATCAGACATGGTAGTCGGGATTAAGAAAATTTTTTCATATAAGGATAATATGGAAAATTTATCTTGAGGATCGACGAATTATGTATTCACAGAGAACAGTTTTAAGAGAACACAATTAGTAATAATCGATGAGGGGGGTTGCAAGTTGGAATCCGATAGCCTTTATGAGGAGTGTGCAGTTTTCACTGTTTCAGGCAGAAATATTAGCTATTTTAAGGGAAAGGAATCTTAAAGTGACACATATTCCAATGAGTAGTGAGGTCGTTGTTAATATTGACTACCAGCCGATCCTCAAAGCTGTAAAGGCGTCCTGTATTAAGTCCAGTGGGTGGTGGGATTATGGACTTCTGCAACTATAGAGTATGATTCAATCCGAAGAAATTTAAATAACTTGTCGATGAAATTTCCGACAGGGTCGCTTATAAGGCACCGCTCCTTGAGCTAACATATATGGAAGAAACTATGAGATCACTGATGGGTTACTTTTATGCAAAGGTTTGGAAATAAGTCCTTTAAACTGCGAGTCTCCTGGGAAAAAGTAGGAGTAAATGAAGGGTAGCTAGTTAGAAAATTTGGGTCTAAGACCACGACTGGAGTAATTACTGGTCAGTGTTCAGGTAGGTATTAAAAAAACAAATCTAATAGTGGCATTCTTGGCTATTTAACTTAGGATATGGGAGAATGAGAATGGAATAGAAATGATAGGGTATGTTGTCTGCCACTGTTTGAGACAAAAAATTCATTGAGTCGATGAGTAAAAAGTAACAAGAAAAAATAAAAGATAAGTTTAAATGAAAACTAGAAAATATCATTGAATTAATCATGCAAATTTTTATTCTTGGTCATAGACTATAGGTTCGCTTCTTTTTCGTTCTTTGTCTTCCTAACCTTACTTACCTAACCTAGATTAATTTTTTTTCGAAATCAAGTGCGTTTGTAGGCTTAACACTTATTTAAACCATTTTTCGATTTACGTACCTATTACGTGGTCTTAAAAATTAGGAAGTTAGTTCATTTTGACATTATTAAGACCTGCAAGGTCCCCCCTACAACCATCCTTATCAATACAGGCAAGTTCCGATATAAAACTCAGTTTAAATTTTTTTTATTTTTAATCAAAACAATTCCTTTACTTTACTGCTTTTTAACAACGAACAAGATATACACAATAAACTTATAAATGTTGTCACGATCACTTGTTTTAGTTATTACTTCTTTCCCTTAAGCAGATGCCTTCCTCACGTTTTATTGTGATACCAAAGTCAACAGTTTGTTGTTTTACTTTTTCTTGGGCAATGAAAGCTGTTTTTTCTACTCTATTATTTATTCTCTTTTTATACCCTTCACATAGTGATAGGGTATATATCACTTTGTCATTCCGTTTGTAATTTCTTTATTATTCATTTGCGACCCCATAAAGTATATATATTCTGGATCCTTATAGATAGGGAAGTCGATTTAGCGATGTCCGTCTGTTCGTCTGTCCGTCTGTCCGTCTGTTGAAATCAAGTTTCCGGAGTCAAATAAAAAGATACAGACCAGTTAATGGTGTCAAACGATCACAAATATCCTGGAGACAATCGCTATTTAAAATCAATAAAATCGGTTCACTATTGACCGAGATATAAGCGAAAACCCAGAGTAACCCATTTTTTTTAGGACAAAATCCGTGCATATATCCCTATATATCTCAGTAAGTATAGTCACTCTTGCCACAAAACTTGGCACGGATACTCCTAAAGAAGGGACCTTAATAATGGAAAAATTTTTTTCAGATAGGACCAGGGGAAGGGGTATTTTTTCTACAATTGCACAAATTTGGTGAAATATTTTATGCGCTATATCTCGTAAACTATAACAGCTATCGAATTAAAATGTTCTACAAAAAGTAATTGCATGCTAAGGGCTACGCTTTAAAGAAAAAATTTTTTGGGTGGGGGCAAAAAAAGGGGTAGCTCCCATACAAATCGACAATTATTATCAAATATTCGATACGCTATATCTCGGAAACTATAACAGATATCGAAATGAAATGTTCTACAAAAAGTAATTGCACGCTAAGGGCTACGCTTTAGAGAAAAAATTTTTTGGGTGGGGGCAAAAAAAGGGGTAGCTCCCATACAAATCGACAATTATTTTCAAATATTCGATACGCTATATCTCGGAAACTATAACAGATATCGAAATGAAATGTTCTACAAAAAGTATTTGCACGCTAAGGGCTACGCTTTAGAGTAAAAATTTTTTGGGTGGGGGCAAAAAAAGGGGTAGCTCCCATACAAATCGACAATTATTATCAAATATTCGATACGCTATATCTCGGAAACTATAACAGATATCGAAATGAAATGTTCTACAAAAAGTAATTGCACGCTAAGGGCTACGCCTTAGAGAAAAAATTTTTTGGGTGGGGGCAAAAAAAGGGGTAGCTCCCATACAAATCGACAATTATTTTCAAATATTCGATACGCTATATCTCGGAAACTATAACAGATATCGAAATGAAATGTTCTACAAAAAGTAATTGCACGCTAGGGGCTACGCCTTAGAGTAAAAATTTTTTGGGTGGGGGCAAAAAAAGGGGTAGCTCCCATACAAATCGACAATTATTATCAAATATTCGATACGCTATATCTCGGAAACTATAACAGATATCGAAATGAAATGTTCTACAAAAAGTAATTGCACGCTAAGGGCTACGCTTTAGAGAAAAAATTTTTTGGGTGGGGGCAAAAAAAGGGGTAGCTCCCATACAAATCGACAATTATTTTCAAATATTCGATACGCTATATCTCGGAAACTATAACAGATATCGAAATGAAATGTTCTACAAAAAGTAATTGCACGCTAAGGGCTACGCCATAGAGAAAAAATTTTTTGGGTGGGGGCAAAAAAAGGGGTAGCTCCCATACAAATCGACAATTATTATCAAATATTCGATACGCTATATCTCGGAAATATAACAGATATCGAAATGAAATGTTCCACAAAAAGTAATTGCACGCTAAGAGCTACGCTTTAAAGAAAAAAATTTTCGAGTGGGGGCAAAAAAAGGGGTAGCTCCCATACAAATCGACAATTATTATAAAATATTCGATACGCTATATCTCGGAAACTATAACAGATATCGAAATGAAATGTTCTACAAAAAGTAATTGCACGCTAAGAGCTACGCTTTTAAGAAAAAAATTTTCGAGTGGGGGCAAAAAAAGGGGTAGCTCCCAAACAAATCGACAATTATAATAAAATATTCTATAAGCTATATCTGGGAAACTATAACAGATATCGAAATGAAATGTTCCACAAAAAGTAATTGCACGCTAAGGTCTACGCTTTAAAGAAAAAAATTTTCGAGTGGTGGCAAAAAAAGGGGTAGCTCCCATACATATTAACAATTTTTGTTAAATTTTCGATATGCTATATCTCAGAAACTATAACATATATCGAAATCAAATGTTCTACAAAAAGTAATTGGACATTAAGGGCTACGCTCTGAAGAAAAAGATTTTCGGATGGGGGGTGAAGAAGCGGTAGCTCCCATACAAATTAACAATTTTTAAACAATTTTCGATACGCTACTTCTGGAAAACTATTACAGCTATCGACTTCGAATATTCTACAAAAAGTAATAATCAAATAATTCATACATTTTGGTGAAAAACTTGGTGAAGAGCAGAGGGACTAGAACATCTAATAAGTTTTATTAACCTTTAAATATGAATAATGTCGAAAACTTTAAAAACTCTCGACCTCAAATCTTCTTCATCTATTTCTATTATTCATACGAACGTTAAAATTTTGTATAGTTTTCTATGGACTTTAAAACTCGCACAATGTTTTTTATTATATTATTTGCAGTACAAAATTACTCGGCTGGGTATATATAAAGACCAATGTGAAGGGTATATAAGATTCGGCACAGCCGAATATAGCGCTCTTACTTGTTTTTTTTGTTTTGTTAAAAAAACCCTTACTTTACCTA
The DNA here is from genome assembly GCA_963583895.1 of Melanophora roralis. Lineage (NCBI taxonomy): Eukaryota > Metazoa > Arthropoda > Insecta > Diptera > Rhinophoridae > Melanophora > Melanophora roralis. The sequence goes on along the minus strand of OY757190.1, from coordinate 20,152,791 downwards.
CGATTAATATTATTATATTTTTGTTGTTTGTTTTTCAGCTATGGTCTCTTTATTTTATGCACTTTGTTTTATTGTTTTTTATTTTTTAATATCAGGTTTATAGGTATATTACAAGTTTTTCTACTTCAATCCCAGCAAAACATTTTGCAATGCAGTTCTAAGTCTTCATATTCAGACATGAAAAGCAATAATAGTTCTGACACTGAGAGCTCTAGGGTTGGAAGTTTGATAACATCAATATAACACAATGCGATTGGTATATAGTCATGATTGAAAAAAAAAAATTAAAATAAGATGTACATACATATGTATGTACATATGTATGTATGCAGTTAAACCCATCAAATATTTCCTTTACTTCATTCCATTTGATCGTATGTTAGAAAAAAATTTTAAAACTTAATTTTTAACACATTCCTTTTTATACTTTTTTTTATTTAGAGACGTTCGAAAATCACGTCCCTTGCCCTGGAAATTCCCATTTGTATGTATGTATATCTGACCGCATTTTTAACAAAAAATTTTTTGCTGGGATATTAAATAGATTGAGGTATAGTTTTGGCCATATGTTTTCTGTTTTATTTTTAGTTTGGTTGAGGTTGTTGTTGTTTAACGAAAAACGTGATCACAACAGAAAAGAAAATAATAAAATTTGTTGATGTTGCCAAGTCTTTTGTGTATCAACATGTTGCATAGGCAAATGTTGCATTGAAGATATCGTAAAGTATTAATATAGTAAAATCTAGCATATAAATGTTGCCCTAAGCATAGCAATGTTTTAGTGTTTTAATTCGATATTTAACAGATGCTTTGAAACTAAACAGCTAATTAAACCAATTTGTTTGTTTTTTAACACTTCAAGTGCGTTTAATTAACTATGGATTTGAAAATACTAAAATTGAAATGGGTTTGTGTTAATAAATCTAAAACATTGGTATTTTATTTATTAAACATGTAGTGTTAATTTTTAGATTTTTTTAAAAATTTAGATATTTTTAGTCAAATAAGAACATTTAAAAACTTTGTTATACACATATGCAGGTATCTGCTTTAATTTGTTTAACATCAGCATCATTCTTTAACGTCGTGGTTAAACCATTTAATTAATTAAATCAAAGGTTATTGATTTTTCTTCGAAATATAAAAGTTCCTTTGACGGTAGTTTATTTATTTTATGCTTTTAGGTATTATTTACTCTACAAATGCGTTTGTCATTCATTTAAAATACAAAAAGCAAACAAACAATGTAAAGCCTTTAAAGAAGAAGGAAGTCGATTACAGCACACAAAAAAGATTTTATTAGAGCAATTTTGAAGATGCTGCTTTTCACAAATATATTTACCTTATAGGCTTAAAAATAAAAGAAACCTATTGCAAGTGCATAGTTATTTAAAAAATTTAAATGAAAAAACAGCCAAACTAAAAAAATATAAAGAGGCGATGAATGAAAGTAATGTGTAGTTATTAATGTAGTTATTGGACGGAATTTTAATTCCTGGCATTTTGTTTAAACAACCATTACATATGCAGCAGAAGCAACTTTGGACTTATTAAAATATTAAAAAAAATGTTTTTTGAAGTAACTTTGAATATTCCTTAAAACGAATTCAAACGACGTTTCCCTTACTTTGTACGATTTAACATATTTATATTAACTTGTATTCGGAAATGATTTTTTTTTGTAATAAGACAATGTATACATTTTTTTCTTCTAATAAAGCGGCAGACTTCTTTTGTTACGTATTTTAAGAAACCTCTCACGTTAGCTCCAATTTATTACTCTAAGTTTAATTGGAAATGCACCAAGTAGTCTCCACAAAATTAATTTCTCCTTAACACTGCATATGCAACTATTAGAAAAATTAATAAAATTATCACATTGTCAAATAGAAATTGTACAAACAAACACATGGTAACAATTGATTTCGTATAGTCGGCGGTATAACAAACGTTTTACATCTTACATTTATCCGACCATAAAAAAAATGTAATTTTAATGCAACTAAAGCTGTTGTCACATTAGTCAAACAATTTGCCACCAAAAGCGTGGCCACTAGAAATTCTAGTTTTAAACTCCGTTATTAATTGGGATATATGTATGTATGTACGTATATCTTATACATTGTAAAAGTATCAAAAAAAAATTGTTGTTCATTTTACCACATTTTCTTAAAAGAAATTTTTTAAGATGAAGAATCATCAAAAAATTGTTTTGCCTTAAATATTGGTTACGTTTTTTTTCAGAAAATTTTGAGAAATCTGACCATATCTTAAGTAGTACGAACATATGTATCAGGGATGGATAAAGGAGTTTTAATGTTATTCCAAATGCTAACACTTAGTATATTTTTTGAACCTCTTTGCTCCTCAACACATATTTTTGTATAATTTTAGTTTGTTTAATTTGTTATACCATGATCACACATTGACCTTAAATGCGAAATTAGCACATTTCCGCAATTAAGGCCTTAATTGAGCTCTATTAACCATAAAAGATTTCAATTAATAAATTGAGCAGTTAGTAGTAAATTGCTTCGCTAATTGAGTTAACCTCGAAGTTCAACCCTGCTGATTTAACAAAAACTGTGTTAAGTTAGTATAAAAGCTTGAAAGCTTTTAATATGTATGCCATTGTGAAAATATAATGTGACCTCGTTCCTACAACAACAACTTCCTGTAAAAATTTTGCATATATTTTGTTGTTGCTAAATTCTTGCTAAGTTGACAAAAAAATTGCTTTCACACATACGGTATACACAACCATAATTGGTGAATTCACAAGGTCTTGTGAAATCATATATTGTAAAATAATAGAACCAAAAAATATGACCGTTGTGAACAACTCTTCGTATATATGTAGGTGTCGTATTTAACATCTAAATCAGCTGATACGACCAAACGATAAAAAAACAAACACATATGTATGTACATAAATCTGGTGCTGCTCTTGGCTTAACTTAATAATTTGTAGAAATTAGACCCATGAAAACACAAAATGGTCTATATCTAACCTGGTTAGAATCTCTAAAATCCATTAAAATAATCGAAGTTTTAATAAAAAATCACAAGAATTTTGTTATTTTATACGTAAACAAAAAACAGCTGATGTGTCAGAGAGCAGTGCCGGCTATTTTTGCCGGCGGAGGCGGCTTAAGGAATCTTCTTTGGCGGTTTTGCCTAAGTTTTTGGTATAGACATTTTTAACGGATTGGAGTGCTAGCGGCTCTTAAAATTAAATTAAAAAACTCGCCGTTTCGTTTTAGGCGCTTGGCGCATGACTTTGTATATAATACGACATAACAATAAACATATCAAACAAAGTTGTATTGTTTCACAACAAGTTTTGTATGAAAAGCAACAACAAAATTTTTATGCTATTGTGAAATTATATGACAATAATACAATATGCTATTGTATCGTACCTTGTGAATTCGCCAAATATAAAATAAAAAATTTGCTCAATTTACTTCAAATTGTCTCATTTTAAGATGTATGTTTGAACATGGTATTAAAAACATAACGAAACAAAATAATATTTATTAATATGATAAATACTTTTAGCAAAAGTGGATCTGTTGTTTTTTTGTTTTTTTAGATACATTTTTTGTTGTACTGAATTACATGCAATGCAAGCATGAAATATCATTTAAAATTACCTAATATAGGAAAATTTTTCTAAATGTACTCAAAAATATATTGATATATGTACTTTAGTTCATCTGGTTGGTAAATTTTTTTAAAAAATAAGATTTTTGCCAGATTTCCCATCCCCGGTATCTAAAAGACGAGCACTCACTAGATGATTATTAAATGAATTCTATTGATCAATGTTTGTTTGCATTTGTTTATATCAACATCTCTAGAGCTTGGAATATAAAGAAAAAAGGGAAAACTACATAGTGTAACATACTTTGCATGATTGATGACAACTTTCGTTTAATATGGCACCAAAAAGCTTGATACATTAACAATATTAACACAAAAGAAAATAAAGATACACAACATATTAATATCTTGTATCTGATATCTTGTAAAGATAGTTTTTATGCGGCAATCTCCAAAAACAAAAAAAAACACACACACACATACACACCAGTTCTTATATAACAAAGAATATGAATACATCCATGTTCCTTGATTATATCATATTTTCTTTTCTGAATGTTATAAAGAAATTAATCAGCAAGAAGCATAAGCCGCAAATTTCAAAAATGGGATAAGTCCATTTACCGAAAAATTCAAAACAACCATTTAAATAATAATTACATTTCTATCGAAAATTTTCCTTTTCGAATTTCCTTAATTTGCATTGAGAGGAAACGTATAGATAAATAAAAACAAAAATATTTGAAAGAAGTGAAACTATTTCAATAGTTTCTTGTTTTTTTGTAAATGGACTTACTCTAATTTCAAAATCAACGCCATATATCTTTGGGGTTTTCAGTATGAAAAAAAATAATTAATTGAAATGCTTTTTAGAAAATTGTGTTTTTTGATTCTTTTACAGCAAATTTACTATTGTTGATTTTGTTATCTTTAATTTGTTTAAAAGGAACTTCCAACACTCTTTCAAGTGTTAAGTGGCTCTTTAAGCAATGTACAGACAAATTGATTTCAACAACAAACAACAATGACATGTCACCATTAAAATGAAATATTTGTTGTATGTTTTTTTTTGCTATGACTCGCTCAACATTACTAGAGTCTGGTCAGGATGTAGGAGATATTTATTTAAATTCATGCACATATGTAAGTACTATACATATGGACAAAGTTATTTATGTATAGTGGAAACATTGCAGAAAGAATAATTCTAAAGTAATTTGGTTTTATAATTTTTTTGCCGTAATAATTTCGGTCTCTGTACAAAGCCTATTCAAGTTTTTTATGGCTTTATATTAGATTTCGATTATAATAGGTTTACATCAATATTAATATCTCTCAAAATATTTCAACATTTAATTTCTGTTTACTCGTTTGTATGTAGATGTGTACGTGCTTCTTATATAAATAAAATTTTTTCTCTTTTCAAATAAAAATATTGATCGTGGAATAATGACAATCAGGTCGCAATCATGAGGAAAATAATGTCTAAGACTTTCTTATTTTTTTATATGAAGTTTGACACTTCCGCGTTCATTAAAGAAATATATGATTCCAAACACCAGCTTAAAAAAAAAAAAGAAACAAGTAAGAGGTGCTAAAATTTTTTTCTCTCATTGCTACGACCTGATAAGTTATTGAACCATGAATATTGATATTAAATTTGTATTTATTTACAATGAAATAAATTTATATTTCCTTTTCAAGGCAATATGGCGAAAAAAATCGGAAAAATATTATTTTAAATAATATTGCCAAAGCTTCTCCTCCAGTTCTCTATAATTATACTAGAATTGGCATATAGATGTGGTGTGATGTAAATAAATTGTAAATATTTTTATTTAATTTGTTTTATTTATTTTAAAAATTGTTAGTTATTTATTATTACTGTATGTTTATATGAATAAATGTACATCCATACTGTTTGGTGCTTTGATTTATTTAATGAAAAAAAATTTTTTAAATATTTCCATTGAAGTGCACTAGTAAATACAAATCAAAAGCCTTAGCTCAATATTAAAAATTACAAAGTTGAAAATAAAAATATTTTCTATACATACCTTAATATAGAAAGGCCCTAACTTGTATTTTTTAAGTCAAAATTGCATATATTTGCAGACCATTTATCGAAATAAACAAAAATCTGGGCTTATGAAAATTACCAGTTAGGGCCTTTCTATATTAAAGTAACGATATGTTTAGCGCTTTCAAAATCCGTGCTTAACTACAACAAATTTAGTTATCTTTCTGCCGTACACAGAAAAATTATTCATTTTTTTAATTAAAAAATCAGTGATTTTTATTTAAAAATTAATATCTGCAATTAACTATTTATTTGCTTTTAGCAATTATATGCCAACAATGATGCTTATTAACAAATTTAAAAGAACAACAATTATCTTGCATTGGAATATTTTAATTTTATGCTTTTCTGCTTTTATTGATAAAAAATAGAAAGCCAACATGAACGCATAACATAAATAAATAAAATAAAACTTTGGAAATCAAATGACTCATTGATCTAGTGGTGGAGTCTCAGCCCGGTAATCAGATGGTACCAGGTTTAATGCTACATTGGGCAAGAAAAAATTTTGTTTATTATTTTTTCTTTGAACTTGTTCTTTAATTTTGATCGTTTTAGCAATCAAAATCTTAAAAGTGTTTAACAGGATAAAAGATTGATATTTTCGATATTTTCAGTTTTTACCTAATTAATTGATTTAATCATTTAGGTGGAAGACGCAAATTTGAATATTTAATTGAATGATTTATTTATTTTGGTAATTTAAACCTTTTTAGTTTCTTTTTGTGCCGCTTTGATACTCTTGTTGCTAATTAATTTAGGAAAAATTTAAAATTCACACTTTAAAACTCAACAAGTTAAAATTCCTACCGTTTCTTAAATCCATTTTTGCCAAACATTTTTCTCTTTATTGTATGTTTTTCTCAGATAAAAACTGCGTTCTAAGTATATATATCCAATTAATTTTCCTCTTACATCTTTTTTTCGCTAACCATTAACATATTTGATTTTATTTAAATAGAAAAACCAATTCTCATAAAAAATTTTCCACTTTAAATTTTAAGTGAATTTATCATGGCTGGAATATTGTTTATATTTAAATATGAAAAAAACAAGCTGCGCAAAATTTTCCATTATTTGAAACAAAAAATTTATATTAAATAACGAAAATCATATTAAGTTTTTCTTCTCAAATATTATTGATTTTGGCAAATTAAAAACAAAAAAAAAAGAAGCAAATCAATATTTGAAATTTACTATCATTGCCGTTAAAGTATCATCATCTTTGCTAATGGCCGCTCTCATTCCAAAATTAATAAATACAAAAAATTTTGTTATTAAAATTGTTTATTTTCTTATTTTAATTTGATGAAAGGAAACTCGTGGTATTTGAAATAAATAAATAAATGTTGTGGGTTCGATTTTGCCATGATTTGGAATAATTGAATTTTCTTGCCAATTTTTTTTTTATAGCCAATACTCTTCAAAAGTAAACATTAAATATTTATTGTATTTTTTTTTTGTGAAATTATTTTCAATTCAATTTTCAACAAGCAAATAAATTAAAATATAATCAAAAAAAACCAGGGCGATATGGATTTTACAACCATTAACTACCAAAGCTTTAACTTCTCTGGTTCAGTAAATAAATACTGTGAGATCTTGAAAATCTATTTAAAAATAATTTTTATATAAAACACCTAAACACACTTTTATAACCAGGTTATCCCCTAAGGCCTATTTAAATGAATTTCTCTATGTTGCAATTAGGAATATAGGTTGTGGGAAGGAGGGTATAGGGAGTTGCTACTTTGTTGAAATTTGATTAAAATTCCAAGATATTGATCGTGACATATCAGCTGTGCGAGTTAAGAACGTGCAATTCACTGACCAGTCGACAGCAAATGACTTTGGTCTTCTGGAAAGACGCTTATTACTAACAACATATCAGATTTTAGAAACAAGTTCCTTTTTTCCTTCAAAGCAATTACGAATATAGTATTGAAAGAACAGTGGAACAGATGCGACATTACGACGTAGATCAAGTAAGCTAATAAGGTTATATACTGCAACGTCACTTTCGAGTGCGTTCGTGTACTTGTCAGGAAGTTTCAAAATAGACTTAAAAGCTCCATACAGATACAAGTTAAACTATTTTCGTCCGGCGAGTATCGCATTAGAATTTGATGCCCTAAACATCAATAAGTTTCTGTCTACCCAACATTTACACCATTATTTCATACAAACGGTGCAGTATGGTCTACTGTACGTCAAAGTAACAAAAGATAATGCTGAGCCTTAGGGGCATTCAAAACTACCCTTTTTGCACAGCCCCAATCAAATATTACCATAAACTTAGATTAAGTGTGTCGTTCTTACACTGCCTCATAGCTTTAATCTCGAAAGAGCTAATCCTGTAGTCAAATCAGTATAAACGGCATGTGGTGATGCCGTCTGCAAAGGAATCGATATTTAGAATTCTGGCCGTAAAGAAATCGTATTTTAGAAATTATGCTATAAAATATTTATGACGCTAAATAGTATTCAATTATTTTTGACGAAACTACTGATTAATCGGAAAAAAGCCAAATTTGATTAACTTTAAGGTATTTTAAGTTAGTAAAAGAAGAATTTATAGGGTTTATCGAAGCATCTGAAGAGGTTTTAAATTATAATTGGCGATGATGTCGAAGTGTTAATTAATGCGAACACACTATCATCAGTAGTTTTAAAAGCTCTAAAAAGCGTTGGTCTTGATTTTGAAAATTGTGTTGGGATTGAACTGATGGACTTGATGTTGGCAGAAAATGGAGCAGTAAAAGAAGTACAAGAAACCGCAGAAAATGCAAAACAAACGCCCTGCCATTCCCATAGACTTAATAACTCGATATCAAAAGGCAACAAGATGCTAAAATAAAAAGTTGTATCATTTGTAAAAGTAACCAGAAAATTATTTTTTTAAAAAACATTATCTTAAGCGTAATGCGGTTTTCCTAAAATATCTATGTACAAAGTTAATTCCCTCCAAACGAGGGGTAGATCCTCATGATCCAATTCTAAATTTTGCAGTAAAAATAAAGCACTTAATAGATGCATTGGAAAAGATACGTGAGTGAAACGGATACGTCTTCTAAAAGATTTATTATAAAGAACTTCTCTGAGCTCTTTCGAATTAATATGCAAATTACTCTCACACAGCCACTTAGTGTGATTCTACAAAAGCAGTAAATAGAATTATAAAAAGGTTCATATAAGAACCCTGATAATGTGTCTTGAGACTAAAAGGAATTAAGCCCAACCAGAATTTAAAACTATTTTTGAAGAGGAAAAAAATATTTACGTTTGTATTGGAATTTTAGCTGAAAAGCCTAGATTTAAAAAAACTGCTTATATCGAAATAAAATGCTGAAATTTAGCATTGGAAACAAAAATGGGAAATTTATTAAGACCGCCCAGAAAATAAAATAAATGTTTTAGCAAGGTGTGTACCAGATATTTACCCAAATTTATGAAAAATATTTATCATATTTGTTTTAATGCACGTCGGTAATGCTATGCCTAAAAGGTTATTTCCCACCCTTCGCCATATTGAAACATTGCTGAGATCAACCATAACAGAGTACAGGCGTAAGGGCTTATCAATTTTGCATATTCATAATGAAATTAAAATTGACGCACATGTCGTGCTTAACAAATTTGCTTCAGGAGGAAACAATAAACTATTAATTTAATAAATATTTTTTTTGCCTTTTCTGTAAATATAATTATTTTAAATGAGTTCAATTTTTTTGTTAAGTTTTTCTTTAAAAAACCGCTAAAAGTACCTGATATAAAGGTTATATTAGATTTGGTACAACCATACATATATGTATAGCGCTCTGTCTTGTTGTTGTATTCCTCTACTTAAACAATAAGTTGGCAGTTAAAAGACATTTATCTTGTATTTAACGGTTAAGTTTTTAGCTTGTTTTGACCAAAGTCATAAGCTTTGTGTTTAGGTCAAGGTTTAATTTTTGTACTTCTGTTAATTATATCATTTCTTCCTTAAGTGTTATATTGCTTGATGCAATTATATTAGTTTTTTGATCTTTATTTGAAAAGGTTTTGTAAACCTTGAATAATAAAAAAACTTTACATAGTTTTATTATTTTTCTTTTTTTTTTTGTTAAAAAAGTAGTGATAATTTTACCTTCTTTGGTTAAGATTATGAATATTTTTTTATTTTCATGTTTTATGTTTTGTTTATTTAAAAATCTCAAGAACAAAGAAAAACATTTTGTTAATAAAAGCTTTTGTTTCATTTAATTTAATCTTCAACTTTTTTTATCTCATTTTTATTAAAGATCTTTCTGATCTTACTCATGTTTTATCTTGTACAAAGAAGGAACTTAAAGTAAGAAACTGTTATTGTTAAACCTTGTAAAATGTTAAGGGAACAAGCCATCGTTAATGTTCTTACATAATTTTTTTAATAAACAATGACCTGTTGATTCATATATGAGAAAAGTGTTGTCAAAAGCAAAATTTTAAATCCAAAGTAGTTTTTCTAGACCTGTCTTTTTGCTCATTTAAAACAACATACACCCTTAGAATTTACCAGCTATTTTAAAGCACATCTACTAATAAAAAAAAATTATTTTCAAGAAAAGAAAAAAAAAATAATACTGAACTGTAATGACAAATTTTTTTTATGATTTTCTTAAGGAAAATGTTACGACTTTATGTGTTTACCCATGAGTCAAAATAAAAACAAAACTGCCGCCTTAAGGTATTCAAGACCAGGGTAACCAAAAATATGGAAATAAATTTTTCTTTGAGCCGCATCGATTAGTTATGCCATATATTTGCATACACAAAAAAAACTCACATATTTTTTTTCAAACAAAAATGTTTTTAAAATTTTAATTTTTTTCAGGAAATATTTTATTAGACCTTAATAAAATTGTTATTTGATTTTTATGTCAAACAAAATAAACGAAAAATCAAAAAATTGTTTTGCTCAATAGCAATAATTTTTTTATTAAAAATAGTAGGCATTTTTTCCAAACAAATTTTTTCAGAAATTGTGTATCTGATTTTACAACTTTGTTTATAGGACCGATTTTAGACAAACAATTTATTGATTCAGTTAAATTCTTCACTGATTTCGGTCCTACATATAAACAAAATTGTAAAATCAGATACACATTTTTATTAGATTTCTGAAAAAATACCTAAGACCAACTGGTCGGAAATTCAATTAAAAGGACCACTTTAAGGAGAGGGTAGTGAAGGCTCACGTTTGTTGGATGCTACGCAAAAGGACTTTAGTCTCAACCTCAATTCAAAAATGGCACACTGACTACACACAAAAAACTACAAAAAAAATTTTTCAAACAAATTCTTGTTCAAAATAATTTATTTTTTTAGTCAATTTATTTAATAGTCTCTAATAATATTTTTATTTGATTTTTAAACCAAACAAAATTTTCGCCTAGACAAATAAAATATTTAACCAGCTCAGCAAAATTTTTTAGCAGAAACTAAAATTCTTGCAAAATTTTTTGTCTGAATTTACAACTTTCGTTGTAGGTCCTCAGCCAGACAAAATATTTACTGATTCTCTGAAATTTGTTACTGATTCTACAACTCAGTTTTTTCTGTGTATACAGGAACGTAATTAGACCGACACTTAACTACGCTTCTTGAGTATGGTGTACATCAATGAGAAAGTGCAACATTGCAATCCTACAATCCTACTCCAACGAGGGCTTTGGAGACGATGTGGAGCATCCAGCCTATTGAAACCCTTGTTCGCTATGGGACGGTACTTGTGGCGAAACGTCTTCAAGCGACGAGGCAACAAATTGATAAGGGCTACACAGAAAAAACTAAGTTGTAGAATCAGTAACAAATTTCAGACAAACAATTTTGCAAGAATTTTAGTTTCTGTTAAAAAATTTTGCTGAGCTGGTTAAATATTTTATTTGTCTAAGCGAAAATTTTGTTTGATTTAAAAATCAAATAAAAATATTATTAGAGACTATTAAATAAATTGACTAAAAAAATAAATTATTTTGAACAAGAATTTGTTTGAAAAATTTTTTTTGTAGTTTTTTGTGTGTAATCTTGCTCCCAGCACATTTTGGAGAATCTGCAGGATAGTGCAGTTGTCCGATCATATGCCTTTAGTAAAGGTAAAGGCTTACTGCAGTGCACTGATATGGAATATAAAGTCCTGGTTAGATAACACTCTGGGGCAGATGCCCGAAGGGACGTGTCGCTATACGGACGGCTTAAAGGCGCGGTGAAAAACGAAACTGAGCATCCCTGGTTAAACCCCGGAGGCCATATTTACTTTCAATATTCCGGACCACAACACTGTCCTTCAAGCGAAGGTCCTGGCTAAGGGCGTATGCAGAGTTAACGGATGTGAACATCTGTAAAGATAGTTAAGCGTCGATGGGAGGTCTTCCCTTTTTAACTAAGCCTTACCTAGACATTTAAATTATTAATCGAATTGGCATGTTATATCGTAAATATCTGTAAAAATTATTTAATTATTTAAACAATGTATTTTCATAAAATAAAAAAAAATTGAACATAAATAATGTGCATTTAAAGACTTTTTTAAAGTGTATATAGTAAAAGAGATATTGCGGTAGAACAAATTTTAAGGACTTCATATAGAAAAAATATAGTCAAGAGATTCCAAAAAATAATTAAAAATTATTTTAAATTTTAATATCTCAAGTGTACGTCTTGTCTTCATTTCCCAGATGATGGGCATTAATTGGCTTAAATAAGCTCTTTAGGTTCATGTCTTCTTAAAGACTAAAAATTTATAGATTTTTTACAAAATATCTACTTCCTCAATGCACAAATTTTACACAACATTTATTTTCTTCTTTTAAAAAAACAGCTTTTTTACAATCAATTGAGTTAATGAAGAAAAATAATTGAAAATGAAAAACACTTGACCACGCTCTAAAGCAGAAATAAGACAGCATTCAATTAATAATTCATTTCTTTGTTTTACTCTTTTTGTCTTAAAAAAAGAAGGCCAATACAAGTTGTCAGAACTGTGGGATGTGGTAACATGCAACAACCTTAAACCATTTTATTTTGTGTGTTTAAGTGCATTTCTGTTTTGTTTTTTTTTTTTTGAATTGCAGTAAAGTACTATTCAATAATGTAGTGGGTGGCTTAAGGCACTGACCATCAATGTGCCAACCGAATGCTACCAGAAGCCGGCCAACCAGTCCGCGAACCATTTAACCAAACCAAAACAAAAAATTTTAATTAATATAAAATGCGTATTAAGGAGCACAATATAGATGCTTAAAGTGGTTTCGAAACAACAGCTACAACAATATTTTGTAAATGCTTCTTAAACAAAAATTATAAAAAAAAATTTATTAAAATAATATTGAATGGTGAAAACCATTTTTACTTTTTATACCCTTCACATTATTCTTGATCCTTATAGATAGGAAAGTTGATTTAGCGATATTCGTCTATGAGTTAATTTGTTGAAATTAAGGTTCTTAGGCCCCTTAATATTTCTCCGACCATTTTGTAGTATCGAAGCTTTAGGCATACATTGGCAAAATTTTTCTATTGAAATTCAGCAAAATCGCCCGATAACCGACAGAGATATAAGCCAACAACTATGGTGATCTCTGTTTATTTCTCTAAAATTTGTACATAAAAACCTCTACAACTGCCCTGGAGTTGTCCCTACACGAGTACAATGTAAGACTGACTCTCATTAATTTTTCCTCACAAACATTTTTGTGGAACATACTTACACACTATGACCGCCCTCGAACAGTGTTGCCATACAAAGTTAATTAAAATTTTTTTTTTTTTTAATCGCTCCCACAGCTTCCAGGGTGCTTTTACAAAGGTCAAATTTAAGACCAAGAACAAATAATTTTTCTTTCCAAACATTTTTGTGAAACAAACATACTTAGCCCCTATCTATTACACAAGAACGGTCTTTACTTCCCCAGAGACAGCCTTAGAGAAATAAATTGTACAACCGGCCCTCTTAAGCTTTCTTTCCAAAACATATTATTCATATTCAATCTCCATCGCGTTCGGGAGCCCCCATAAAAAGTTTCGGAAATTGTAATAATTCCCCCTTTACAGCTTTCAGGGTGCCAGTGGATAGATCAAAAGAAGGACTGCCCCAATTAATTTTTTCCTTGCAAAAATGTTCTTACAATATACAGCTCCCGCTCCAACTCTTTTGTTTTCATCCTTACCAAAACTCAAGCTGTCATAGTTTAAGCCTAAAGATGTATCCATTTGAAATATATAATATAAAATGTATTTTAGTTATGTTGGAAGGACGCTACACCCAAATTCTATTTTACTAACTTTTTGTTGAAATAATCCACTTAATATCAAACTGACTTACGAGAATTTTAATTATTATACCTCATATCATATATGATGATCATATATTTAAGATCCTCCAATCCTTTCTTTTTTCAAACAAAATAAAAGTAAAATAGCGTAGTTGGAAATATATGTCTGAAAATGTATGTTACTTGTCCGTAAGTACCACCCAATTTTTGCCTTTAAAATTTAATTATTGGAGGCTTAAGTGCATAAGATATGCATAAAAATGCTTATAAAAGTTCATTCAATAAAGGTATAAAAAAGTGAGTTAATATCGTGGGCGTGGCATTCATTACTCACTTGTTTGCCTATGAAATTTCAATATGAAAAGGTAGCGACATATATTTAAAATTTTCTCAAAGCCGGTGAAGTAGAAGTATCTGTATTGGAATTTTAGTTGTTATGCGCGTGGCACTACCTATTTTATTGTCATAAGAAATTTCACCTTATGGGCTTTATGTATGCGAACAAATTTTAAAAAAATGTTAACAGTAGAGAAAGAGATTAATTTGTGAGGGCACCCCCCACTTTTTTGCCCCAAAAACTTTGAGTCTAGATACCGTTCATATTCAGTACAACTTAAAATAGTTGATGGCTTGGCACCGCCTAATGTGTAACCTTAAAACTAAAGCTTTACAAATCCTTGGAAAAACTATAAAAATCGGTGAAAAATAAGTGCCTTTATTTAGATTTTAGTTTTTGTTGGCGTAGCATGCCTACTTTTACTCAACAAAATTTTGACTTTGAAGGGATTAGTAGGCAAACGAAGTTTTATAAAAATCAGTAGAATCACCTGCATTGAAATTTTAGTGTTTGTGGGCGTGGCTTTACCTACTTTTTGGCTTCAAAATTTTGCTGCTTGGGAATTTTGATATTTATTCGTACAAACTAAAAAAAAATCGGTGCAGTTAAAGCATCAGTATTGAAAATTTAATTTTTGCATTAGAAGTGCTACCAGCCTTTAGCACACACTGTGCTTAGGAGTATTAATCGACTAAATTTCATGAAAATCGTCCAGCCGTTCAGGCGTGATTCACGAAGAAATTCACACCTTATTTTTATAATACATATTAGATATAAGGATTACGATATTTATTTATGATCGTAACACTCCCTCAAAAAAATAATTTGTTATATTTAATAGGTTTGCTCACTTGTCAGCTTGAAATCTATGTTGCTGTATTTTTCCTTTAAAAAACAAGCAAATACTTTGCATTAAAGTTTATGTTTTTTTAACAAGTTTATTGTATATAAAAGAAATCTTATTTTTTTAAACTAACTTGTACAAAGTCTCATCAATCAATCGCAAATATTCATCAGATGAATGAGTTGATGGATATGTAGGCTGTGTACGGATGCGTCATTTTTAGTGTCAATTTTCATTTGGTTTGCGGCTTGTAAATGCAAAAAGGATAAACTTTTTTGTGAGATATATTTTAAAAATCATTTTTTTTTTCATTTAATAGATTGTGTTGATGAAGTCTATAATGATTTTAAAATAAGATTCATAACATCCAACAATTTTCTTTCTTTTTGTTAAAATGTAAGCTTTTTCTTACGTTCTGCAACTACATAAGGACATTCCATTGTAGAACAGGCAGCCGTTGATAGAAAAGAGCACAGGTTTCTTTGGTCAACCTATTTGATCCATTTGTAATACCCGTAGAGAAAGATAGAAAGAGTGGGAATCGAAGAGAATCTGAATCTGATATATGTACATATATTTAAGACCCAGACAACAGTTTCATTTGACTATTTGTTTATAGTGCTTTTAGCTGCATTTAGAACTCAACGATAAAAAAAAAACATATTCTCTTACGTTATGAATATTAAAATTTTCAGTTCAGTCGACTGAAGCAGAATTAATCAAAACCATTTCTCCTCCAAAAACATTTCTGTATATCGTAAAAATGAAAAATGCGGTAAAAAACATTTCACCATGAATATTTTATAAACAATTGACAGTCTTGGTCAACGATTTTGTTAAACGAAACAGAAAGAGAAAAATAACTGTAAATATCGACGATGTTTCATTTACAATTAAAAAGCGCAAAAAATAAAGAAAAACTGCAAAGACCTACACAAGGCCAATTCAAATGCTTGATTTGCTAGTAGTATAGGGTCAATATGCTGTTTTTGTTATTGTCGATGTCAATTAACGCAAATTGCAAATCTGTTTGCCAAGTTATGACAATCTTGTTTATGATGTTTGCAAACTTTTTTAGAGCAAACAAACATAAATATGTATGCATACGTACATACACATGAATTCATGAATCCTTGTATAAATGTATAGTAATGCGAATAAAAAAATGTTCTATCAAAAAAACAGTAAAAGGAACTAAAACAGTAATAACAAACTATGTATGTCATGTAATATTTTGAAAAGGGTTCATATTTCGTTTATTTGATTATAGGTACATATATGATTGGAAGTTTTTAAATTGACATTTTATTTTCTGCGATTGCCGTGGGTTGTTGAAAGAAAAGTAGTTTATGTACAAATCATCATCTTATATCCAAAAGGCTGTAAAAACATTTGTTTGAAGCAGAAACGAAATGCTTTACAAATTTAATTTTAGACTCAAAATTTTATTATCAGTGTCATCATTTTGACGCTCGTAATAAGTACTATTTGTTAAAGAAATCATCACTTTCAATATAGCCCAGCAAAAAAGGACATTCAAACGAAGTAGTAAATGTATTAGTGCTACTGACAACGAACTGGTTCATTTTAGAGTTAAACATGCCTGAAATTAACATCAGCGTGTCATTGGCGAGCATGGGCTCACATAAAGGGATTCGGATCCTAATTAAAATGCGTGCTTAAAACCAATGAGTTTTCAATGAATCCATTACTTTTTTTCATCGGCAAAAAAAAAAAAAAAAATTAAAACCAATAAAAATTAAATTCTAATTTTGTATAAACACGCAAATGATATGGACTGAGCACAACCAAAACCAATAGGCCTTGTGACACTGCCAAAAACTTATATGTGCCAAATTTCATCAATATACATGGATACTCCAAAGGTACACAGAAAGAAAACTCGCTTTCTAAAATCAAGAATTTTATTCTTGAATTTATTCAAAATCTTTTAAAGTACGATCCTTAATTACATTTTCTTAAATCAAGCCTATTCGGATTGCTTCAACAAGTCAAGCAGAATAAAGCTTGTTGCTTTAATATATTATTTTACATTTGAAAACAAAGTGTCTCGGTGGCCTAGAGGTAACGCGCTTGTACTGCAGTGCAGAAATCCCTGGTTCGAATCTCAGCTTCAGTAGGTACAAAAAATGAAATTTTTAAATTAGAAATTAATTCTTTTATATATAAGATTATAAAATAAAAATAAAATATAAAATTCTTCTTCTTTAATAAAGCTCCATAGTCAAAAAAATGACATTTCACTTTCGAATTAATCCAGTTTACGGCTTAAATCAATCTTTTTCACGCATACAACAAGTACGGTTCCGAACTTAAATCAATCCTTTTTTGGATTAATTGTGGCTAAAAGTAAGAAATTCGTACTTGAAAAATTTTACTTGGAGTAAGAAATTTCGTACTTGATTTAAGAAAAACCGTACTCACCGTACTTTTGACACCTCTATGGCTTGATTTAAGTAAAGTTTTCTTAGATAATTTTTTGTGAGTACGGATGCACGTGCCTAGATCGACTCAAAAATTTAATGCTCTTCACCTGTTTAACGCCTTTATTAAGTTCATTTGAAATAATTCCAATGAAACAACGTTGTCACATGCAAAGCGAAAACATTCTTTCAGCATGATTACTATGACCATGATATGTGCAGCTTTAACATCTTTGAGTTAAGGCCTTTAAATTTTAATATTATTCAAGTTTTTCGGAAATGGCCCGCGCAATACATTAACTTTTTTTTTTTCATTTACAAAGGTGTACAAATGTTGGCACTATATCGAGCTCTAGAGTAATTGAAGCAAGCCCGTCCGTCGGTCCATTTTGCTTGTTGTTCAGGTATCCTTGTAATGCAGAAATATTTATTATAAGAATCAACATTTGTTAACCGATATATCAAGAAAAGAACCAATGACCACCAAAAAAATAGTACCAAAAACTTATCTGGACCAAATTTCATCAAAATATATTTAAAATTGCGACCTGTAGCGTGTTCATGAGTGTACATGCTAGAAAGACTGACATGCTTAGATTGACTCTAAAAGTAGATGACTTTCACCAATTAATCGTCCTTAGTAAGTTAGTTTAAACTAAAACAAATAAAACGGCGTGATTACTTAAAAAGCGAAAATATATTTTCAGCATGATTACCATAACCATGTTATGTTCAGCTTTAACATCTTTGAGTTGAGGCCTTTAACTTTATTATATTATTCAAGTCTGTCGGAATGGCCCGCGTAGCATTTAGAATATTTTTTATATTTGCAAAAGTATACAAATGTTGGCACTTTTTCGAATTCTTGAGTCA
Source organism: Melanophora roralis (assembly GCA_963583895.1). Taxonomy (NCBI): domain Eukaryota; kingdom Metazoa; phylum Arthropoda; class Insecta; order Diptera; family Rhinophoridae; genus Melanophora; species Melanophora roralis. Next base: position 20,134,313 of record OY757190.1, on the reverse strand, counting down.
ATTGAACCATGTCCGTCCGTCCTGGCTTGGTGTCCAGGTACCCTTGAAATAAGGGAACAATTGTGAATAGAATCATCATTTGTGATATAATTTTTATGACTTATATTAAATTATTTGTTTTCGCCAAAAAATTATTAGGTCTCATAAAAAATTTGAGCACGAGAGAAAAAAACTAAAAGCGGGTTTAAATTTAGCGCGTTAAATAAAGTAACTGTAGTCCACATATTTTTATTTAAATGCGAGAAAATTTTGGTTTTTTTTTGCAGCCAGTGCAATCAGACTTAATGCGACTACATATGCTACAGACTATTCTTGTATCTAATTTTAGAAATTTTTTTAAGAAAATTTGTTTTTTATTCTTAGCAGTCAAAAGCCTTCAGTTGCATTTGGCTTTTTTTTTCTTTTGGTTTTTTCTTATTTTCACTTCTTGTGTATTTTTTGCATTTTCCATAAAAGAATATAACAGCAATGACATGATTATGGAAGAAAATAAAGTTTCTTACACACAAAAAACTACAAAAAAATTTTTTCAAACAAATTCTTGTTCAAAATAATTTATTTTTTTAGTCAATTTATTTAATAGTCTCTAATAATATTTTTATTTGATTTTTAAATCAAACAAAATTTTCGTCTAGACAATTCAAATATTTAACCAGCTCAGCAAAATTTTTTAACAGAAACTAAAATTCTTGCAAAATTGTTTGTCTAAATTTACAACTTTCGTTGTAGGTCCTCAGCCAGACAAAATATTTACTGATTCTCTGAAATTTGTTACTGATTCTACAACTCAGTTTTTTCTGTGTAAGAAAACCATAAAAGGGTCTTCTATAAACGCCATAAAATAATTATTGCTTTGGAGTAGTAGAAAAACACCAGTTTCACTTACATAGATAACGATTATAACAACTTTAGCCACATTAGATATGCTCTTGAAGCGCCGTTAAAGGAACAAGGAAGTACCCAAGTTTTACTATAATAGTAAGTACCTGCAACGCATAAATATACATACATACGTCCAAGAGGTCCGCAGCAGATAAGTTTTCAAATAACTTTTGAAATTTAACGTAAAAGAGAGTATATACTTGTATTCGCTTGCAGTGTGAGGGTACGGAGAATAACTAAACAGTTCAACAGCATAGCTGCCAGATAAGTTTAGTTCAATATCGTAAAATTTTAGGAAAAAAAATCGTCAAAACAACTTTGAAATCGTCAAAGAATCGTTAACATTAAAATTCATGGTATTTCTTTATAATTTTTTACTTAGTTAAAAAAACTGAGATACAAAATGCTTAAAAGTAGTTTCCTTAAAAATAGTAACAAGTTTTAAAGCAAAATTTAAGATTTTAATCAAAAAAAGTTGCAATCTGTATAAATATTTTACAGTATTTTCATATATAGTTATTTGACACAAATAATCATTTTTATGTTAAAACAATTTTATATGAAGCAATACCGACCACTTGCAAATAATATATATTACAGATATAAATTTTTATTTCTAATCCTCGTTATTTTAAAATGTATTTTTTTTAGTAAAAAAATATAATTTACTTTCTGCCTCTGATTTTCTTTGAAAAAATAGCCGCAAATCTGTAATTTTAAAAAATCGTCAAATTAAGGGCGAAAATGGTTCAACCGTCAAAAAACTATTTTTGTCACCAAAAATCGTCAAAATGACGATATATCTGGCAGCTATGTTCAACAGTTGTTAAATACCAATACCCACCATAGATGCCAGATTTGGCGATTTATCGTCATTTTGACGTTTTTTGGTCACAAAAAATGACTTTTGACGAATTGACGATTTTTGCCCTAAATTTGACGATTTTTATAAAGGTGCTTAACCAAAACCTAAAATTTCGCTTGCATAAGTATGACTCTAAAATATCATATAATAAACAGTGGTACCAAATGAAAGTTGTATAAAGATCCTTCAGCCTTAATACTCTACGGCACAACACACCTAAAATATACTTTATGTATTTATGTACACTATATATGTACATATATCTTAGTATTCGGCTTAAAAAAACAAAAAGAAAAAAACAAGTGTTTTCCGCTTTGAAACCCTATTTTTAGCCATTCCATATTAGCTTTTATATGTTTATTTAAAAATATTAAAAATGTTTTTAGTAAGAATACTATATATAACAAGGATTACAAATTGAATCCTTGAAAAATCATTTTTGTAAAAAAAATTTTTGTTTCAAATAAAATCTGTAAAAAATTTCTTAAATATTTGCGTTTTTCATTTTCAGTTTGTTTTGCTTTGAATGATGAAATTTTGCCTTTACTACTTTTGATGACACTACCTGTAAGCACTTTGTTTTCCCCTTTTTTAATTATTATTAGCTAAAAAAGATACATTTTAGTGTTCACGATCCTCTGACGATTTCCAAAACTTGTTTTGACGATTTTCCCCAAAGATTTGACGATATTGGACCAAATTTATCTGGCAACTATGATACCCACGCATTCTTATGCTCTTGAATTTAGTCCGGTTATCCGCAAATCCGCACACGCGGGTGCATGCTCTCTGAGCATTGAAGAGAGTTAGAATAAAAGAATAGGTTTTGTAGTATTTTGTGCCAGACGACCAGTGTGACCAGCTAGGGTTTTAAAATATTTAATGGACTAATTTTTAAATTGCTTCTAATGATTGGTTTAGTTAATATCTGCGAGTCCTCATTTTGTGATAAAAAAAATACATAGTTAAAGGAAAATTAGATATGTATAAGCTAAGTAATTAACGTGTCAAAGGTTTTATCCGCACAAAAGATTGCCAATATACATTTAGTATCTCTTAAGTTTTGCAAAACTAAGTTGTATGGCAAAATTATTTCGCATTTATAAAAAATTTATTTTAGAGTAAGCGGCTTAGTTTTTAATATTACATTCCAAAACTTTTTCAATGCAGTTCTATCATATTTAAAAGTTCCAACTATGGTCACCCTAGTGCCATAAGAGACAAAAAATTACGTTAAAAAACAAACAACCAACACAATCAAAATATAAGATTGTATGCGTGTGCCGATCACTGATACCCAGCATACCATATGCGCTCTAAATGAGCTCATAAAGACTCTTTTGTCAGAACGCTGACGCTCATAAAGAGTTCATAAAACAATCATAAACAGTCATAAAACGCTCATTTTTGAGTAGCTTTTTCCACTAAACTGGTCACTCATGAAAGAGCTCTAAATTTTATGCATAAAAGAGTATTTTATGACTCTTTTATTAAACGCATTTTGAGCTCTTATTCCAGTTTTCGTTTACACTCTCTCTTTCTAAAATACGTTCACTGTCACTATTTTCTTCAACAACACTATTATTTTTAATACTACATGCTGGATTTTCTTTTCTTAGTTTGTTTGAATGAAGTTCACTTATTATTAATTGGTTTTTTTTTAGTTTGGTCTTTTCATTATTTTAATTATGTATTATTTTTGTATTTATTATAAGATAACTCACAATTTTGTCTTTACGCTTCCAGAAATATTCACTAATGAATCAATTTGTGTAACTTCTTTCTTCTGCTAGCTGGAATTTACCGTTATCTGTCAAAGCGCAGAAATTACTCATAAAAAGCACATAAAATCGATCGTTTATGAGCTCAGAAATATGCACGCAGGAAACACTCACAGAAGCTCATAAAATCGCTCATATATGAGCTCATATATAAGAGCGCTCCGATAATGGTATGCTGGGTATAGAGGCACAACGAATAAGAGTTCATCCTATAAAATACTTAAATATTTATGTGTAGACAAATATTTTTTTGTGAAAGCTCTTTAGAAAAAAATGTGAAGCATATGTACATTTATAAATTGAAAATAACTGGTTGGGGGAAAACGCATTTTACAGCTTTAATTTGTAATTATTGTATTAATTTTAAAGAGCTATTATTGATGATAAGCCTTGGCAATAACTATCATGTTGCGTTATAAATACCTCACGCTTGTCAACATTAGAGCTAAATTTGGTTCTAGTTTATTTTTAAAATGGAAAATTCTATTATTTGTTAATCGCCTAAGTATGTTAACCAAATTCCCAAAGTCACCTTAACGTGCGGGCAGGCCTTGGTACTTAATACAAAATGAATTATGTTGTATAATATAAAATCGGGCTTGATCGATAGCAACTTTCTAAGGTAGTTTTAAATAGTATTTTTTAGTATTTTTAATATTTTTGCCCAATGATTTAAAATTTTAATATCTTTTTCTTCCATTTAATACCTGTTTAAACATCAGGAATACAGGTTCTTGCTATTGCCATTTTAAAGCTACGACTATTGTTGCTGCTTGTGTTTAACATGTGATTTGAAAGCATGTTGCATTTAAACAGCGATTTCAATTGATTGTAATTACTAGTAAACATGCTAAAACAACAATTAAACAACAGCTAAACACAGCGAATATCAGCAACAACGACGCATTACATACATGTACATATTCGTATGTGGTTGAAACAATTGTAACAACGAACGCAATAGAAACGGCAAACACTTTTGTGGCATGAGAATATTGTCCAGATAATACCTACTTTTGTCTACTTGAGCATAATATATGCAAGTACCCATAACGTTTTTAACGCGAATTAATTGTTAGAAAAGTACAATAATTGCATAACCTTCCAATTCTATTCACGGGGTTTATGTATTATGTAATCTTATATGTTTCGGTGGAGGACAGCATTCAGACTGACATAAACCACATTAAGCATCTTATGAGCATTAATAGAAAACTTGTTAGAGCTTTACCAAGAATAGATGTGAAGAGATTTCTGTATACATTTTTATACAACTAATTTCCTTTAAGACTGTTGTTGTCTGGCTCCTTTTGTTTATGGGCAAAAATACAGATTCCATTTTTTATCATTCTATTTATAAGAAAGTTTTTTGTTTTTTACTTTTTGTTTGTTTAGAATAATTAAATGAAATAATTTTACTTAAGCTAACAATATTAAAGGAAAAAACTTATATTTGTTACAAGTATTTACTTATTTTTATGATAAAAATAAAGTGTGAATAAAATACCTAATGGTAGAAAATAAACTAGGAAAGTTTTTCTGGTATCCAGCAATTGAGATGTTTAAGAAAAACTATAGTAAAATAGGTTTATGGAAATTTAAATTTTTATATTTTTATTAATAGAATGATAAAACAAGTAAGAGCGCTATATTCGGTCGTGCCGAATCTTATATAACCTTCACATTGGCCTATCGAAACCCTCAACTTTTTTTTATTTTATCCATTTCTTTTTTATTTATAAAATATTTTTAATTTTCAAATAGGGATAGGTGTCATATGTTAACCCTTTTACGGTGACTACAAGGAAGTCGTGAGGGTTTTTACCTAATGTTTTCAAATGTTGTATGTCAATCACCTTAGCGTGTAAAGTAGGGTGTAAGTATGTTCTATTAAAAGTTTTGGCGGGGAAACTAATAGGGGTCGGTTGTACACTTTTTTTCTATGGCCGACTATGGGGAAGTTATGGGCGTTTTTACATAATTTTTAGTAATTTAATATGCCGGCCCCCTTATAGGTGATGGTTATAGGGGGTAAGAATGTTCTAGGAATTTGTTTGAGAGGAAAATATAATAAGGGCGACTCCGGGGAAGTTTCAGGTGTTTTTAACCTGAGGTAAGTATGTTTTCCAAAAATATTTGTAAGGAAAAGTTATTCGGGTCGGTATAACATTTGACTTTTCTGGAAGCACCGTGGAAGTCTTGGGAGCGATTTAAAAAAATTAAAAAAAAATAAACTCTGTATTCCAACCATGTTAGGAGGCGGAGACAGGGTGTAAATATGTTATTGAAAAATGTTTGCGAGGAAAAATTAATGGGAGTCCCTATTACATTGCACCCGTGTAGAGGCAACTCCGGGGCAGTTGTAGAGGTTATTATGTACAAATTTTAGAGAAGTAAACAGAGGTAGTCATGGGTTTTGGTTTATATCTCGGTCAGTTATTAGGTGATTTTGCTGGCTTTCAACAGTGGTTTGCTCTCAAATATTTCGGATAGTTTGATACCACTTACGGGTATGTGCAGAATTGGGGGCTTCAAAAAGTTGATTTCAATCATAATACGGACATACGGAGCAACATAATTTCACATACAATTCCACATTTAATCCGAGTTTACCAATGCTCTAGCTTAATCCACAAATTTTAATTTAGATCAAATTTTTATGTCGATTTTTTTGTGTGGAAAGTGCGAGTTTTTTTATCAAAAAAAAAAAAAAGAAAAAAACTCCATCGTTTTCTTTCTCATTTTCCCACAGTGATAAGGTTTTTTATCAGCTGGTTATATCATTTGTAGACCCTTGAACATCAATAGAAAAGCATTTTAAGTCATATTCGTCTGTTGTTCTCTTTAAACCAACATTATGGTGTCAAATTAAAAAAAATATTTTTAAGCAGATGTTATGTTAATTCAGAAAGACCGGCTCACAACAGACTAAGATATAGTCAAAAACCTAAGGTAAACAATTGTTTTTGATAAAAAATCTCCATATGGAGATACGGTTTTATAAAAAAAAAATTGAAAAATTTACAACGTCAAATAATATATTTACTTTGTAAAATATTCAAAAGATTTTCCTTTATTGTGTATACGCAAAGGTTTCATGGTGCGAAGTAATAAAAAATTTCGTGAAATGTACGAACGAATTCGTTCATATGTTGCAATGGTTTTTTTTTTTGTATGTACCACTTAACTACTTGCTACTTTTTGTAGCAAAGTAACATAACAAGTTATTTAGAAGCTGATTTTTTTCACTATTTATTACTGCAAATTGGCCACAAAATAAAAAGTAAAAATTTTTATTATGAATGAACTTGACCAATATAACTTTTTTATATTGATCAGTAAAAAGTATAATTTCTTATGATGTATAAATAAGTTGCATATAAAAACTGAAAAATAAGAAAACATAAAATTCTGCGAAATCGTTTACTTTTTTCTATCAGACATAGTCATTAGGTGTGTTCATTTACAGAAAATTATCACTTATATTCGATAATTATTACTAGTAAGTGTTCACGTACACAAAAAATTAGCAGTTAGAGAGCCAAAAAAGAGCGTAATATGTCAGAAATTTTACTATTAAAAATTATTTAAACAGTATTTCTGTCATTATGCTTTGAAAAAATTTTAAGTTTTAAATTTTTATAAGTTTACAAAAACGAAATACATTTGCTTACAAGTTTTGACTGTCAAAGTGTTCATTTACTTTTAAATATTTTTGAGAGCAATTTTGAAAATATTTGTTTTTACTCTCTCGTTGTTAGTAAAAACTGAAAAGTTATTGAACACAACTATTGTAAACTTATAAAAAATTAAAACTTGAATCTTTTTCAAAGCATAATGACAGAAAGACTGTTTGAATTATTTCTGATAGTAAAATTTTTACTAGTAGAAATTGTCAGAAACATTTTTGTTTCTAAATATATTACTAGTAACAATTATCGAAAATAAGTGATAATTTTCTGTAAATGAACACACCTATTGAACACAACTGGTTTGCAACAAATGACATAAAAATCACTGCTGCAGTAGCACAAAAACAAGTCCAAAAGTAAACTCTAATAAAGCAGTTTGAATATTTTATTTTATTTTACATAATTTTTTTTCTTTTGTAGTGTATTTATACCCAATCTTAAAAGAAAAAGACTTTAGTTAAGTCAGCATAAAATTACACTGCAGTGTAACAATTGTTAAGTCTTCCGAAAAAAAATAAAGATCAAAATAATAGAAGGGAAACTAAACTTAACATTAAGGCCATGGTAATTTTACCATGATTAAGGCTATACATTTTTCAGAACTTTTTATTTAATAAAGTGGTCTATCTTATCTTTACTTTAAGCAATATTTTCAATAAAAAAATTTTTTATGATAAAAATCTAAAAAATTTTCTAAATATAAAAGTATTAACCAAAATTCTTAATCTTTTGGGTTTTTATATTTACATATACATTTACAGGAATTTTTTTAGCAAAACATTTTTTATTACACATAAAACATGTAAGTATGTATTTTTTGCTTTTGCTTACAAGATGGGGAATTTATAATATGAAAGTACAACATTCAAGAACAAGAAAAGTTTTATACATTTTTCCCAGATAAACATTGTATTTTGTACGAGAGAATCTAAATACATTTTCTCGTTTTTGATTTTTACTATTTTAAGCTATAACTATAGTATAGGTATACCTACAAACTTACACACATTCATATGTATTTTTCTTAACAACAACAGTACAAGTATCAAATAAAGTTCATAAAAGGAATATGATAAATGTACATAGAAAATTATTTTGATTGAACGCAACGTAAGAAGTAAAACTGAATGCCCTGTGTTAAATATGCTATGGTCCTTAAAGGCTGCATTAAAAACTCTTAACCCTAACCGCACGTTCAGTATTTAACTATGCGCTTCAGCTGTTGAAACCCAAAAAAAAAAATTTACTAAGCGAAACGTATTAAATATTGAAAATAACATTCAGTTAATTTCTGCAAGGGAAAGATAAAGGTTTTACGATTAGCCTAACATAATACTGAACACCTCGTTTAAGATTTCTGAAGGAGTGTTTTAGTTAGTTCTGGAAAAGCGGTTGACTTCATCCTCACTAACAGAGAAAAAGCAATCCCGTTTGCCTTTTTTAAAAGCATGTAAGTTAAATATTGTTAACAGCCAGGCACTACTGCCATTCAAAAAGTACTGTGAGAAAATCTCTACACACAAAAAATTAACTAAGTAATCTTTACTTAAATCAAGCCATAGCGGTGTTTAAAGAACGGTGAGTACGGTTTTTCTTAAACCAAGTACGAAATTTCTTACTCCAAGTACGATTTTTCAAATACGAATTTCTTACTTTTAGCCACAATTAAGCCAAAAAAGATTGATTTAAGTTCAGAACCGTACTTAATGTAACCCAAAAAAGGATTGATTTAAGCCGTAAACGGGATTAATTCAAAAATGAAATGTCACATTTTTGACTTATGGAGGCTTTATTTAAGAAGAAGATTTTTTTTATATTTTATTTTTATTTTAAAGATTCTTTAAATTTATAATTCAAAAATTTAATTTTTTGTACTTACCGAAGCTCAGATTCGAACCAGGGACTTTCTGCACTGCAGCACAAGCGCGCTACCTCTAGGCCACCGAGACACTTTGTTTTTAAATGTAAAATAATATATTAAAACAACAAGCTTTTTTCTGCTTGATTTGTTGAAGCAATCCGAATAGGCTTGATTTAAGCAAATGTAAGCACGGCTCGCACTTAAAAATTTCAAGAAAGATTTTGGATAAATTCAACAATAAAATTTTTGATTTTAGAAAGCTGAATTTCTTTCTGTGTAGCTGGTTTCAAAAAGGCATTCTACTTGGCTGGTGTTGGTAGGAAAGCTTGGGTTAGGGAATATACATTATTGTATATATTGTATAAGTGTAATAAGTTTCTTTCAATTACAATTATGAAAATTATTACTTAATAATTAATTCTTAGCAAACATAAATTTGATAAAACTAAGAGGGAGGTAAATTCTATTTTTACTCTCACATGCACAAACATGCCCAAATTTACTTGGAACACACCTAATATGAATTTCCTGTTATTTGTCATTAAAAAACCATTCGTCAAACTAGTTTAACTTCTCTATAACTTAGTTTTATAAGAAAATCCCTTTTATTTGCTAAACTTCTACCTCATATTCCATTCTAGAATCTAAAATTTATACAGAATTAACACAAAATGCTGATTATGATGATGCTGTCGCAGACAATGATCATAAAAATTACGATAACGATAATTCCAAACACTTTTCTTACACATTCATAACTGGCTATACGTGACTTATAATGCTGGCAAGGATAAGAAGCCGATTTTGTTTGTCAAAACAAGGTGTGGGTAGAGGGGCTTTGTTTGTTTCTATTAAACATCTACAGGTGTCTTTTTATGCATAAAATAACACTTTAACCAACAAAAATACCAAAACTAAGAGTAATGTAAAGACCTTTAACCTTATAAAATATTTGTTATTTAAGTTTTAAAAGAAAATTCAAGCACCACTCAAGGACTTGTATAAATCATTTATAATGTAAGACATAAGCGCACACACACATAGTTTTATATCGACACATAATATAAAAAGTTTTATAAAAGGCTTTGGTATGTAATATGAATCAATTTTTCTTTTAAAAATTCATAACGGTTTAATAGGCGATAAGGATTTTTCATAAGGATTTGAGAAGTAGAATAAAAACTAAAACAAGTAGACTTAGTGTCCTTTAGTTCTTACATTCATAAACATACATATGTATGTTTTTTTTACTACTACTAATATGATATTAATTATTGACCTTGAAAATTAAAGCTATTTTAGTTAAAGTGAGGAAACTTTTTATAAATTTTTATTATTTTGTACAATTTGGTGTTTGTTGTGTGATGAAAGAGGCAATCTTCCATCAGCACAAGTTCCTAAGTCTACCTCCTCGTGGTATCAACCGGGTAACTTTCAGTTCACTGAAAGGCTAACAGACATGGCTAAACTAAAAACAATCTGTCTTGGGCTTAAAGGGATCAGTGGTTATTAACATAGACCAGTATGTAGGTTGAGTAGGTTGTCCTTGTTGTCGCTGTGTCATGTACATCGCCATTAAGTGGCAGAGCAGTACAATGTTTTAAGGGTACCAATGTACCAATACCTTATCTGTGTTAAATAGAAATTGGTAGGAATTGTACGGAAGTAGATTTCCGAGGCTGACCAGAGTCCTATCTGGTACCACGGAAATCAGAATAGCCCCCGTGTACTTATGTGGTGCATGGTCTGATTATTGATGGGGTCTCCTTTGGAGTACACGTGCTGGCTGTGGTTATCCCCAGTCGGGGCAACTGAAAGAGAAGCTTGATATACTGGGGTCCGTATTTTGCGGGCCCAAAGTGGTCGCGTAAGTTATCTTATATAAACTAAAGGTTCACAAGACAGAGTCTCTAAGTTTTGGATGGTCTACCCAGGCAAGTGGGCAACTGACCAAGTAGGCTAATAGCTGAAAAGGTGCAGATGTGCTTGAAAGTAGGTGAATAGGAAAACTGGCTTCGGCTGAGCACCCTAGGATCTGAAACAACATCCCGTCAGAGTAGTAGCAAATAATAAAATGGCTGGCATTGGCATGTTGAAGCATGTGCGTGATTCGGTCCTAACTGAGAGTGAGAAGAATTTCAAGCGTTGGCTAAAGTGAAGTGGTGGATTTGTATGAAAATATGTCCTACGAAATGAGCTGGGTGCCGCATTTGTGGAGGTGCGACAGGATAAATCAAATCGTTTTCGCTTAAGGTTGGGAGCCTTTTCACAAGCGTGTGGAAATATGTCTGTTTTGGTTGGAAATGGCGAGGTCAAAACTGGAGACGCAATTCGGGCTTAGATTGCCCAACTCCTCAGCAAGGGGTCTGTTATGGCTTGCACAGAGTCTTGGCGGAGAATTGCTACCTGGGTGGTCTAGCAAACCATCTGGGGTGACAAGTCACGGACAATATCGTGATGGTGTTAAGTCACCGTGAGATTAGGCCAAAGCGGCAGGCGCTTACATAAAGCTTTTCATACTGTCCAACAGCTGTAAAAACACAGACTGGATAGCAAAGGTACTCAGTTTGCGAGATCTGTGAACGAGATTCGGATGGACATCCAAAATTTGGGAAAATCAGGGGATAAATTTTTTTCCATAAGCAAAATCAAAAGAGTCCGGGAAAAAAATTTGTTTTCACAAAAAGTAAAAATGTATATTAAATGGTAAATTAGGTATAATATTGCTGAAAACATTCAACAACTCGCCAACCTGAGGGTAAGCTCCTCTTTAAATTGAACCTATACTGTCTCCTTTTTTTATATTTTAAAAAGTCTAAATTTGCAGCACATTGTTATTAGTACCAGTATTTTCAACATAATTTTCTTGTTTTCATGCAAATAAATTAAAATTGTTGATTTTCTGTTGTTGACAAACTACCGGCCGCATGCTTTAGAAAGGTTTTCGTTTTTGTACATGAAAAGAACGATGTTGACAACATACAACACAAAACATTCGTAATAATAATGAAATATTCACCGAGGCATATCGCAATTATATATTCACGTTTTTTTTTGTCAATGTTTTCATTAAGGCTTTGATATGAATCATTCTTTTTACATGGGGAGAATTTTTAAGAAAATAAAGTTCTTGCAGTATGTGATCATAGATAAGGGATGGAACTTATTTATTAAAACGGGTCTTAACTACTAGAAATTCACGCAGAACCATTTCAGCGCTTCTCATTATAATTGTTAAAATTATATTTTTTGTTGCTTTTAAGGTTATTCTTGTAAGTTTTAAGCTAAAAGAGCAAAAATTTTATTGAAACTACATTCGACAGTTTTCAAAAAATATAATTTAGAAAATATTTACTGCCAACAATCCTGTACCGAATAAATTTCGAATTTCGAAAATAGATTCCTCTCGCCTAGAGTCGGGAAAATACCTCTTTCAATTGTTAAAATGTTTGGAAAAAATTTAAATCAAATAATTTGTTACACCTACAAATAACTATCTTTTCTCCCAGTGCATCAAGGGCAAAACAAACAAAACATCAACAATTGTGTGTGAATTTTTGTTTGTACCTTCGCTCCACTTGTTGTACTTAGTTCTACTTCTAACTATTTTTAATGCGCTTTTGTTTAACTTGGGTGTGCACTATGTTTTAGGTAGATCTACTGACTTTATCATGCCGTTTGCTCTATTACAATTCCCATATAATTGTCAACTATTAATTAAAATCTAGGTTGACAACCGAACTGAATAACGTTATCGGTATCGGCACCGGTACCGTATCGGTATCATTATTTGGATTATATCGGTATCGGTATTAAAAAAATATAGTGAAATGTTTTACTTTTACACCCTTCTCACACCGATAAGGTGGGCCAAAAGAAATAACTCTATTGGAAGATGCTTTTATTTCTAAAAATGGCGGCCAATATCATGTCATGGTGCTATACACTCGCTAAGAACGCGGAATAATCGTGCCTATTTCTTTGCGTGACATTTCCTCCGTGGTGTTGTCGCATCGCGAATTCCATCGCCTATTCTCCGGTCACCCAGCACCGACTGCGCAAAAAATTAAGTAGTTTGGAACCACACGCTTGCAAGAGTAGGCGGCCCCGGAGCGCCCTTTCTGCCGAGAATGTCGCCGCTGTTGGTGAGGATGCAGAGCTGTCGCCAGAAACATCGACCAGACGCCGTGCCTCGTAATTAGCCATTAACCGTTCGTCCCTAAGGCGAATTTTGGTCAAGGACCTACGAATGTTCCCGTTCAAAGTCCAGTCCATGCATCAGCTGATGCCTGCTGGCCGCAAAACGCGTGTAGTCTACGCCTAAGCCATCCTTAATCTGGAGGCCGAGGTGGACGGTTTTTCGACCGACGTCATAATGAGCGATGAGGCTTATTTCCACCTCAGCGGGTACGTGAACAAGCAAAATTATTACCTCTGTGGCACCAAAAATCCACGGGCGATGCACGAGGAGCCATTACATCCGCTCAAAGTAACTGCTTGGTGCGTTCTTTACGCTGGAGGTGTCATGGGGTCATTTTTTTCGAGGACACAGCTGATCAAACGAAAACAGTGGACGGTGCGCGCTATAGGGCCATACTAGTTAAATCTTTTCTGCCGCAATTGAACGAATTAGGGCTGAAGAGCATGTGGCTTATACTGCGCAAACCACGTCCGATATTTTGAAGGAGCCATTCCCGGGTCGCCTCATCTCTCATTTTGGCGATTTACATTGGCCCCCAAGATTGCCCGATTTAACCGTTCCAGACTAATTTTTGTGGGGATTTGTCCCGTGTTTACGTGAACAAAACCGAGACCCTGGGCAACATTAAACACGAGTGCGAGAATCTGTCGCCTGAAGTTCCTGCCGAAGTGATGAAAAATGCAATAAAACGAGCCCGTATAGCAATCACTTGTGACGGCGCCCATTATTATCTTCTCGATATGACCAAAAAAATTCTAAAGGTTCAAGTATACACAATCAAAAATTAGAATGTAAGTTTTTCATTTAGAAAAAAATTAGAGCCAAACAACATTAGATGACTTCTTCAGTCACACGTTGTATATAGGGAAGTCGATTTAACTAGCCCTGTCTTTTTGTTTGTATATCTTCTGAAATCAAGTTTAGGGAGCGAGGTAAAGTCGGGCTGAAACGTTTTGGTTTTAAGCAAGATCGGTTTAGTAAGGACCCATATATAAGAAAAACCCCCAATGTATATATGTATCCCTATATATATGCATAAAAAAACAAATTTTTCAAAGGCGGCAATTCAGGTAAATGATTTTTTTTTGATAAGAAGAAATTGTAAAATAATGCCTTAATTTCATAAAAAAAACAAGTAAGAGCGCTATATTCGGCTGTGCCGAATCTTATATACCCTTCACATTGGTCTTTAAATATACCCAGCCGAGTAATTTTGTACTGCAAATAATATAATAAAAAACCTTGTGCGAGTTTTAAAGCCCATAGAAAAAATAACAAAATTTTAACGTTCGTATGAATAATAGAAATAGATGAAGAAGATTTGAGGTCGAGAGTTTTAAAAGTTTTCGACATTATTCATATTTAAAGGTTAATAAAACTTATTAAATGTTCTAGTCCCCCTGCTCTTCACCAACTTTTTCACCAAAATGTATGAATTATTTGATTATTACTTTTTGTAGAATATTCGAAGTCGATAGCTGTAATAGTTTTTCAGAAGTAGCGTATCGAAAATTTTATAAAAATTGTTAATTTGTATGGGAGCTACCCCTTCTTCACCCCCATCCGAAAATCTTTTTCTTCAGAGCGTAGCCCTTAATGTCCAATTACTTTTTGTAGAACATTTTATTTCGATATCTGTTATAGTTTCCGAGATATAGCGTATCGAATATTTTATAATAATTGTCGATTTGTATGGGAGCTACCCCTTTTTTTGCCCCCACTCAAAAAAATTTTTCTTTAAAGCGTAGCCCTTGTGGCCCAATTACTTTTTGTAGAACATTTCATTTCGATATCTGTTATAGTTTCCGAGATATAGCGTATCGAATATTTGATAATAATTGTCGATTTGTATGGGAGCAACCCCTTTTTTTGCCCCCACCCAAAAACTTTTTTCTCTACGGCGTAGCCCTTAGCGTGCAATTACTTTTTGTAGAACATTTTAAGTCGATATCTGTTATGGTT
This sequence comes from Melanophora roralis, assembly GCA_963583895.1. Lineage (NCBI taxonomy): Eukaryota > Metazoa > Arthropoda > Insecta > Diptera > Rhinophoridae > Melanophora > Melanophora roralis. The sequence goes on along the minus strand of OY757190.1, from coordinate 20,119,069 downwards.
TACGAGATATAGCGCATAAAATATTTCACCAAATTTGTGCAATTGTAGGAAAACTACCACTTCCCCTGATCCTATCTGAAAAAACTTTTTTCATTATTTAGGTCCCTTTTTTAGGAGTATCCGTGCCAAGTTTTGTGGCAAGAGTGACTATACTTACTGAGATATATAGGGATATATGCACGGATTTTGTCCTAAAAAAAATGGGTTACTCTGGGTTTTCGCTTATATCTCGGGCAATAGTGCGCCGATTTTGTTGATTTTAAATAGCGATTGTCTCCAGGATATTTCTGATAGTTTGACACCATTAACTGGTCTGTATCTTTTTATTTGACTCCGGAAACTTGATTTCAACAGACGGACAGACGGACATCGCTAAATCGGCTTCCCTATCTATAAGGATCCAGAATATATATACTTTATGGGGTCGCAAATGAATAATAAAGAAATTACAAACGGAATGACAAAGTGATATATACCCTTATCACTATGTGAAAGGTATAAATAAGTTGAATAGAAGTTTTTTTATTTATAAAGAATTTGTTGGATAAGGAGCCCGGGAAGTAAGATCGCCTATAAAAACGTTTAAATCTGTCTTTCCTATTTCAAAAGCTAGGATAGCTCGGCTCAAAGTGTCCTTTAACTTTCAGTATTTCGGCATTATGCTAGACGACATTGGTGGCGGGTATAGAAAATTCGTTACCGCCGATTTTAATATTTTTGCTTACACATTGTGATGATTATTTATCACCTGCTTTTTTAAAACATTGTTTTTATGTAAATTATCTAAATTTTGTTTCGTACTATGTACTACTAACTGTAGCCGGTGGCAAGTAAATACGTTTGTGCGTCTAGATCTGAAGTTGAATTAATACGGTTGCGCTTTGATGCCTCTCAACCGAAAACAAAACTGAATTTTTCTAGAATAAAAAGAACTAACGGCTTTATCAACTGAGTACATATACCACACAATAATGACATTGAGTAAAATGCACTTTTTCAAATGACAAAATATAACAACGACAAACATGTAATAATTATCATTGTTTTTTTGTTTATCAATCTATTTTTGAGTTTTATAATCACATTTATTTTAAACCTTTTTATGTCTTTCTTTTCAAACTATTGTTATGTTAAACAATAAGAGCAACCAACATCAACAAAAGTGATGTAACTTTTAATAAAAAATTTGTATTTCTATCAGATGCGTTATGTTGCATAAAAACTTTAGGAGTAAATTTAAAAAATTAATGCGAGAATTTTGTAAAAAAAATTAAAAAAATTTTTTGTTTGTTCTTTTTGTTTGGCCTTAATACCATAAAAATTATTTAAAATCTTAAATGTATGCATATGAAAAAAACTGTTTTTAAATTAGGAAGATCTCCCGAATGCCGAAAACTGTACTCATTTGTGCCTCCACTGTATGTTAGAAATTGTGTCCTTTTTTCAATAACTTAGTTACCGAATAAAACAAATACAGACGAATTTGTTGTCCTTGATACGAACATAGGAAAGCTGTGTTTAAAGGGCAATTACTCTTTTACATGACAAAATATTTTATAGGTGTTTTTTATATCGCCGGCTCAATATTACAATGTTGTATAGGCAAAAACGTAAATGTTGAAAAAAAAATATTTTAGATTTTTGTTTTTTTTCTTTATTTCCAAATAAAGTAATGAGTAAATTGCATTACATTTTAAATTAAGTCAAATTTATTTTGAAATCAATAAAACTCAATAAATTCTTAGCAAACACCTTTGAAACTAAAAACTTTTACGGAAAACTGTTTTTTATATAACATAGAAAAATGATTTTTTAAACAAAATTTAAATGCTTTTATTTTCTGAAATTTTAATTTAACAATAATATTATTAAAAAAAGTAAATGAAAAGTTTTAAAGTTAGGAGTTTATCCTACCAATGCTATATCTGCACTAAAAATTTAAATTTGATTAAGGAATATTTATAATATTGGACCTTTACAATTATACCGACAATCTAACGGTTAAATTTAAGCACGAAATTTTTAAACCTAAATTACAAAATTTACATCGACTTCCAGCCATCCGGATAGACATACAGATGGACGGACGTGGTTTTGTATACTCATGCGGTGATTCTCGTTTGATCGGTATTACTTAGAAGATGGTTCTTGGACCCCTTTTCAAAGATAACAAACACATTACAACCCTGCTATCAAGGTTTCGTTGTACTAAAATATGTTCTAAGATTCTGTGGTTCACACAACTTGATTTGATGCTCAACTATTATGTACGCTTTGTGACATGCAACTGTGTAACACTGGTGTTTATGCAGGGCTGGGAGCATCCTACATCCACCGGATCAACATTAAAAAAGCTGCTCATTTTTACATGCAACCCTGATATGTTATTAACTTAGAACCTGAAAATATGTTGCATACAGCCTTGTAATATTGAGCAAGCGATATGCAACCCTTTTGGCAGGGCTGTTATTGTTGCAATACTTCAGACTCAAAAATTGTTAACTTATCTATAACAAAATATTTTCTACTTGATTTTTTTATAAACCTTTTTATAAAATAAACTAAAATTATTTTTCAACCAAAACTGATCTATACTTTCAAAAATTTAGTACTAATGATTTATTTTTAAATTTCCTAAAGCATTAAAAACCTGTAACCATGACAGCTCTGCTCAAAAATAACTTGACAAACAGGTACCACAACAAAGTTACTACCTTTTGAAGTTCTGTTGCTATACACACTGTTTACCAAAAAGCGAAAAATCAATAAACTCAAATATAAACAAAGTACTACCAACAACCATGCTTTTAATTCCTTTCATACTTAAAGAAAACTTACCACTTTGTTTTATATTGATGTTCCAAAATTTTTGCTTAATCTTCTTATTTAGTTATTTTTATAAAACTACGTCTTTTTCCTTAATTAAAACTTTATTAAGGTTTAATTTTTAACATTAGTATTAAATTATTTGTATTATTGAAATTAAAATGTTAAATTTAAATGTTTGTAAACACTAAACACTTGTCGGCTTTTTTAAACATAGAAACACGTTGTTTGTTTTGGAAAGCAAGAAATTAGTTATTTGTCAAATTAAGAAATTTTTGACATAATTGGCGCACGAGCATTGTCATTTGTTTGCACTTTGTAACAGCAAATTAAGCTATAGCAACATTTCAATAGAATGGCTTAAGAGTAAAAAAACACACTATTTTATTTATCAGCCTTAAGGTATGCTACATATTTTTCTATTATTTATATGAATAACAATGGTTTGGTTTGAACAATTATAAGTGTTGGTATACGTACAAATTAAACAGTTGGAATTCTTAGCTACACTAATTTTTGTTGTACTAAATGTTAGTTTGCTTAAAAAATGGCATATTTAACGGTTGATTTTTTTCTGCTATTTCGCTTAAAACCTTTTAAATTTCTTTTATTTAGAAATTTCGTTTTAATTTGAAAAGCCTTTTCAGAAATACGAGTAATTGACAGGAACTGCAATAATTATTGCAAAATATGTATGTACCTATATAATAAACATCAAAAATTTTTGTTGGTAGCTAATAAAATCAAATTAAAAAAATATTAGTTATTTTGTAAACTAAAAACAATAAAGTAAATATATAATTATTTTCGCTAAAAAAATCAGACATTAACAGAGAAAGCACTTATTTTAAAAAAATTCAAATTTCATTATGATGAGAATCGCTTGACTTTTGGTTTTTCTTGTCTGTTTTTCCTGTTAATGTTCGAAAATCTGTTCGTTTAAAGATTGATTGTTTTCAAACAAAAAGCATTTAATTTTTTTTAATTAAAAACTCTAATGAAAAGTTTTATTTATTGTGAATATAAATTATTTTTCAACAATTGTTATTAAGCTTGACCAAATTGCTTGATTGAAATAGTTTAAGCTAAAAAAAATTAAATAAAAAGGAAGTTAACCCCCTCACATAGATTCACATTTAAAACAAATAAAGGAACACACAAAATAAATATTAACCCTCAAAAAGAAATTAAATGACATTTTGCAGAAAGGAAAACTGTTGCTTTTTGTATACACTATAATAATTGCAAATTGAAGTTCCCTTCTTAAATTAACGTCTTTTCTAAAGGATTTAAATTTGCCAACCATAATTTCTTGACAAACACTTAATTGCAAACATCCTTACACATTATTACGGTTCGTTTGGCGTGCAAATATATTATAAATTCTAAGATGAATTAAAGCTATAAATCAGAAAACACAAGAGATGATACTGCCTTAAAAAAATCCATGTTTTTTTTTTGCTACTTAGTACTTACTGATGAGGTTGATGGTGCATGGTACAGAGATGATGATGATTATTTAAAATTATTAGCGCCTTAATTATGTTCTGTTATGTAAACTAGCAAAGACAAGTTTTCTGTTTCCTGCCAGTCAATGTTTAAATTCATATTTAGACATAAAGTCGTTTACTCTTTAAGTTAGTTCGTAAGCTCGCCTGCCTTCACAACTGACTTTTAACTGTGTGGTTGTGAAAACGATTGCACGGTTGTTGTTAGATCCTTGTTTATGTAGATTTATTTTACGACATGGCTATGATAGTCATAATCTTAATGTTGTTTTAAATAATGATAATTAAACAACAAAAAAAATATTCAGAGAATCCTTGGCACATCCGTCAACAATAAATATTCAACAAAATAAAAGGAAGTTGTACCAAAACGAAAAAAAAAACAAGTAAGAGTGCTATATTCGGCTGTGCCGAATCTTATATACCCTTCACATTGGCCTTTGAAATCACAAATTTTTTTATTTTTATCCATTTTTTTACTTATGAAATATTTCATGTTTTCAAATAGGGGTCGGTGTCATTTTTTATCGCTCCACGGGTGACTATGGGGAAGTTGTAGGGGTTTTTATCCTATTTTTTCTAAATTTTGTATGGAAACCCCTTTAGAGGGTGGAGATAGAGGGTAAGTATATTTTAGGAATATGCTTGGGAGAGGAAACTAATGGGGGTAGGTGGTACATTTTATTGCTCTTAGGCCAACTCTGAAGAAGTTGTGGCCATTTTCATATCATTTTTGTAAATTTTGTATGGCAGCCCCCTTAGGGCGTGGTAATAAGTATGTTCTAGTGGGGATAAGTATGTTCTAGGAATATGTTTGGGAGAGGAAACTAATGGGGGTCGATCGTAAACATTATTGCTCTAAGGCTGAGGATGAAGAAGTTGTGGGCATTTTCATTTCATTTTTGTAAATTTTGTATGACAATCCCCTTAGGGCCTGGAGATAGGGGGTAAGTATATTATAGGCATGTGTTTGGGAGGGCAAACTAATGGGGATCGGTCATGCACTTTTTTGCTCTAAGGCCGACTCTGAAGAAGCTGTGGGCATTTTCATATCATTTTTGTAAACTTTGTATGGCAACACCCTTAGGGCGTGATGATAGGGGGTTGGTATGTTCTAGGTAAATGTTTGGGTGAAGAACATATGGGAATCGATCGAACACTTTATTGCTCTAAGACCGACTTTTAAAAAAGTTGTGGGCATTTGCATATCATTTTTGTAAATTGTGTATGGCAACCCAATATAATTCTGTAGTAAACAATTTAAAATTTTCATTGGCTCCTATGTATATAAACCCAAATCGCAGAAGTCACATTTTATTTTATAAATCACAAATAAATAGTGCAATCAAAACACAATAACACATGTTCTTGTCTCTTTTGAATATTTAAAAATTTTTTAAAATCAAGTTGACCCCATTGACGAAAGTCCCTTTAAGCTGTGCACCTTTTGTGTATACGATGGTTCTAAATGTAAAACAAATTTTGTTTTTAGGTAAGGTTAAACTATATGGCTGACTGAAGACTCCACATAGACTTTTTGGGTCCTTAGTGTTGCCAGACAAAAAGAAATAATCAATCTTTCTGCTTTGATGTAAAAAAGTCCAGGATGATTCAATCTTTTTTGTTAAGCTCCAGCAGCCTAATCTTTTTTACCCAGGATATTTTTTCCAGACCTTGAAACATATAAGATCCTAGACAACTGGATAGTGATACAGAGTATGCTCAGCAATCTTTCTATCCCCGCGTACTCCATAGAGCCTGCCGTGATTGCTGCTCAGTGGCCCTGCTCTTTTGGAATGAACAGCCACTATTTTGCAATGACAGAATAAACCTCTTCGCCCCCGTAACATTAGGTTCGCACATCATCCTAAAGACTCCACACGAAGTGGTATTCACCCAGGCCTCCATGACTCTGACCCTCATTGTGGAGTCTATGTCCCTATTGTTGAACTAACGTGGAGCACAAACGTTCTTTGCTTTTTCCATAGGCAGATAGACCAGTTGCTTCGCCGGCTTGCCTGCCATATAATTGTGTTATAGGGTGTAACATTGTAGAGCTTGGCCGCCTCAAATTTTTTGTTACATGTTTTTTTCTTAACCTATTTTTTAAAAGCAAGATTGCCATTTCTCAAAATAGACATTTCCTTTATATCAAAAACTAAAAATCCAAAATAATTTTTAAACAAATTTAATATTTAAAAGCAGCAATATTTTGTAGGAGCTTAACATCGAAGTACGTATTAAAGAACCTTAAACTAATTTTTTTTTTCGTTAAAACAACTGTTTAAATATTTTTTTATACTTTGTTTACGCTATATAGGCAGTAAAGGTATTAGAGGCTTAAGCTTTGCAAGTATATATTTCTTACTTGAAAAAAAGTGTCAATTAAAAGTCCCGGACGTTTTTGAATATTAATTCGCGAGCCCATAAGGTATATATATTCTGGATCCTTAAAGACAGGGAAGGCAATACAATTGTTCAAATGTTGTCAGTTTTCTGTTTCGGAAACTATAAGGGATATGTCCTTCAAGCCCAACAAAAATAATTATAATACATATTTACGATTCGAAAACAACTTGCCTAAGCAGGGTGACTGCGTAAACAAAAAGACCAATGTGAAGAGTATATAATATTCAGCACAGTCAAATAAAGCGCTCCTACTTGTTTTTAATCATAAGGTAAAATCAATTCTAAAGTTTGTGCTGGTTACTGGTTCATTTTACGCCCAACTTCTGTACACAATCCTTGTGTGTGTACTTTTTGTAACTAATTGCAATTTAATTTTAAAATAAATTGTAATGTAAGGACCAGGAACTCAGAATCATATTCTGAGTGTCCAGGTATTCTTGTGATCAAAGCACAGGACGCATTTGCACGAATAAGTAATAACCGGACAATTTCTTGACATATTTCGAATACAAATACTTTCCCGCAGTAAGCGTTTTTAACTAAAACTGGCATGTCAATGTCTCATTCACAAATTTTTTCATTTATCAATTATGGCATAAAATTCTTTAACGAACAGCTTAAAATTGACCATGGGTATTTTTTAAGTTATATTCTCGAAAGTCAAATTTGCCTTCACTCATAATATAGTAATACAGGGTGTCTGTTGGCAGATTTATATTTTCAAAATTAAATAATTAACGTTTGGTTGACACAAAGTTTTATTAAGAGCATTCAATGATAGAATAAAAATGTAGATTTTATTTTCTAAAGGGCATGTTATCCAGATGTCTTCCGTCAAGTCGAACACACTGTTTAAAATGGAGCCTTGTGTTCTGCCGCGTACGCTGCAATAAACTCTGTTCAGCTAAGCTGATTTCTCGACGAATATTTTCCTTCAAAGGCCCAAAAGATTGGAGCTGTTCATTATAAACCCTCTCCTAGAGGTAGTCCCATGAAAAATCCATGGGAGTTAAATCGGGCGACCATGGTGGCCAACGGATTTTCCCAAAGCAATTGATCAGTTTTGGGGGGAAATTTTCCCGAAGCAAACTTATCGAAGCTCTATGTGTGAAGTCGCACTATCTTGGGGAAACCACGTGTGCAAAGAGTAGAGGATAGATGAGCTTGCAGGTTTGGAAAAAGGGAATTCCGTAATCATGCGTCGATAATTTTTACCGTTGAGATTCCACTTATCTCATACGTAGATAAGGCACACCAAAAACTTACCCTGGGGCAATGCAATGGTTTTTGATGTTTCAATAGAGGGTTGCGGGTTCTTGGAGACCAGGAACGACAGTTTTGCTTGTTAAAGTGGCCGTTAAAGTGAAAATGAGCCTCATCGCTTCAGAAAACGGAATTAGTAGCGCGAAAGCGCTCCAACATCGTTTCAAGAAAATTTTTTCGTAAACCAAAATCACTTCTTTTAGTTCTTGAACAATTTGATTTTTAAATGGATAAAACTTCAGATCCTTTTTTGAACTTTCATGAATAATCGCTTTTGGAAGTCCCAGTAAGACTTCTCTTTTCCGTATTTAAAGTCACAGATTTTCACATAAGTTCCTTTCAACTAGTTCAATAACTTCGAGAGTCCTTGAAGAGAGACTGGTCTCTGGCCGTGGGACATTCATAGCTGAAGCAGTTGAGCGGAATCTCTGCACCCACGAACAAATAAAATTTATACTCAGTCCATCACGTATTCACCGAATATCGAACTTTGAATTAAATTGTCGACGATCAATTATGTAAGAATTATTACAAAATGTAACATTGTACCATGTACATATGTACTTTGAATAAAATTCACAAAATACAAAATTCAAGGACAAAAATATTTTAAGGAGCTTTTGCAGTAATTTATCCCTCCCGTTTTGTTAAAAACTGTATTAATTAGTAAAATTCAAATTGTCTATAAAATAACTAATATTAAATTTTTTTTTATTTACAGATACATTTGCTAAATTACGGAATACACTGCAAAATGGCATTAAATGAAAAAAAAACTGGCCAAATTAGCAGTCAAACAAATACTTTAACTTGGAGATCATGAAGCTTTCGAAAAAATAAAATAATTTTAATTCTTATTTCAAGCTTTAATAATAAACGTAAAAAAGCTTAAAAGCTTTCTGAATATCAACATAAGCAAAAATTACTTTTAGCAATTAAAAAAAAAATCAAAATAACTTCGTAAAGAAACTGTTCTTTGAAACTACATCAAAACCCACTTTGCCGTAAACACTTCAAAAAACCGCACTACAAATTAATGTTAAAGTTGAAATAGTTGTTGCAATTATTGAAGTTGAAAATGCAGAGATTTTATACATTCTACTTGTTTATATATTATGTAAGTGATTAATTATGCAAATTTAATTGAAGCCAACAGCATCAGTTAGTCAAAAGAAATGTAAGACTGACAGAGTGAAAGAGTGAACGCAATTAGAAGCAAAAAGGCTGGAGAAGATAAAATAAGGATATTCTTGCTCGAAAAATTTAAAACAAGAAATACATAAGAGTATATTTGTTGAAAAATTATTACAAAAATGTTAGAATATGCCAGCAACATGATATATGATAAGCCAACAACAGAAGCTCCATCATTGCCAGCATCCTTATCTTCAGAGACAAGACAAATAACTAAGATATTTACAACAAGCACAACAGCACAACCTAAAAAACCAACAAAAATTTCAACTGTGCATCTAAAACGACAAACAGCAGAAACATTATCATCCTTAGCATCAGCATTTCCAGTCCTTACAAACCTTACGCAGCCTGCAGTACTGACTAAAGCATTTTTAACGAATTTAAATCCAAAGTACCTATTAACAGCCATAGCAACGAATTGTAAAAATGAAAGCAAATCAAATAAGGATAGCTACTGCGAAGACAAGCATTGCAGTTGGGCGAAAAGCAAGGTAAAGAAAGCAGCCGAAAACGAAAAAAGCCAAAACAAAATCGTCAGTTTTCACATGATACATCAGAAAGAGAAGAATGAAATGTACAACATGTTTTCATTGAAAAAACAAAACTGCAAAAAAGTTTTACAACACCAACATCATTACCAACAGCATGAGCACTGTAGGCCTCAACGAAAATGTCGCAACAAACATTTACAACAACAAATAGAGCAAAAAGTAAAACAGGTCTTGTTATTGCTCACATGTTTTGTGGCAACAGCTACAATCTTCTCTTTGCCACATTCATCTATAGCAGCAACAACATTACACATGTCAACGACCTATAAAACACCCACTGTAACAAATACTACTATCAACACTAAAACAATAAAGTCCTTAAAAACAAGCGTAACAGAAACTACACATGAAAATCAATTTTCCTCATCCTCGCTACCCTCTCTGCCCACATTATACTTAAACAGTGAAAATGAAAGCAAAGGCAATGACAACAGCTTCAGCAATAATAATGCTGCAAAAAGTGATAATTTTAATGTTGAAACATCCTCTTCAACATTAGTAAAACTAAAAATTGAAAATTCATCAAAATATTTTAGACCGAGTGGCAACAATAGCAGTAATAGGCCTTTTGAAAATCATACAATAACACGTTTAACACGTTCTTTAAATGCAAATGGGAATAGCGAATCAGCAGGTGTTAGCAGTGGTAGTAGTATTGCATCTATGTTTAATCATTCACCAGTTGGTTTGTCGTCTGGTTTAACAAATATTTTCAATCAAAATCTAGACACTGGTATTGCCAACAACATTGAGTGTCCAAGTTTTGATGAGAGTTCAGCGTGTCCTTGTTACAAGTTTGAAGACGGTAAGTTTAAATTTTTACAGTTTAAATTTTTACATTTTTTAAACCTGTACATTTTTGAATAAGTAAATGCATTTCCACAGAAATAAAAAGGCAAACCAAATTTTTGTATTTAGATTAATAATGTCTTCAATATTAGCACATAAAGTTTTGTGATAACAAAGATTAAAGCTGCCAAGAAATTTTTTATAGAAAATATGCGTGGATTGGGTAAAAAAGCTAAGAATATTTTTCAATTAACGGATTGATTGAGTCAAGCAAAAAAATGTTTAAGTTTGCACCTCTCGCTAAAACCTTAATTGTAGAAACTGAAAAAATATAATCAAAAACCTTTTATATTTTAGTTACTAAAATGCACGAACAAATAATTCAACTGCTTGAATGAATTAACAAGGGAAATTAGAAAAAAAATTTATGTAAAACATTAAACTCAACAAGTATAAGTAACAAGGCAAAACAAAAAAAAAAACAGAAAGAAAAAAAATAAAAAAGGACAGAAAAAAAATAAAACTAAAAAGGGTAATGCTTCAATCAAGATTTGAACCTGGCAGATTCAGGTTGTTAGGTTGAGCCCCTACCAATAGACCAACGAGCCATTGGATTTACGAAGATTAATGTTTATGTTTGTTTTTTATTTTTGTATACTGAAATATAAAATGTGCTGTATACTACCAGAAACAAGTGCCCAAGGCATTTAATTACAAATTTCTAAACAAAGTTGAAAAGAACAATTAATTTTTTAATTAAAACCGTAAAATTCTTTAATTAAAGCGTTAATTTAAAAAAGTTTGAAAATAATTTGTTCTGTGTAGAAGTCAGTTTTTTCGCATACTTCAGTCAGAATTTCATTATTTTTTCTGATTTTAGGACGATTGTTTTCGGAATATTTTTAATTGTTTAGTGCAGGGCATTTGCAGAGCACGGGCTCTGAGACCACATACAGCAAAAGAGACAGGTCGATGTTTCGGCCCTACCGACGTTGTGCAGGTGGTATCTGAGATTACAGTTATCAGTTAGAAAACCGGTTAACATCCTCAAAACCCTCCTTCTAAGAGATAGAAGCTCCTTGATTTGCCCCTAGATATAGTAAAGAATCATTTGCCTGCCACTGTCTCTGAACCCCACTCCAGTAGGCAGCAACTTCAGCGTCTCATACAGCAGTCAAATTTCCACGGAAGCAGCCACGAGAAACACTGAAAAACGGCTCAGAGCCAACAAGAGGGCGGTTTGCTTTGCAGTTTGAGAGACGGTCGGCACGTTCATTGCCCACATGACCCACAGCCCATACCAGTGTTACCTAATTGCACCCCCGACTCTATTTAGAGTGTCCACATGGCCCTTTACCAGCGCGGATCTAATACCATAAGCCGCAAGGACACTTAATGCCGCCTCGCTGTCCGAAAGAATATGTATCTTAGTCCCCCCACGTTTCTTTTAACACATTCGCAGGCACATACGCTTATAGCGTAGATCTCAGCCTGATATCGATGGATATTTACCCATCGCCAGGGCCTTTTGAAAACCGGGCCGAATTACTTCAGCGTTAGTGTCACCTTTAAAATGCTTCGATCCATTGGCATACCAAAGCTGAGACCCGTCCTAAGGCTTCCATGGCCTACAAAAAAATATATAACTGAGTTTGTATTTACATTGACAAATATTTATTTCAGCAATCCTTTGGGTGTATATGTTTTGTTCAATAAATAACTTTTGTAATGCGGAAAAGTTAAAGCAAGTTCAGAAAAGAACAATTAAGAAAATATTACACCCTACACGATTATGATTTTTTAAGTAACAATTTGTGTACGAAATTGAGCAGGTTTCTTTAGTTGCTTCTCCGGCATAGGGACCTTTTTAAAGCGAATGATTAATTGTGGACAGATTGCCGAAACATTCTGACAAATTGTTTTCTTTATATAAAAAGTATCAACTAATCTGCTACGCAGTTTTAAAAATAAGCTAAAATAAATTACTAAATGAGGAAGAGTATTTTGAGCATAAAAATCTAATATTATACATAGTTTTTAATTTCAACTCTTTTAATATTGTAAAAGTACTTTGCATTTACCTTCATATCATATTATTAATTTGAAAAATCTTTTGGTTGATTTTTCGGCTCAATCGGGGTCAATAGAAATTAATTTTATATTTCAAGATTCATAATCTCAAAAAGTATAGAAAAGTATCAAGATATTTGAAAAAAGTACTTTCTTGCTAGTAAGTTGACTTTTTACCACTATCTGAGCTAATAGTCCTTAAGACTCTTAATTTCATAAGTACAAAACAATAGCAAAAATGTAAGAAAGTTATTTCCGCTTCTATTTCTGATCTCAATCTGGTTTAATTGACCTTAATTTAATTTTTTTAGATTCATAATCTCAAAAGATGCAAGTATGGGAAAAAAGTATCTCTTTGACCAGCAAATTAACATTCAATCCAATCTAGGTCTATAGCTTAAATTTTATCTTTCTAGAGTCATAATCTTAAAAAAGCGAAAAATTACAAATAAAATGAAAAAAGAATATTTTGATTAAATTGGTGTAAAAAATGTAAAACGAATTTATTTTCCATGTACTTCATTTCCGGCCTTAATCGGGGTCAAAATAATTTTTTGCATATTTCTATACTTAAAATCTCAAAACATGAAAAAAATATCCTTACATTACCAAAATATTATATTTTTACTCGTATATGGACCCTAAGTGGTACACAATTTAAAAAAAAAACTTTCAAAAAATTATTAATCTTTTTTAATACTTCATTTAAATTTATTCTAATTTAATTTTATTTAACATAAAAACACACGCTAAAACCATACCAAATTATCAATATTATCACCAAACATCGTTTAAGCAAATCAACGTTTTTAACTTGCACAACGTCCAACTTTATTGATCCCAATCAGATTGGCACATTGCGATTCGTGCACCTGGGTCCATACTAAAAATGTTAAAGATAAAAAACTTAAACAATTGACGCAAATTAAAACATTAAATAAAACTTACTGCGCGAACTTTTATAGTTGAGTCTGCAATTCATATTGTCAAGCTGACAACGATGAGTGAACAACTGACAGAAGCCATTTGGATTTCGACCACATATCTTTGGCGTTTTACAGGAAGCCTGTTTAATGGGTCTGGCTTGAGTTAACAACATTATAGCTATACTAGCAAAAAGGCCAACTGCAAATGAAATATTATTATAACTAAAAGAAATATTTATGAAATTTTATTAATATGTATTTACGAAAAATGTGCTTCATTTTAATAAAATATATTTGTTATACTCTCTGCTATAAATTATTGACTGTTTTTTAAATTTTGCAATATAAAAACTGAACACTTTGCCAACTCTAAACCATTGTATATGTATATGTATATGTACATATGTATGTATGTGTAGCATACAAACATATACTAAAAAATTTTTTTATTTACGTTCTATATATACTTTTATCTATACACATACACATTCATATGTACACGTATACATAAATACATTTGTTGATGCATACGAATGTATAACCTTCAAAATATTTTTTTGTTATTTTTGTGTATTTTGCGAACACAATTCAAGAACATTTATTGTCATAAAAAATATGTTTTAGCTTTTTTTTTAACAAGAAGACTAAGCTTATATCGAATGAAATAGAACGTAAAGCTTTGAGAGGGGTTTATTGTATCTCTGAAAGCGTTTTATATTCATACCTACACCACATACGGTGTAAGGGTATTATGCATTTGTTCAGATGTTTGTAACGCCTAAGAATAATGGTCTTTAAGTATAACGATCGAATTGAAATCACTTTCTGTGTGCATTAGGTTGCACCTTATTTTTTAAAATTGCGAAACTGCACCCCAAAAATATTCACCATATAAGTTGCATAAATATAAGGTGTGCCGCATCTGCCTCATGTTAATTTGGAATAGTTGTATGTTCGATGCCGCCCTACGAAAAACATTTTCATTAGTTTAAGATTATTAATAATATACTTAAAAAAATTAAAACTAACACCCTCTAAGTCTTATGCCAACTTAAATTACACTTATGTATTAAGATGTTTTAGCTAAAAAAATCCCAAAAATAGTTAAAAGTTAATGCATTGGAAGGGCCATAAAAGTCGGGAAAATACGTTAACTTAAAAAGAAATACAGACTATCATCAACTGGTTGGATTCAGAATCAGCTTATATAAGTGAATTATAAGTTTGAGGATGTTAACTTATTAAAAGTTTTTCCGTATGGTGGCATCGAATGTGCCATTTTTACATGAATTACACAATTTCGGGGCGGATGCGGCAAGGTATATGTCTAGAATTTTCTAGTATGTATTTTTCTTATTACGGAGTACATTTCTATGGGGAGTAATAGTGCAATTTCGCATTTTTAAAAAGTAAGTGGCACCCTAGTGTGTATGTACTCTTGTGATCAAAGTACAGTTGGCAATTCTGAAGCTTTTGTGATCAGATTTGGCACAGGTAAGTTTTTTGCCACAAAGCCTTTTGTTTGTGGTGATGATCGGTCTATTTTTCGACATAGCCCTCATACAAAAGTCCTTCCGGAATAAGCTGGGCATTTCTCGAATATTAATTACACCTCTCAAAATTTTTCACACATGTTTATCTTTATGCCACCAACTATTATACTGAATACAATAGTTTTTTAATATGACCGACTTTATCACTCCTACTTGTTTTTGATTTAGAGCTAAGTTGCATAAAAGATTTTAAAAAAAAATTTACCAGTAAAATCCTTTTGTTTTTTGTTGTCCACTCCGCTTGCAATTTTTTAAATATTTATTTTACATTATTTTAAGGCTTACTAGATGTTTTTTTACGGTAACTATTTGTACTGATTTTCCATATGGTGTACAGCAGGTTGAAAATGTATTAACTGAATCGTACTAATTGAAAAATGGCTACTTACACTGATTTAAAATTAATGCAGTGCAAAAAACTGTTTTAGTTTAGTTTTAGTAAATCTGAATGGCTAAATACGTTTCCAGGAGCAAAAAATTACTTGAAATTCTTAAATCTATTTTTAGGTCCATTTTAAAACTATGATTTTTTTTTAAATTTATGTCTTTAAATCATTTGTTTTTATAAATAACATTTAGAATAAAGTAAAAAAATACAACAATTATAAATACTGTCGCACGCTTGCTGATTTTTAAATATAGTTTCAGACTTTCTTGAAAAAAATGTTAAAAAAAGAGGCCGAAAATCTGCTGTTACTTTAAACCAATTCTGGAAATAGGACCCATTTGTAAATGCGCCACTGCACTGCATAACAGCCTTAAGGGTTTCAAAAAACAGCCAGATTTACCTAAAAAAAGTATTTTTTCTAAAAAAAAAATGTCTATAAATGTTGCACGATAAGGTTTTTTTAAAATGGAATTTTAGTTTTTGTAAAAGTTTGCGCTCCTGATGCAGAACAGTGATGCATTTGTGAACAGGCCTATAGTTTTTTGTGACAAACAATCAAACTTTAGGCTTTTATTTTGAACAATTAAAAAGCTTTTTAAAGTACTAGAAATTAGTAGCTATGACCTTTTTCATCGCTTAAAGCCAAACACGCATTAAGCCAATTTAAGGTATTCTATTCTAAGGTAGTTTTTAAAAGCATTTTAATATGTGGCCATGCCCCAGCAAAGTCCACTGGAATTTATAATAAGGTACACAGAAAAAACTGAGTTGTAGAATCAGTAACAAATTTCAGAGAATCAGTAAATATTTTGTCTGGCTGAGGACCTACAACGAAAGTTGTAAATTTAGACAAACAATTTTGCAAGAATTTTAGTTTCTGTTAAAAAATTTTGCTGAGCTGGTTAAATATTTTATTTGCCTAGGCGAAAATTTTGTTTGATTTAAAAATCAAATAAAAATATTATTAGAGACTATTAAATAAATTGACTAAAAAAATAAATTATTTTGAACAAGAATTTGTTTGAAAAATTTTTTTTGTAGTTTTTTGTGTGTATAGTTATATTAAAAAATTATGAAGTAGACTTTGAAGAAAATTTTTGTTTGAAAAACTGGAAGTTTTTATAAAATTTTAGACTTAATGATTATTTTCAAATTATTCAGTTTGTTTTTGCTGACATATTTGCCAGCCAAGGTCGCAAATTACGACACAACTAAAACCAAAATAAGTAGTTTTTTAGTTAAAAAATAACTAGTATTTGTTTACTACCAATATACTTTGCTTAGAAAACAATAAATTTATCTAAACAAATACAGTTATGGTGAAATTACTAGCAAAGAAGAAGTACTGCAAGATTTAAAATGTTAAATTTGTGGGATTTTCTGAAAAACCTTAATTCAGAAACTCCGATTTTCTTCACCTCAATGTACACACAAAAAACTACAAAAAAAATTTTTCAAACAAAAACTTGTTTAAAATAATTTATTTTTTTAGTCAATTTATTTAATAGTCTCTAATAAAATTTTTATTTGATTTTAAAATCAAACAAATTTTTCGCCTAGACAAATAAAATATTTAACCAGCTCAGCAAAATTTTTTAACAGAAGCTAAAATTCTTGCAAAATTGTTTGTCTAAATTTACAACTTTCGTTGTAGGTCCTCAGCCAGACAAAATATTTACTGATTCTCTGAAATTTGTTACTGATTCTACAACTCAGTTTTTTCTGTGTAACTTAAATAATTTCTTAGCTCCAGATTGATAATCAATAATATTCACCAAAAAATCTGATAGAACTACTTCTTATACCTGCACCACATGCGTGGTATTTAGGGATGCCAAACGGGTCCGGTTTGTAAAATCCCGGGACTTGGGACTCTTTAATTGAAAATTTCGGAATTTTTTCGCAATCCCGTAATTTTCAACAAGTTTTGTCTTATGTGTAGTACAAGTTGTATATTTCAATTTCAGAGAATAACATTTTTAAAAACGGAATTTCCCAGGAATTTCAGAATCGGATTACCGGGATTGCTGTTCCTATTGATAGGGGTATTACGCGTTAGTGCAGATATTTGTAATGACCTAAAATTATGGTCTAGGGCCTACTTTAAAACCTACGGATCGACTCAGAATTGCTTCCTAAGTTGATTTAATTATGCACTTTCGTCCATTTGTCCGTCTGGTTGGCTGCTAATGCATTACAGTGAACAAAGTACAGATCACAATTTTAAGCAATTTTAATGAAATTCGGCACAGACAGGTGTTTTTGGACTGTCGCGTAGTCAATTGTTTGTGGTGATGATCGGTCCATTTTTTTTAAGTACCCCCACATAAATGTCCTACCAGAATAAGTATTTTAGGCTACAATTGATTTGAATATTACTATATCTTCACAAAATTTTGCATATGTATGTGTCTAAATGTTTGCCATTAACTAGTATACTGAGCACAAATATTATCAGTTAATTTTTTTGATAAGGCACCGACTCTCACAAACATTAAAAATATACAAAAAAAGTTTAAAAAGAACTTTTAGTACACTTAGTTGATTTTCGACCGCAATCTTGGTTCATATTTCATAAGTTCATTCTTTTATAATTTAAAAAAATGGGACAAAATTATTTTTTGTTCAAAAAGTATCAAAAATTTTAAAAAGTACGTTTTTCCAGCATATACTGTTTTTTCTCATATGAGTTTGTAGCTGTCGAACATTATTTGAATTGAGTTTTATCATAGTTGACTTAGAAGTTACAAAAAGGGTCTGAAAAGTACCAAATCGTGATTAAATCCTTTTTTTATCCCTTAAGGTAAAAAAATTATAAAGTACCGAAAATGCAATTAAAATATTCTTATACCTGCCAAACGGAATACCAGTTGTGAAGGGTCACAAAAAAGTACCAATGTATAATTTTTACAATTTTTTTAACCCATATTTTTTATGTCAATAAATTAAAACGCCTCAATTTTTCTTATTAAAAGGTTTATTTCTTGAATGTCCTGGTACAACGGCAACATCATTACGTACAACGTTGGAGCGCATTTCATCACCCATACATTCATTATCCATTTATGATTTTGATCGTTCGGTCACGTCACTTTCGCAAGATGTCTTTCAACCCGGAGTCAATATAAGACATTTGCAATTTTCTCATTCACATCTGGAAACATTAAAAGAAAATAGTCTAAAGAATATACGTGCATCATTGGAATCCTTAAGCATCGTTAATGGTAAATTAACACAGGTATGTAACAAATAGTTAAAAGTTGATATTTTAACATATGTGAATCCATAAATATTAATTTTTCAAATGATTACTCTGCCAAATAGTAAAATATACTTATATTTAACATCAAAACATTTAAAATTTTATAAAATAAAACCGACAGGCCGAAATAGTTTAGATTTATTTAAAAAAACTTTTCGCGACTCCTTGTCTTACAATATTTACTTTTACTACCACTTTTATGTATCTTTAAGTAATCATCCTGAAACGTTTTAAGCCTTTAAACTAATATTGATCAACTTGTTATAAAAGTTTTTTCTTTTAACTGAGAAAAACAACTTTAAAAAGGTGTTTGTAAATATAACGTGTAATTTCGAATTTAGAATTGATATCTACAGTTCAGGGCCGTTTTCAAGTCTTCGCCATTAAGTGGGTGTAACCTAAAGCTTACTTAAACTAAAGTTTGTAATAAATTGACATTTAGCTTTTTTCATTATTACAACTTCCTTATGAAATTAAATTTAATATAAACAAATTATTGCAAAGTAACATGAAATACTGGGATTTTTTATAAACTAAGTAGTGCCTTTGTTAAGTTGTTCAAGTAAAAATGACAGTGTGGAAATATATTAAGGGGATTTACAAGGTGTTCTATTTGCCCTATTGTTATAAAATTTCACAATAGCTCAAACACCTTTAGCAACTATTGGACAGTCGGCGCAGGTGTATGTGGAGTTGTTGAGACAATTTAATAAGCATATTAAACGACGTTGTATTTTTTAGAACTATTTTTGTATTAAAGACAACAAAACCATTGTGAAATTTTATGACAATAGGACAAATTGGACACCTTGTGAATCCCCTAATATATTTTTTAACCCATTTTTATTTAAGTCAAAATCGCTTACATTATGATCTGATTCTTACCTTTGACTAAAGGCCACTTTTAGCATAAAAAAACTCATGACAATCTAAATTTGTTTATCTCTCCGGTAACTTTCCTTCTTTAGCTAACGTTAAATTGTGAAAACGGTCCTTAGAAGATATAAAAAATAACAATCTGTGCATAAACGTGAAGGTAAAAAAATACGATGTGTTAACTTCACCCACTACCACCATTCGTTTTTATATCACGTTGTAGTATTTTCAACAAACGGTGTATCACGTTGATATGCGTTCGTTTAAACGGAAACGGATGTGTTTAACAAAAAAAAAAAAAAATTTGCAGATAACTCTTCAATTTTCCCAAATTTTTTTTCGCTGTTAATGGTGCGACATTAAATATAAACGTTTAGTTCGCGTGTATTTTTGAATTGGATAAGAAGTACTGTATATAATTTTGCACCTTTAAAACGTTTAATATTTATAACTTTTTGTTTGTTTGTTTTTTTTTTTTTTTTATTTGCCGTCTTTAATATGTAATATGTAAACAATATTGTGTTTCGTAATTATTTGCCTCCATACATAGAGATGTACGTATAGCTGCTATTTGTTAAAAACAAAATTTGTTTTTTTTAAATCTTAATTTTTATAAAGTCCAACATATACATACCTATAGGTGTGAATATATCACAAACATTTTTTTTACTAATTAACAAATATGTATCAAGTAAAAGCAATTAACCCCCTACTTCAAACATAAATTTAAAGATAAAACTAAATGTGAAACATTGTTATGAGCACAAAAAAGCAAAACTGTAATAATTTTGAAGACATACTTTTTGACCAGTACTTAGATTTTCATAAAATATTGTAAGAAATAAACCAAAAATTTGAAAAAATTTAAAAAAATAATTTAAAAAAGTACTTTTTGTTTACTTTTGATAAAGGGTCTAATTACGTAAAACGCAACGCATAAAAACAAAATCAATAGTATGGAAAAACTAAAATTTAAAAAACTTTTCTATACATTTAGATTTTGTTTTAGGGCGTTTTAGGAAATAAGGTGGTTAATTACATTTTCTAACAGTTATTAACTTAAAAAATGCAAAGAGTAAAAACAAATGTGAAAAGTACCTTTTGCCTGGTTTGCTTACTTCGAACCCTAATTTGCGTCAAAAGCCTTTAGTTTTATAAACTCAAAAATGACAATATTTTGATATAAGTACTTTTTGACCACTTTTCTGACTTTCGGCCCCGATCTGATTTAATAGCCCTTAATTTTTACTTTAAGACTAAAAATCTCAAAAACTTATTAATAGTATCAATAATAAGAAAAAAGAGCTTTTTGTTCACTTAGTTAACTTCTAGCCGGCCTTAATGACCCTCCCTTTGTTTCATATTTAAATGCTTTAAGCATCAAAAAATGCAAAACATACCTTAAGAGAACCACATTTATTATTAAAAATATTCAAATGTGATTTGAAAGATATTTCTATCTTCCATAAGTCACAAAATGGACCCTATAGTTTCAACTTTGTCGTTTCTGTTTTTTTGTTCTTTTGAAAATGGTAGCAACCCTCTTTTCAACTTTTTTCAAAAGCAGTAGTCGAACGCATTTTAAATTTTATTCTGTTGTCATTAGTTCAGAATTTAAAAAATGGACTTATACAATATCAAAATTACCTTGTCTTGTCCCTAAGGGCCAAATATTATAAACTACCATACTACCAAAACATATTAATATTTCTCCAAAACGCATTTTGAATTTTGCTATAATATCACTATTATAGATAAAACTACTTTTTTAATGGGCGGGGCCACACCTATTATTATCTTTTCGCTCACAAAAGGACCAATTATGCATAATAACAATATAAACCTCCTATAAAATGTATGAGGCTTTAGCTGTTACAACTATTGAGATATATCGAGCTATTTCTTGTCACACCCATTAGTACCTTCCTACCCATTCTCAGCTCCATTATTTACATTTACAACATTAACACCCACACAAAACTTGGAGACTTAAGCTATTACATGGCAGGGGCATTATGCGTTTGTTTAGATGTTTGTAACGCCCAAAAATAATGGTCTGAGACCCACCTTCAAGTCGGCCGATCGACTCAGAATTATTTCCAGAGTCGATTTAAGCATGTCCATCCGTCCGTCCGGACATCCATGTATTCTTGTATTTAAAGTACACATACATTTTGAACATATTTTGATGAGATCTGGGACACGAAGCTTCTTGCTGTGGCGGTAATCAGCCCATTTTTCGATAGAACCTAGAAAAAGCACTTTGGACTATAACTTACTCAAATAGTTCTTTATTTTGACCAGATTGTGTCAACATGTTAAACTATAATACTGAATACAAATATTTTTTTTGCATATTTTTATTATTGAATCTTCGCAAATGCGAACGAACAATACGTATTCAAATCTTATAACTAAGTAATTGATTTAAGTCCAGCCAGTACCAGACTAAAATTTAAGTTTTCATAATTAAGTAAATTAATTTAAATGGTTTCATTTAAGCGCATTAGTATTTCTTCTTTAAAGACGAGTGTGTTCACTATGCTGCAAAATGTTTTGAGCGAGCAGATTTGGACGTGTTTCCAGCTTACTAAAATACTTGTCCACATAGTTAAGAATTTCGAATTTAACTAGTGGAACTTGTAGATCCTTATGGATGTTGCTGTTTTTAATATACTATGGGGCACCAGTTATCATTCTTTGGATTTTGTTTTGACGGCGTTGAAAATTTTCTATGTTGAATGAGAAAGCAGTGCCCCATAATTGTATACTATAGCATCAAATTGGTTTCAAAACCAATCTTAGCGTTCACCTGAATCGCCATTTTATTCTCAAACTAGGTGTGTTTTAAAAGATTTTGTTTTAGTTTGGACAAACGAGAGTAAAAAGAAAATTGCTCTCTAAATTTTTAAAAATTTTCCCAAAGGAGCTGGAATGCAAAAGCTATGATTATACATTTGTAAACACAAATACTGCTTAGTTTTAAAATTACAATATCTTTGAGTGATTTTGCAGGCTTAAAATGCATTAAATTTTGCAAACACACTGGCGATAGCTGGAAAAGCAGATCAAAATCTGTAAAATCATATTTAAAAATAGGAGCGAATATATATGAATTAATTCACATTTTTACGTACAAATTCAACTTTTTAGAAAAATATTAAAACCGAACTTTATTTCTTTTGAAAACTAGCCAACTAGTTTCTGAGCTTTAAAATAAGACGAATATCAGCTGATTTTAAAGTTCCTGTCGGAACTTACCCAAAGAGAAAGTTCGGGAAAATTTCTACAGGAAATCGAAAATAATTACTCTCATACGCTCTCTTTTTTGCACAAAACTTGTAACGCTTTTAGGTTATTTTGGGTAACCTTGTGTAAGTTTGGACTACTTCGATAAGCATCTGCAAGACAACTACTATAAAAAGTAGTGTTATGACAAATTAAAATTATTTTATTATTATTTTTTTAATAGCAAATGAATGTGTTTTAAAATGTTTGTCAATTTAGAAGCAATAAAGGCCCAAAAAGAAGTAAACTGAAAAATTAAGCAGTCGACGAATAAAGAATCTTGGCTAATACGCCCTTAAAGAAACATTTCTGTAACTTGAAGTTTACGTAACTAAAAGTTTTTTTGGGAAAATCTTGATCCGGGTAATTAAAGTTCGACTGCATTATCTTATCTCAACATCAAAGAGAAATATAGCTACGATAAGCTATAGCTTTAAAAAAAGGGGGGCTGCTTCGCCCACAAAAATAAAATTATGGATGCATGTACTTTTACTGCACCGTATTTTATAAAACTCATATTTGTGGTTTCTAAGGTAACCATTTTTAAGATAAAATAATGGGCAATGCCACGCTCACACTGATTTCCTTAATTTTTACTTATTTCTTATGCTTTTTACTTAAAACTTTTGAAAGCGATAAAGTTGGAAGTATCACGACCACAAAATGTACAATCCTGATACAGCCACTTCTGCCGCACTAATTCCGATAAAACTTTGCTTGATTATTGGTGGCTGTTAATATGGAATTTCCGGAGGCAAAAATTAGGTGGTGCCACCCCAAAAATATATCTACTCCAATTGATATTTTTACTGCAACGTGCTATTAACATTTTTTAAGCGTATAAAAAGGTATCTGGTGTCGAGATTTTAAAGGCAATAAATAAATCTTTATAAAAGCATCAGACATATTAATGATTTTAGAAGCCGAAGTTTTTAAGTCTAAAAAGTGGGTGGGGCCGCGCTCAAAAAATTATACACCTCGTTAGTCCTTCTCTGTAAAAAAAAATTTTTGTGACTAGTTAACCCTACTAGTAACTGAAAAAATACAATGTTCAATAAAAAATTAGTTATCAACTAAAGCAGAGATGTCAGCATAACTTTTTTGTGCAGCTACATTTGCTAGAGAGTTTTAACACTCTATGAAATCCCGCCTACCAAAACAAAATCCTTGTAACAGATTTATGATTTTTATGAAATTCGACTTACTACTTAAGAGTTTATAACACAAATTTATCAAAAGCAAAAGATCTTGTTATGATATTAAAAAAACTGAATTATTAGTAAAAGTATTTCCTCTTTAAAATGCAAATATCGAGTAAGTTAAAGTGCAGTCATTTAAAAATGCTAAGTCCATTGCTTTTAATTTTTGTGTAATTTTTTAACGATGACAAAGAAATCAGACTTTAACATTTTTAACATAACTAGTTTAATTTAAAAGAAATTTGTGCTCATTTAGTCAACTCCTGTGCGCATAGATATTCTATGTATTCAAGTAACTACGTAAATCCAACGAATCAAAATATGCTTAGGAATGACTGTTGTTTTTTGAAAATGAAACAATGGAGAATGTTTTTAGATCGTTTTAAAAACAGTTTTTAAAAGAAAAACAACGTCTCAAAAAAAGTATATCCAAAGCTTTGTACTTTTTTTTCAAGGTGATTTGCTATTTTTAAAGCAACTGAATAAACAAATGTTAAAATGAATTTTTTCTTCAACTAAGCTCACGAGTTAGACATACTTATGTGTGCAAAAATAAATTCATATGGACAGTGGTTTCAATCAAGGCCTTATGATTGAATTTTTTAATAGGTTCTGTGAAAAAAAATGTACTATTATTTTTCATACACGTCATATCTACCACTTTAACTATCCTAAGAATTTTTTCTTTAATCTTTCTTAAAAAAAATTTAAACGATATTATTAGATATCGTGTCGTTGTATTAATAAGCCGCATAACATAATATACATATAATAAACAAACAAAAATTAAAAATATCACAAAAAACTCGAGTAAAATTAAAAAAATTACACAAAAAAGAAAAGTTTGTAACTATTTTTTTTTTTACTTGTAATCAAAACCACAGTGCACACTTATATTTAAATATTTCATTATAAAAAATTTTCAAAATAATTATACTAAAACCGTCTAAATACTACAAATGGCTTAATGGAGTTTTATTAAAAACAAGCCAAACAAATTAAGCGGCTATAACAAACTTTTATCATGAACGAAGCAGGTAAGAACAAAATTTTGCTAAGATTTTAAAAGAACAGAAATACCATAGAAATAAAAAATTTGCAGGAAATATATTTACAGTCATAGTCATTGTTTTAAATTTTGGAATGCTAAAAGCATCACCGCTTTTTAGAACTCGGGCTACACCAGAAACGACAACCTTGCCAGAAACTACCATTTTTTCACAAACGTCACCTGCGGCAGAAACTACCACTGTACAAGAAACGTCGACTGCACCAGAAACTTTCACTGCGCCAGAACCGTCGACTTACCCAGAAACTACCATTATTCCAGAAACTTCGACTGCACCAGAAACTACCACTGTGCCAAAAACTACCACTGTGTCAGAGACGTCGACTATGCAAGAAACTTCCACTTTGTCAGAAACTACCACTGTTTTAGAAACGTCGACTGTGCCAGAAACTACCACTGTTTCAGAAACATCGACTGTGCCAGAATCTACCCCTGTATCAGGTACTACCACTGTTTCAGAAACCCCCACTCTGCCAGGAACTACCACTGTGTCAGATTCTACCACTGTATCGGAAACGTCGACTGTGCCAGAGACTTCCACTGCGCCAGAAACTACCACTATTTCAGAAACGTTGACTGTGCCAGAAACTTTCACTGCCACAGAAACTACCAGTGTTTCAGAAACGTCGACTGTGCCGGAAACTACCACTGTGTCAGATTCTACCACTGTATCAAAAACGCCGACTCTGCCAGAAACTACCACTGTTTCAGATTCTACCACTGTATCGGAAACGTCGACTGTGCCAGAGACTTCCACTGCGCCAGAAACTACCACTATTTCAGAAACGTCGACTGTGTCAGAAACTACCACTGCTTCGGAAACGTCGACTGTGCCAGAAACTAACACTGTTTCAGATTCTACCACTGTATCAGAAACGTCGACTGTGCCAGAAACTTTCACTGCCACAGAAACTACCAGTGTTTCAGAAACGTCGACTGTGCCAGAAGCTACCACTGTGTCAGATTCTACCACTGTATCAGAAACTACCACTGTTCCAGTAACGTCGACTGTGCCAGAAACTACAACTGTGTCAGATACTACCACTATGTCAGAAATTACCACTGTTTCAGAAACGTCGACTTTGCCAGAAACTACCACTGTGTCAGATACTACCACTGTGTCAGATACTACCACTGTGTCAGAAACTACCACTGTTCCAGTAACGTCGACTGTGCCAGAAACTACAACTGTGTCAGATACTACCACTATGTCAGAAACTACCACTATGCCAGACACTACCACTGTTCCAGTAACGTCGACTGTGCCAGAAACTACCACTGTGTCAGATACTACCACTGTTACAGTAACGTCGACTGTGCCAGAAACTACCACTGTGTCAGAAACTACTACTGTGCCAGAAAATACCACTGTTCCAATAACGTCGACTATGCCAGAAACTACCACTGTGTCAGATACTTCCACTGTTTCAGAAATTACCACTGTTTTAGAAACGTCGACTTTGCCAGAAACTACCACTGTGTCAGATACTACCACTGTGTCAGATACTACCACTGTGTCAGAAACTACCACTGTTCCAGTAACGTCGACTGTGCCAGAAACTACAACTGTGTCAGATACTACCACTATGTCAGAAACTACCACTATGCCAGAAACTACCACTGTTCCAGTAACGTCGACTGTGCCAGAAACTACCACTGTGTCAGATACTACCACTGTTACAGTAACGTCGACTGTGCCAGAAACTACCACTGTGTCAGAAACTACTACTGTGTCAGAAAATACCACTGTTCCAATAACGTCGATTATGCCAGAAACTACTACCGTGTCAGATACTAGCGCCGTTTCAGAAACGTCGACTCTGCCAGAAACTACCACTGTTTCAGGTTCTACCACTGTATCAGAAACGTCGACTGTGCCAGAAACTACCACTGTGTCAGATTCTACCACTGTATCAGAAACGTCGACTGTACCAGAAACTACCACTGTGTCAGAAACTACCACTGTTCCAGTAACGTCAACTGTGCGAGAAACTACCACTGTGTCAGATACCACCAAAGCTTCAGAAACGTCGTTTGTGCCAGATACTACCCCTGTGCCAGAAACTACCACTGTTTCAGACACGTCGACTGTGACAGAAACTACCACCGTGCCAGATACTACCACTGTTTCAGAAACGTCGACTCTGTCAGATACTACCACTGTGTCAGATTCTACCACTGTATCAGAAACATT
Organism: Melanophora roralis; assembly: GCA_963583895.1. Classification (NCBI taxonomy): domain Eukaryota; kingdom Metazoa; phylum Arthropoda; class Insecta; order Diptera; family Rhinophoridae; genus Melanophora; species Melanophora roralis. Next base: position 20,091,701 of record OY757190.1, on the reverse strand, counting down.
GACTGTGCCAGAAACTTCCACTGTGTCAGAAACTACCACGGTTCCAGTTACGTCAACTGTGCGAGAAACTACCATTGTGTCAGATACTACCACTGTTTCAGAAACGTCGACTGCGCCAGAAACTACCACTGTGGCAGATTCTACCACTGTATCAGAAACGTGGACTATGCCAGAAACTCCCACTGTGTCAGAAACTACCACTGTTCCTGTAACGTCAGCTGTTCGAGAAACTACCACTGTGTCAGATACTACCACTGTTCCAGTAACGTCGACTGTGCCAGAAACTACCACTGTGTCAGATACTACCACTGTTACAGTAACGTCGACTGTGCCAGAAACTACCACTGTGTCAGAAACTACTACTGTGCCAGAAAATACCACTGTTCCAATAACGTCGACTATGCCAGAAACTACTACCGTGTCAGATACTAGCGCCGTTTCAGAAACGTCGACTCTGCCAGAAACTACCACTGTTTCAGATTCTACCACTGTATCAGAAACGTCGACTGTGCCAGAAACTACCACTGTGTCAGATTCTACCACTGTATCAGAAACGTCGACTGTACCAGAAACTACCACTGTGTCAGAAACTACCACTGTTCCAGTAACGTCAACTGTGCGAGAAACTACCACTGTGTCAGATACCACCAAAGCTTCAGAAACGTCGACTGTGCCAGATACTACCCCTGTGCCAGAAACTACCACTGTTTCAGACACGTCGACTGTGACAGAAACTACCACCGTGCCAGATTCTACAACTGTTTCAGAAACGTCGACTGTGCCAGATACTACCACTGTGTCAGATTCTACCACTGTATCAGAAACATTGACTGTGCCAGAAACTTCCACTGTGTCAGAAACTACCACGGTTCCAGTTACGTCAACTGTGCGAGAAACTACCATTGTGTCAGATACTACCACTGTTTCAGAAACGTCGACTGCGCCAGAAACTACCACAGTGGCAGATTCTACCACTGTATCAGAAACGTGGACTGTGCCAGAAACTACCACTGTGTCAGAAACTACCACTGTTCCTGTAACGTCAGCTGTTCGAGAAACTACCACTGTGTCAGATACTACCACTGTTCCAGTAACGTCGACTGTGCCAGAAACTACAACTGTGTCAGATACTACCACTGTGTCAGAAACTACCACTGTGCCAGAAACTACCACTGTTCCAGTAACGTCGACTGTGCTAGAAACTACAACTGTGTCAGATACTACCACAGTGTCAGAAACTACCACTGTGCCAAAAACTACCACTGTTCCAGTAACGTCGACTGTGCCAGAAACTACAACTTTGTCAGATACTACCACTGTGTCAGAAACTACCACTGTTTCAGATACTACCACTGTGTCAGAAACTACCACTGTTCCAGTAACGTCGACTGTGCCAGAAACTACAACTGTGTCAGATACTACCACTATGTCAGAAATTACCACTGTTTCAGAAACGTCGACTTTGTCAGAAACTACCACTGTGTCAGATACTACCACTGTGTCAGATACTACCACTGTGTCAGATACTACCATTGTGTCAGAAACTACCACTGTTCCAGTAACGTCGACTGTGCCAGAAACTACAACTGTGTCAGATACTACCACTATGTCAGAAACTACCACTGTGCCAGAAACTACCACTGTTCCAGTAACGTCGACTGTGCCAGAAACTACCACTGTGTCAGAAACTACTACTGTGCCAGAAAATACCACTGTTCCAATTACGTCGACTATGCCAGAAACTACCACTGTGTCAGATACTTCCACTGTTTCAGAAACCTCGACTGTACCAGAAACTATAACTGTGTCAGAAACTACCACTGTTTCAGAAACCTCGACTGTGCCAGAAACTATAACTGTGTCAGAAACTACCACTATGCCAGAAAATACCACTGTGTCAGAAACTACCACTGTTCCAGTAACGTCGACTGTGACAGAAACTACAACTGTGTCAGATACTACCACTGTGTCAGAAACTACCACTGTGCCAGAAAATACCACTGTGTCAGATACTACCACTGTTTCAGAAACGTCGACTTTGCCAGAAACTACCACTGTGCCAGAAACTACCACTATGCCAGAAACTACCACTGTGTCAGATACTACCACTGTTTCAGAAACCTCGACTGTGCCAGAAACTACAACTGTGTCAGAAACTACCACTGTGCCAGAAAATACCACTGTGTCAGAAACTACCACTGTTCCAGTAACGTCGACTGTGCCAGAAACTACAACTGTGTCAGATACTACCACTATGTCAGAAACTACCACTATGCCAGAAACTACCACTGTTCCAGTAACGTCGACTGTGCCAGAAACTACAACTGTGTCAGATACTACCACTGTGTCAGAAACTACCACTGTGCCAGAAACTACCACTGTTCCTGTAACGTTGACTATGCCAGAAACTACAACTGTGTCCGATCCTACCACTGTGTCAGAAACTACCACTATGCCAGAAACTACCACTGTTCCTGTAACGTCGACTGTGCCAGAAACTACAACTGTGTCAGATGCTACCACTATGTCAGAAAATACCACTGTGTCAGATACTACCACTGTGTCAGATACTACCATTGTGTCAGAAACTACCACTGTTCCAGTAACGTCGACTGTGCCAGAAACTACAACTGTGTCAGATACTACCACTATGTCAGAAACTACCACTATGCCAGAAACTACCACTGTTCCAGTAACGTCGACTGTGCCAGAAACTACAACTGTGTCAGATACTACCACTGTGTCAGAAACTACCACTGTGCCAGAAACTACCACTGTTCCAGTAACGTTGACTATGCCAGAAACTACAACTGTGTCCGATCCTACCACTGTGTCAGAAACTACCACTATGCCAGAAACTACCACTGTTCCAGTAACGTCGACTGTGCCAGAAACTACAACTGTGTCAGATACTACCACTGTGTCAGAAACTACCACTGTGCCAGAAACTACCACTGTTCCTGTAACGTTGACTATGCCAGAAACTACAACTGTGTCCGATCCTACCACTGTGTCAGAAACTACCACTATGCCAGAAACTACCACTGTTCCTGTAACGTCGACTGTGCCAGAAACTACAACTGTGTCAGATGCTACCACTATGTCAGAAAATACCACTGTGTCAGATACTACCACTGTGTCAGATACTACCATTGTGTCAGAAACTACCACTGTTCCAGTAACGTCGACTGTGCCAGAAACTACAACTGTGTCAGATACTACCACTATGTCAGAAACTACCACTATGCCAGAAACTACCACTGTTCCAGTAACGTCGACTGTGCCAGAAACTACAACTGTGTCAGATACTACCACTGTGTCAGAAACTACCACTGTGCCAGAAACTACCACTGTTCCAGTAACGTTGACTATGCCAGAAACTACAACTGTGTCCGATCCTACCACTGTGTCAGAAACTACCACTGTGCCAGAAACTACCACTGTTCCTGTAACGTCGACTGTGCCAGAAACTACAACTGTGTCAGATGCTACCACTATGTCAGAAAATACCACTGTGTCAGAAACTACCACTTTTCCAGTAACGTTGACTATGCCAGAAACTACAACTGTGTCAGATACTACCACTGTGTCAGAAACTACCACTGTGCCAGAAACTACCACTGTTCCAGTAACGTCGACTGTGCCAGAAACTACAACTGTGTCAGATACTACCACTATGTCAGAAAATACCACAGTGCCAGAAACTACCACTGTTCCAGTAACGTTGACTATGCCAGAAACTACAACTGTGACAGATACTACCACTGTGTCAGAAACTACCACTGTGCCAGAAACAACCACTGTTCCAGTAACGTCGACTGTGCCAGAAACTACAACTGTGTCAGATACTACCACTTTGTCAGAAACTACCACTGTGCCAGATACTACCACTGTTCCAGTAACGTCGACTGTGCCAGAAACTACCACTGTGTCAGAAACCACCACTGTGTCAGATACTACCACTGTTTCAGATACTACCACTGTTCCAGTAACGTCGACTTTTCCAGAAACTACCACTGTGTCAGAAACCACCACTGTGTCAGATACTACCACAGTGTCAGAAACTACCACTGTTCCAGTAACGTCGACTGTGCCAGAAACTACAACTGTGTCAGATACTACCACTATGTCAGAAAATACCACTGTGTCAGAAACTACCACTTTTCCAGTAACGTTGACTATACCAGAAACTACAACTGTGTCAGATACTACCACGGTTTCAGATACTACCACTGTTCCAGTAACGTCGACTTTTCCAGAAACTACCACTGTGTCAGAAACCACCACTGTGTCAGATACTACCACTGTGTCAGAAACTACCACTGTTCCAGTAACGTCGACTTTTCCAGAAACTACCACTGTGTCAGAAACCACCACTGTGTCAGATACTACCACTGTGTCAGAAACTACCACTGTTCCAGTAACGTCGACTGTGCCAGAAACTACAACTGTGTCAGATACTACCACTATGTCAGAAAATACCACAGTGCCAGAAACTACCACTGTTCCAGTAACGTTGACTATGCCAGAAACTACAACTGTGACAGATACTACCACTGTGTCAGAAACTACCACTGTGCCAGAAACAACCACTGTTCCAGTAACGTCGACTGTGCCAGAAACTACAACTGTGTCAGATACTACCACTTTGTCAGAAACTACCACTGTGCCAGATACTACCACTGTTCCAGTAACGTCGACTGTGCCAGAAACTACCACTGTGTCAGAAACCACCACTGTGTCAGATACTACCACTGTTTCAGATACTACCACTGTTCCAGTAACGTCGACTTTTCCAGAAACTACCACTGTGTCAGAAACCACCACTGTGTCAGATACTACCACTGTGTCAGAAACTACCACTGTTCCAGTAACGTCGACTGTGCCAGAAAATACCACTGTGTCAGATACAACCACTGTGTCAGAAACTACCACTGTGCCAGAAACTACCACTGTTCCAGTAACGCTGACTATGCCAGAAACTACAACTGTGTCAGATACTTCCACTGTGTCAGAAACTACCACTGTGCCAGAAAATACCACTGTGCCAGAAACTACAACTGTGTCAGATACTACCACTGTGTCAGAAACTACCACTATGCCAGAAACTACCACTGTGCCAGAAACTACCACTGTTCCAGTAACGTCGACTGTGCCAGAAACTGCAACTGTGTCAGATACTACCACTGTGTCAGAAACTACCACTGTTCCAATAACTTCGACTATGCCAGAAACTACAACTGTGTCAGATACTACCACTGTGCCAGAAAATACCACTGTGCCAGAAACTACCACTGTTCCAGTAACGTCGACTGTGCCAGAAACTGCAACTGTGTCAGATACTACCACTGTGTCAGAAACTACCACTGTTTCAGAAACGTCAACTTTGCAAGAAACTACCACTATGCCAGAAAATACCACTGTGCCAGAAACTACCACTGTTCCAATAACTTCGACTATGCCAGAAACTACAACTGTGTCAGATACTACCACTGTGTCAGAAACTACCACTATGTCAGAAAATACCACTGTGTCAGAAACTACCACTGTTCCAATATCGTCGACTATGCCAGAAACTACAACTGTGTCAGATACTACCACTGTGTCAGAAACTACCACTATGCCAGAAAATACCACTGTGTCAGAAACTACCACTGTTCCAGTAACGTTGACTATGCCAGAAACTACAACTGTGTCAGATACTACCACTGTGCCAGAAACTACCACTGCTCCAGTAACGTCGACTGTGCCAGAAACTACAACTGTGTCAGATACTACCACTGTTCCAATAACGTCGACTATGCCAGAAACTACAACTGTGTCAGATACTACCACTGTGTCAGAAACTACCACTGTGTCAGAAACTACCACTGTTCCAGTAACGTCAACTGTGCCAGAAACTACAACTGTGTCAGATACTACCACTGTGTCAGAAACTACCACTATGCCAGAAAATACCACTGTGTCAGAAACTACCACTGTTCCAGTAACGTCGACTGTGCGAGAAACTACAACTGTGTCAGATACTACCACTGTTCCAATAACATCGACTATGCCAGAAACTACAATTGTGTCAGATACTACCACTGTGTCAGAAACTACCACTGTTCCAGTAACGTTGACTGTGCCAGAAACTACAACTGTGTCAGATACTACCACTGTGTCAGAAACTACCACTGTTCCAATAATGTCGACTATGCCAGAAACTACAACTGTGTCAGATACTACCACTGTGTCAGAAACTACCACTATGCCAGAAAATACCACTGTGTCAGAAACTACCACTGTTCCAATAACGTCGACTATGCCAGAAACTACAACTGTGTCAGAAACTACCACTGTGTCAGAAACTACCACTATGCCAGAAAATACCACTGTGTCAGAAACTACCACTGTTCCAGTAACGTCAACTGTGCCAGAAACTACAACTGTGTCTGATACTACCACTGTGTCAGAAACTACCACTGTTTCAGAAACGTCAACTTTGCAAGAAACTACCACTGTGTCAGAAACCACCACTGTGTCAGATACTACCACTGTGTCAGAAACTACCACTGTTCCAGTAACGTCGACTGTGCCAGAAACTACAACTGTGTCAGATACTACTACTGTGTCAGAAACTACCACTGTGCCAGAAACTACCACTGTGTCAGAAACTACCACTGTTCCAATAACGTCGACTATGCCAGAAACTACAACTGTGTCAGATACTACCACTGTGTCAGAAACTACCACTATGCCAGAAAATACCACTGTGTCAGAAACTACCACTGTTCCAATAACGTCGACTATGCCAGAAACTACAACTGTGTCAGATACTACTACTGTGTCAGAAACTACCACTGTGTCAGAAACTACCACTGTTCCAATAACGTCGACTATGCCAGAAACTACAACTGTGTCAGATACTACTACTGTGTCAGAAACTACCACTGTGTCAGATACTACCACTGTGTCAGAAACTACCACTGTGTCAGAAACTACCACTGTTCCAGTAACGTCAACTGTGCCAGAAACTACAACTGTGTCAGATACTACCACTGTGTCAGAAACTACCACTATGCCAGAAAATACCACTGTGTCAGAAACTACCACTGTTCCAATAACGTCGACTATGCCAGAAACTACAACTGTGTCAGATACTACCACTGTGTCAGAAACTACCACTATGCCAGAAAATACCACTGTGTCAGAAACTACCACTGTTCCAGTAACGTCAACTGTGCCAGAAACTACAACTGTGTCAGATACTACCACTGTGTCAGAAACTACCACTGTTCCAATAATGTCGACTATGCCAGAAACTACAATTGTGTCAGATACTACCACTGTTTCAGAAACTACCACTATGCCAGAAAATACCACTGTGTCAGAAACTACCACTGTTCCAGTAACGTCGACTGTGCGAGAAACTACAACTGTGCCAGAAACTACCACTGTTCCAATAACGTCGACTATGCCAGAAACTACAACTGTGTCAGATACTACCACTATGTCAGAAACTACCACTGTGCCAGAAACTACCACTGTTCCAGTAACGTTGACTGTGCCAGAAACTACAACTGTGTCAGATACTACCACTGTGTCAGAAACTACCACTATGCCAGAAACTACCACTGTGCCAGAAACTACCACTGTTCCAGTAACGTCGACTGTGCCAGAAACTGCAACTGTGTCAGATACTACCACTGTGTCAGAAACTACCACTGTTTCAGAAACGTCGACTTTGCAAGAAACTACCACTGTGTCAGAAACCACCACTGTGTCAGATACTACCACTGTGTCAGAAACTACCACTGTTCCAGTAACGTCGACTGTTTCAGAAACTACAACTGTGTCAGATACTTCCACTGTGTCAGAAACTACCACTGTGCCAGAAAATACCACTGTGCCAGAAACTACAACTGTGTCAGATACTACCACTGTGTCAGAAACTACCACTATGCCAGAAACTACCACTGTGCCAGAAACTACCACTGTTCCAGTAACGTCGACTGTGCCAGAAACTGCAACTGTGTCAGATACTACCACTGTGTCAGAAACTACCACTGTTTCAGAAACGTCAACTTTGCAAGAAACTACCACTGTGTCAGAAACCACCACTGTGTCAGATACTACCACTGTGTCAGAAACTACCACTGTTCCAGTAACGTCGACTGTGCCAGAAACTACAACTGTGTCAGATACTACTACTGTGTCAGAAACTACCACTGTGCCAGAAACTACCACTGTTCCAGTAACGTCAACTGTGCCAGAAACTACAACTGTGTCAGATACTTCCACTGTGTCAGAAACTACCACTGTGCCAGAAACTACCACTGTGCCAGAAACTACCACTGTTCCAGTAACGTCGACTGTGCCAGAAACTACAACTGTGTCAGATACTACCACTGTGTCAGAAACTACCACTGTGCCAGAAACTACCACTGTTCCAGTAACGTCGACTGTGCCAGAAACTACCACTGTTCCAGTAACGTCGACTGTGCCAGAAACTACAACTGTGTCAGATACTACACCTGTGCCAGAAACTACCACTGTGCCAGAAACTACCACTGTGCCAGAAACTACCACTGTTCCAGTAACGTCGACTGTGCCAGAAACTACAACTGTGTCAGATACTACTACTGTGTCAGAAACTTCCACTGTGCCAGAAACTACCACTGTTCCAGTAACGTCGACTGTGCCAGAAACTACAACTGTGTCAGATACTACCACTGTGTCAGAAACTACCACTGTGCCAGAAACTACCACTGTTCCAGTAACGTCGACTGTGCCAGAAACTACCACTGTTCCAGTAACGTCGACTGTGCCAGGAACTACAACTGTGTCATATACTACCACTGTGCCAGAAACTACCACTGTGCCAGAAACTACCACTGTTCCAGTAACGTCGACTGTGTCAGAAACTACCACTGTGCCAGAAACTACCACTGTGTCAGAAACTACCACTGTTCCAATAACGTCGTCTGTGTCAGAAACTACCACTGTGACAGAAACTACCACTGTGCCAGAAACTACCACTGTTCCAGTAACGTCGACTGTGCCAGAAACTACAACTGTGTCAGATACTACCACTGTGTCAGAAACTACCACTGTGCCAGAAACTACCACTGTTCCAGTAACGTCGACTGTGCCGGAAACTACAACTGTGTCAGAAACTACCACTGTGTCAGAAACTACCACTGTGCCAGAAAATACCACTGTGTCAGAAACTACCACTGTTTCAGTAACGTCAACTGTGCCAGAAACTACAACTGTGTCAGAAACTACCACTGTGCCAGAAACTACCACTGTGCCAGAAACTACCACTGTTCCAGTAACGTCGACTGTGTCAGAAACTACCACTGTGCCAGAAACTACCACTGTGCCAGAAACTACCACTGTTCCAGTAACGTCGACTGTGCCAGAAACTACAACTGTGTCAGATACTACTACTGTGTCAGAAACTACCACTGTGCCAGAAACTACCACTGTTCCAGTAACGTCGACTGTGCCAGAAACTACAACTGTGTCAGATACTACCACTGTGTCAGAAACCACCACTGTGCCAGAAACTACCACTGTTCCAGTAACGTCGACTGTGCCAGAAACTACAACTGTGTCAGATACTACCACTGTGTCAGAAACTACCACTGTGCCAGAAACTACCACTGTTCCAGTAACGTCGACTGTGCCAGAAACTACAACTGTGTCAGATACTACCACTGTGTCAGAAACTACCACTGTGCCAGAAACTACCACTGTTCCAGTAACGTCGACTGTGCCAGAAACTACAACTGTGTCAGATACTATCACTGTGTCAGAAACTACCACTGTGCCAGAAACTACCACTGTTCCAGTAACGTCGACTGTGCCAGAAACTACAACTGTGTCAGATACTACCACTGTGTCAGAAACTACCACTGTGCCAGAAACTACCACTGTTCCAGTAACGTCGACTGTGCCAGAAACTACAACTGTGTCAGATACTACCACTGTGTCAGAAACCACCACTGTGCCAGAAACTACCACTGTTCCAGTAACGTCTACTCTGCCAGAAACTACAACTGTGTCAGATACTACCACTGTGTCAGAAACTACCACTGTGCCAGAAACTACCACTGTTCCAGTAACGTCGACTGTGCCAGAAACTACAACTGTGTCAGATACTACCACTGTGTCAGAAACTACCACTGTGCCAGAAACTACCACTGTTCCAGTAACGTCGACTGTGCCAGAAACTACAACTGTGTCAGATACTACCACTGTGTCAGAAACTACCACTGTGCCAGAAACTACCACTGTTCCAGTAACGTCGACTGTGCCAGAAACTACAACTGTGTCAGATACTACCACTGTGTCAGAAACCACCACTGTGCCAGAAACTACCACTGTTCCAGTAACGTCGACTGTGCCAGAAACTACAACTGTGTTAGATACTACCACTGTGCCAGAAACTACCACTGTGCCAGAAACTACCACTGTTCCAGTAACGTCGACTGTGTCAGAAACTACCACTGTGCCAGAAACTACCACTATGCCAGAAACTACCACTGTTCCAGTAACGTCGACTGTGCCAGAAACTACAACTGTGTCAGATAATACCACTGTGTCAGAAACTACCACTGTGCCAGAAACTACCACTGTTCCAGTAACGTCGACTGTGCCAGAAACTACAACTGTGTCAGATACTTCCACTGTGTCAGAAACTACCACTGTGCCAGAAACTACCACTGTTCCAGTAACGTCGACTGTGCCAGAAACTACAACTGTGTCAGATACTACCACTATGTCAGAAACTACCACTGTGCCAGAAACTACCACTGTTCCAGTAACGTCGACTGTGCCAGAAACTACAACTGTGTCAGATACTTCCATTGTGTCAGAAACTACCACTGTGCCAGAAACTACCACTGTGCCAGAAACTACCACTGTTCCAGTAACGTCGACTGTGTCAGAAACTACCACTGTGCCAGAAACTACCACTGTGCCAGAAACTACCACTGTTCCAGTAACGTCGACTGTGCCAGAAACTACAACTGTGTCAGATACTACCACTGTGTCAGAAACTACCACTGTGCCAGAAACTACCACTGTTCCAGTAACGTCGACTGTGCCAGAAACTTCAACTGTGTCAGATACTACCACTGTGTCAGAAACTACCACTGTGCCAGAAACTACCACTGTTCCAGTAACGTCGACTGTGCCAGAAACTACAACTGTTTCAGATACTACTACTGTGTCAGAAACTACCACTGTGCCAGAAACTACCACTGTTCCAGTAACGTCGACTGTGCCAGAAACTACAACTGTGTCAGATACTACCACTGTGTCAGAAACTACCACTGTGCCAGAAACTACCACTGTTCCAGTAACGTCGACTGTGCCAGAAACTGCAACTGTGTCAGATACTACCACTGTGTCAGAAACTACCACTGTGCCAGAAACTACCACTGTTCCAGTAACGTCGACTGTGCCAGAAACTACAACTGTGTCAGATACTACTACTGTGTCAGAAACTACCACTGTGCCAGAAACTACCACTGTTCCAGTAACGTCGACTGTGCCAGAAACTACAACTGTGTCAGATACTACCACTGTGTCAGAAACTACCACTGTGCCAGAAACTACCACTGTTCCAGTAACGTCGACTGTGCCAGAAACTACAACTGTGTCAGATACTACCACTGTGTCAGAAACTACCACTGTGCCAGAAACTACCACTGTTCCAGTAACGTCGACTGTGCCAGAAACTACAACTGTGTCAGATACTACCACTGTGTCAGAAACCACCACTGTGCCAGAAACTACCACTGTTCCAGTAACGTCGACTCTGCCAGAAACTACAACTGTGTCAGATACTACCACTGTGTCAGAAACTACCACTGTGCCAGAAACTACCACTGTTCCAGTAACGTCGACTGTGCCAGAAACTACAACTGTGTCAGATACTACCACTGTGTCAGAAACTACCACTGTGCCAGAAACTACCACTGTTCCAGTAACGTCGACTGTGTCAGAAACTACCACTGTGCCAGAAACTACCACTGTGTCAGAAACTACCACTGTTCCAATAACGTCGACTGTGTCAGAAACTACCACTGTGCCAGAAACTACCACTGTGTCAGAAACTACCACTGTTCCAATAACGTCGACTGTGTCAGAAACTACCACTGTGCCAGAAACTACCACTGTGCCAGAAACTACCACTGTTCCAGTAACGTCGACTGTGCCGGAAACTACAACTGTGTCAGAAACTACCACTGTGTCAGAAACTACCACTGTGCCAGAAAATACCACTGTGTCAGAAACTACCACTGTTTCAGTAACGTCGACTGTGCCAGAAACTACAACTGTGTCAGAAACTACCACTGTGCCAGAAACTACCACTGTGCCAGAAACTACCACTGTTCCAGTAACGTCGACTGTGTCAGAAACTACCACTGTGCCAGAAACTACCACTGTGCCAGAAACTACCACTGTTCCAGTAACGTCGACTGTGCCAGAAACTACAACTGTGTCAGATACTACTACTGTGTCAGAAACTACCACTGTGCCAGAAACTACCACTGTTCCAGTAACGTCGACTGTGCCAGAAACTACAACTGTGTCAGATACTACCACTGTGTCAGAAACTACCACTGTTCCAATAACGTCGACTGTGTCAGAAACTACCACTGTGCCAGAAACTACCACTGTGCCAGAAACTACCACTGTTCCAGTAACGTCGACTATGCCAGAAACTACAACTGTGTCAGATACTACCACTGTGTCAGAAACTACCACTGTGCCAGAAACTACCACTGTTCCAGTAACGTCGACTGTGCCAGAAACTACAACTGTGTCAGAAACTACCACTGTGCCAGAAACTACCACTGTGCCAGAAACTACCACTGTTCCAGTAACGTCGACTGTGTCAGAAACTACCACTGTGCCAGAAACTACCACTGTGCCAGAAACTACCACTGTTCCAGTAACGTCGACTGTGCCAGAAACTACAACTGTGTCAGATACTACCACTGTGTCAGAAACTACCACTGTGCCAGAAACTACCACTGTTCCAGTAACGTCGACTGTGCCAGAAACTACAACTGTGTCAGATACTACCACTGTGCCAGAAACTACCACTGTGCCAGAAACTACCACTGTTTCAGTAACGTCGACTGTGCCAGAAACTACAACTGTGTCAGAAACTACCACTGTGCCAGAAACTACCACTGTGCCAGAAACTACCACTGTTCCAGTAACGTCGACTGTGTCAGAAACTACCACTGTGCCAGAAACTACCACTGTGCCAGAAACTACCACTGTTCCAGTAACGTCGACTGTGCCAGAAACTACAACTGTGTCAGATACTACCACTGTGTCAGAAACTACCACTGTGCCAGAAACTACCACTGTTCCAGTAACGTCGACTGTGCCAGAAACTACAACTGTGTCAGATACTACCACTGTGTCAGAAACTACCACTGTGCCAGAAACTACCACTGTTCCAGTAACGTCGACTGTGCCAGAAACTACAACTGTGTCAGATACTACCACTGTGTCAGAAACTACCACTGTGCCAGAAACTACCACTGTTCCAGTAACGTCGACTGTGCCAGAAACTACAACTGTGTCAGATACTACCACTGTGTCAGAAACTACCACTGTGCCAGAAACAACCACTGTTCCAGTAACGTCGACTGTGCCAGAAACTACAACTGTGTCAGATACTACCACTGTGTCAGAAACCACCACTGTGCCAGAAACTACCACTGTTCCAGTAACGTCGACTGTGCCAGAAACTACAACTGTGTTAGATACTACCACTGTGCCAGAAACTACCACTGTGCCAGAAACTACCACTGTTCCAGTAACGTCGACTGTGCCAGATACTACAACTGTGTCAGATACTACTACTGTCTCAGAAACTACCACTGTGCCAGAAACTACCACTGTTCCAGTAACGTCGACTGTGCCAGAAACTACAACTGTGTCAGATACTACCACTGTGTCAGAAACTACCACTGTGCCAGAAACTACCACTGTTCCAGTAACGTCGACTGTGCCAGAAACTACAACTGTGTCAGATACTACCACTGTGTCAGAAACCACCACTATGCCAGAAACTACCACTGTTCCAGTAACGTCGACTGTGCCAGAAACTACAACTGTGTCAGATACTACCACTGTGTCAGAAACTACCACTGTGCCAGAAACTACCACTGTTCCAGTAACGTCGACTGTGCCAGATACTACAACTGTGTCAGATACTTCCACTGTGTCAGAAACTACCACTGTGCCAGAAACTACCACTGTTCCAGTAACGTCGACTGTGCCAGAAACTACAACTGTGTCAGATACTACCACTATGTCAGAAACTACCACTGTGCCAGAAACTACTACTGTTCCAGTAACGTCGACTGTGCCAGAAACTACAACTGTGTCAGATACTTCCATTGTGTCAGAAACTACCACTGTGCCAGAAACTACCACTGTGCCAGAAACTACCACTGTTCCAGTAACGTCGACTGTGTCAGAAACTACCACTGTGCCAGAAACTACCACTGTGCCAGAAACTACCACTGTTCCAGTAACGTCGACTGTGCCAGAAACTACAACTGTGTCAGATACTACCACTGTGTCAGAAACTACCACTGTGCCAGAAACTACCACTGTTCCAGTAACGTCGACTGTGCCAGAAACTTCAACTGTGTCAGATACTACCACTGTGTCAGAAACTACCACTGTGCCAGAAACTACCACTGTTCCAGTAACGTCGACTGTGCCAGAAACTACAACTGTTTCAGATACTACTACTGTGTCAGAAACTACCACTGTGCCAGAAACTACCACTGTTCCAGTAACGTCGACTGTGCCAGAAACTACAACTGTGTCAGATACTACCACTGTGTCAGAAACTACCACTGTGCCAGAAACTACCACTGTTCCAGTAACGTCGACTGTGCCAGAAACTACAACTGTGTCAGATACTACCACTGTGTCAGAAACTACCACTGTGCCAGAAACTACCACTGTTCCAGTAACGTCGACTGTGCCAGAAACTACAACTGTGTCAGATACTACTACTGTCTCAGAAACTACCACTGTGCCAGAAACTACCACTGTTCCAGTAACGTCGACTGTGCCAGAAACTACAACTGTGTCAGATACTACCACTGTGTCAGAAACTACCACTGTGCCAGAAACTACCACTGTTCCAGTAACGTCGACTGTGCCAGAAACTACAACTGTGTCAGATACTACCACTGTGTCAGAAACTACCACTGTGCCAGAAACTACCACTGTTCCAGTAACGTCGACTGTGCCAGAAACTACAACTGTGTCAGATACTACCACTGTGTCAGAAACCACCACTGTGCCAGAAACTACCACTGTTCCAGTAACGTTGACTCTGCCAGAAACTACAACTGTGTCAGATACTACCACTGTGTCAGAAATTACCACTGTGCCAGAAACTACCACTGTTCCAGTAACGTCGACTGTGCCAGAAACTACAACTGTGTCAGATACTACCACTGTGTCAGAAACTACCACTGTGCCAGAAACTACCACTGTTCCAGTAACGTCGACTGTGCCAGAAACTACAACTGTGTCAGATACTACCACTGTGTCAGAAACTACCACTGTGCCAGAAACTACCACTGTTCCAGAAACGTCGACTGTACCAGAAACTACAACTGTGTCAGATACTTCCACTGTGTCAGAAACTACCACTGTGCCAGAAACTACCACTGTTCCAGTAACGTCGACTGTGCCAGAAACTACAACTGTGTCAGATACTACCACTGTGTCAGAAACTACCACTGTGCCAGAAACTACCACTGTTCCAGTAACGTCGACTGTGCCAGAAACTACAACTGTGTCAGATACTACCACTGTGTCAGAAACTACCACTGTGCCAGAAACTACCACTGTTCCAGTAACGTCGACTGTGCCAGAAACTACAACTGTGTCAGATACTACCACTATGTCAGAAACTACCACTGTGCCAGAACTTACCACTGTTCCAGTAACGTCGACTGTGCCAGAAACTACAACTGTGTCAGATACTCCCACTGTGTCAGAAACTACCACTGTGCCAGAAACTACCACTGTTCCAGTAACGTCGACTGCGCCAGAAACTACAACTGTGTCAGATACTACCACTGTGTCAGAAACTACCACTGTGCCAGAAACTACCACTGTTCCAGTAACGTCGACTGTGCCAGAAACTACTACTGTGTCAGATACTACCACTGAGTCAGAAACTACCACTGTGCCAGAAACTACCACTGTTCCAGTAACGTCGACTGTGCCAGAAACTACAACTGTGTCAGATACTACCACTGTGTCAGAAACTACCACTGTGCCAGAAACTACCACTGTTCCAGTAACGTCGGCTGTGCCAGAAACTACAACTGTGTCAGATACTACCACTGTGCCAGAAACTACCACTGTGCCAGAAACTACCACTGTTCCAGTAACGTCGGCTGTGCCAGAAACTACAACTGTGTCAGATACTACCACTGCGTCAGAAACTACCACTGTGCCAGAAACTACCACTGTTCCAGTAACGTCGACTGTGCCAGAAACTACAACTGTGTCAGATACTACCACTGTGTCAGAAACTACCACTGTGCCAGAAACTACCACTGTTCCAGTAACGTCGACTGTGCCAGAAACTACAACTGTGTCAGATACTACCACTGTGTCAGAAACTACCACTGTGCCAGAAACTACCACTGTTCCAGTAACGTCGGCTGTGCCAGAAACTACAACTGTGTCAGATACTACCACTGTGCCAGAAACTACCACTGTGCCAGAAACTACCACTGTTCCAGTAACGTCGACTGTGCCAGAAACTACAACTGTGTCAGATACTACCACTGTGTCAGAAACTACCACTGTGCCAGAAACTACCACTGTTCCAGTAACGTCGACTGTGCCAGAAACTACAACTGTGTCAGATACTACTACTGTGTCAGAAACTACCACTGTGCCAGAAACTACCACTGTTCCAGTAACGTCGACTGTGCCAGAAACTACCACTGTTCCAGTAACGTCGACTGTGTCAGAAACTACCACTGTGTCAGAAACTACCACTGTGCCAGAAACTACCACTGTTCCAGTAACGTCGACTGTGCCAGAGACTACAACTGTGTCAGATACTTCCACTGTGTCAGAAACTACCACTGTGCCAGAAACTACCACTGTTCCAGTAACGTCGACTGTGCCAGAAACTACCACTGTTCCAGTAACGTCGACTGTGCCAGAAACTACAACTGTGTCAGATACTACCACTGTGCCAGAAACTACCACTGTGCCAGAAACTACCACTGTTCCAGTAACGTCGACTGTGTCAGAAACTACCACTGTGCCAGAAACTACCACTGTGCCAGAAACTACCACTGTTCCAGTAACGTCGACTGTGCCAGAAACTACAACTGTGTCAGATACTACTACTGTGTCAGAAACTACCACTGTGCCAGAAACTACCACTGTTCCAGTAACGTCGACTGTGCCAGAAACTACAACTGTGTCAGGTACTACTACTGTGTCAGAAACTACCACTGTGCCAGAAACTACCACTGTTCCAGTAACGTCGACTGTGTCAGAAACTACCACTGTGTCAGAAACTACCACTATGCCAGAAACTACAACTGTACCAGAAACTACCACTCTTCCAGTAACGTCGACTGTGCTAGAAACTACTACTGTTCCAGTAACGTCGACTGTGTCAGAAACTACCACTGTGTCAGAAACTACCACTATGCCAGAAACTACCACTGTGCCAGAAACTACCACTGTTCCAGTAACGTCGACTGTGCCAGAAACTACAACTGTGTCAGTTACTACTACTGTGTCAGAAACTACCACTGTGCCAGAAACTAGCACTGTTCCAGTAACGTCGACTGTGTCAGAAACTACCACTGTGTCAGAAACTACCACTGTGTCAGAAACTACCACTGTGCCAGAAACTACTACTGTTCCAGTAACGTCGACTGTGCCAGAAACTACCACTGTTCCAGTAACGTCGACTGTGCCAGAAACTACAACTGTGTCAGATACTACCACTGTGCCAGAAACTACCACTGTGCCAGAAACTAGCACTGTTCCAGTAACGTCGACTGTGCCAGAAACTACCACTGTGCCAGAAACTACCACTGTGCCAGAAACTACCACTGTGCCAGAAACTACCACTGTTCCAGTAACGTCGACTGTGCCAGAAACTACAACTGTGTCAGATACTACTACTGTGTCAGAAACTACCACTGTGCCAGAAACTACCACTGTTCCAGTAACGTCGACTGTGCCAGAAACTACAACTGTGTCAGATACTACCACTGTGCCAGAAACTACCACTGTGCCAGAAACTACCACTGTTCCAGTAACGTCGACTGTGCCAGAAACTACAACTGTGTCAGATACTACCACTGTGTCAGAAACTACTACTGTGTCAGAAACTACCACTGTGCCAGAAACTACCACTGTTCCAGTAACGTCGACTGTGCCAGAAACTACAACTGTGTCAGATACTACTACTGTGTCAGAAACTACCACTGTGCCAGAAACTACCACTGTGCCAGAAACTACCACTGTTCCAGTAACGTCGACTGTGCCAGAAACTACAACTGTGTCAGATACTACCACTGTGTCAGATACTACTACTGTGTCAGAAACTACCACTGTTCCAGTAACGTCGACTGTGCCAGAAACTACTACTGTGTCAGAAACTACTACTGTGTCAGAAACTACCACTGTGCCAGAAACTACCACTGTTCCAGTAACGTCGACTGTGCCAGAAACTACAACTGTGTCAGATACTACTACTGTGTCAGAAACTACCACTGTGCCAGAAACTACCACTGTTCCAGTAACGTCGACTGTGCCAGAAACTACAACTGTGTCAGATACTACCACTGTGTCAGATACTACTACTGTGTCAGAAACTACCACTGTTCCAGTAACGTCGACTGTGCCAGAAACTACTACTGTGTCAGAAACTACCACTGTGCCAGAAACTACCACTGTTCCAGTAACGTCGACTGTGCCAGAAACTACAACTGTGTCAGATACTACCACTGTGCCAGAAACTACCACTGTGCCAGAAACTACCACTGTTCCAGTAACGTCGACTGTGCCAGAAACTACAACTGTGTCAGATACTACCACTGTGTCAGATACTACTACTGTGTCAGAAACTACCACTGTTCCACTAACGTCGACTGTGCCAGAAACTACAACTGTGTCAGGTACTACTACTGTGTCAGAAACTACCACTGTGCCAGAAACTACCACTGTTCCAGTAACGTCGACTGTGCCAGAAACTACAACTGTGTCAGATACTACTACTGTGTCAGAAACTACCACTGTGCCAGAAACTACCACTGTTCCAGTAACGTCGACTGTGCCAGAAACTACAACTGTGTCAGATACTACCACTGTGTCAGATACTACTACTGTGTCAGAAACTACCACTGTTCCAGTAACGTCGACTGTGCCAGAAACTACTACTGTGTCAGAAACTACTACTGTGTCAGAAACTACCACTGTGCCAGAAACTAACACTGTTCCAGTAACGTCGACTGTGCCAGAAACTACAACTGTGTCAGATACTACTACTGTGTCAGAAACTACCACTGTGCCAGAAACTACCACTGTTCCAGTAACGTCGACTGTGCCAGAAACTACAACTGTGTCAGATACTACCACTGTGTCAGATACTACTACTGTGTCAGAAACTACCACTGTTCCAGTAACGTCGACTGTGCCAGAAACTACTACTGTGTCAGAAACTACCACTGTGCCAGAAACTACCACTGTTCCAGTAACGTCGACTGTGCCAGAAACTACAACTGTGTCAGATACTACCACTGTGCCAGAAACTACCACTGTGCCAGAAACTACCACTGTTCCAGTAACGTCGACTGTGCCAGAAACTACAACTGTGTCAGATACTACCACTGTGTCAGATACTACTACTGTGTCAGAAACTACCACTGTTCCACTAACGTCGACTGTGCCAGAAACTACAACTGTGTCAGGTACTACTACTGTGTCAGAAACTACCACTGTGCCAGAAACTACCACTGTTCCAGTAACGTCGACTGTGCCAGAAACTACAACTGTGTCAGATACTACTACTGTGTCAGAAACTACCACTGTGCCAGAAACTACCACTGTTCCACTAACGTCGACTGTGCCAGAAACTACAACTGTGTCAGGTACTACTACTGTGTCAGAAACTACCACTGTGCCAGAAACTACCACTGTTCCAGTAACGTCGACTGTGTCAGAAACTACCACTGTGTCAGATACTACTACTGTGTCAGAAACTACCACTGTTCCAGTAACGTCGACTGTGCCAGAAACTACAACTGTGTCAGATACTACTACTGTGTCAGAAACTACCACTGTGCCAGAAACTACCACTGTTCCACTAACGTCGACTGTGCCAGAAACTACAACTGTGTCAGGTACTACTACTGTGTCAGAAACTACCACTGTGCCAGAAACTACCACTGTTCCAGTAACGTCGACTGTGTCAGAAACTACCACTGTGTCAGAAACTACCACTATGCCAGAAACTACCACTGTACCAGAAACTACCACTGTTCCAGTAACGTCGACTGTGCCAGAGACTACAACTGTGTCAGATACTACCACTGTGTCAGAAACTACCACTGTGCCAGAAACTACCACTGTGCCAGAAACTACCACTGTTCCAGTAACGTTGACTGTGCCAGAAACTACAACTGTGTCAGATACTACTACTGTGTCAGAAACTACCACTGTGCCAGAAACTACCACTGTTCCAGTAACGTCGACTGTGCCAGAAACTACAACTGTGTCAGATACTACCACTGTGCCAGAAACTACCACTGTGCCAGAAACTACCACTGTTCCAGTAACGTCGACTGTGCCAGAAACTACAACTGTGTCAGATACTACCACTGTGTCAGAAACTACTACTGTGTCAGAAACTACCACTGTGCCGGAAACTACCACTGTTCCAGTAACGTCGACTGTGCCAGAAACTACAACTGTGTCAGATACTAATACTGTGTCAGAAACTACCACTGTGCCAGAAACTACCACTGTGCCAGAAACTACCACTGTTCCAGTAACGTCGACTGTGCCAGAAACTACAACTGTGTCAGATACTACCACTGTGTCAGATACTACTACTGTGTCAAAAACTACCACTGTGCCAGAAACTACCACTGTTCCAGTAACGTCGACTGTGCCAGAAACTACAACTGTGTCAGATACTACTACTGTGTCAGAAACTACCACTGTGCCAGAAACTACCACTGTTCCAGTAACGTCGACTGTGCCAGAAACTACAACTGTGTCAGATACTACCACTGTGTCAGATACTACTACTGTGTCAGAAACTACCACTGTGCCAGAAACTACCACTGTGCCAGAAACTACCACGGTTCCAGTAACGTCGACTGTGCCAGAAACTACTACTGTGTCAGAAACTACCACTGTGCCAGAAACTACCACTGTTCCAGTAACGTCGACTGTGCCAGAAACTACAACTGTGTCAGATACTACCACTGTGCCAGAAACTACCACTGTGCCAGAAACTACCACTGTTCCAGTAACGTCGACTGTGCCAGAAACTACAACCGTGTCAGATACTACCACTGTGTCAGATACTACTACTGTGTCAGAAACTACCACTGTGCCAGAAACTACCACTGTTCCAGTAACGTCGACTGTGCCAGAAACAACAACTGTGTCAGATACTACTACTGTGTCAGAAACTACCACTGTGCCAGAAACTACCACTGTTCCACTAACGTCGACTGTGCCAGAAACTACAACTGTGTCAGGTACTACTACTGTGTCAGAAACTACCACTGTGCCAGAAACTACCACTGTTCCAGTAACGTCGACTGTGTCAGAAACTACCACTGTGTCAGAAACTACCACTATGCCAGAATCTACCACTGTACCAGAAACTACCACTGTTCCAGTAACGTCGACTGTGCCAGAGACTACAACTGTGTCAGATACTACCACTGTGTCAGAAACTACCACTGTGCCAGAAACTACCACTGTTCCAGTAACGTCGACTGTGCCAGAAACTACCACTGTTCCAGTAACGTCGGCTGTGCCAGAAACTACAACTGTGTCAGATACTACCACTGTGCCAGAAACTACCACTGTGCCAGAAACTACCACTGTTCCAGTAACGTCGACTGTGTCAGAAACTACCACTGTGCCAGAAACTACCACTGTGCCAGAAACTACCACTGTTCCAGTAACGTCGACTGTGCCAGAAACTACAACTATGTCAGATACTACTACTGTGTCAGAAACTACCACTGTGCCAGAAACTACCACTGTTCCAGTAACGACGACTGTGCCAGAAACTACAACTGTGTCAGGTACTACTACTGTGTCAGAAACTACCACTGTGCCAGAAACTACCACTATTCCAGTAACGTCGACTGTGTCAGAAACTACCACTGTGTCAGAAACTACCACTATGCCAGAAACTACCACTGTACCAGAAACTACCACTGTTCCAGTAACGTCGAGTGTGCTAGAAACTACCAATATTCCAGAAACGTCGACTACGTCAGAAACTACCACTGTACCAGAGACGCCGACTACACAAGAAACATCCACGGTGCCGGAAACATTTACTGTTTCAGAAACGTCAACTGTACCAGAAACGTCCACTATGGCAGAAACATCCACGGTGCCAGAAACATTTACTGTTCCAGAAACTTCAACTGTACCCGAATCGTCCTTTGTGCCAGAAACTTCTACGGTACCGGAAACATTCACCATTCCAAAAACGTCAACTGTACCAGAAACGTCAACTTTGGCAGAAACATCCACGGTGCCGGAAACATTTACTATTCCAGAAACTTCAACTGTACCCCAAACGTCCTCTGTGCTAGAAACTTCCACGGTGCCGGAAACATTTACCATTCCAAAAACGTCAACTCTACCAGAAACGTCCACTTTGGTAGAAACATCCACGGGGCCGGAAACATTTACTGTTCCAGAAACTTCAACTGTACCCCAAACGTCCTCTGTGCTAGAAACTTCCACGGTGCCGGAAACATCTACCGTTCCAAAAACGTCAACTGTACAAGAAACGTCCACTTTGGCAGAAACGCCAGAAACTACCACTGCGCTAGGAACGCCAACTGTGCCAGAAACTACCACTGTGCCAGAAACGTCAACTGCACCAAAAACTTCTACTGTGCTAGAAATGTCGACATCTACTGTTTCGAAGACATCCGCTAAGCCACAGTCTTCAACTGAACCAAACACATCTAAGGGCTCAACAAGAGGAACGACTCCTGCTACTACGAAGCCATTTACGAGTACCACAAGCAAGCCTGTAAAATGTAGAATTCCTCCACCTGAATGCTACAGAAATGGAAATGGTTTCTGTCGTACATTCCATACTCGCTGCGATGCTATTAATACTAACAGCTGCAGCATATCAAATCCTGCAATGTGTAAGTATATTGAATATAACAAGAAGTAACACATTTGGTTTTCTAGTGTTGGTTTTAAATAAATACTTTTTTTGAAAAGCCTGGATTCCTGCTGTTAGGGAGGATTGTAATCTGCGAAAAAGGAATCAAGTTAAAGTATGCTCTACTGATTGTAAAATGTTTTCGACAGCTAATTGTAGAAAAACTGCCACAGGGGGTCCAATCTGTGGTGCGAGCTATGAAATGCAAAAATGTCGACTTTTTGCAAGTTTGTGTGCTTTAAAGAAAGTATCGTGTAATGATCCAAAAATGAAGGGTAATTATAATTTTTTTTTGCATTTTGAGCTAATTTGTATTTGAACGTTTTTTAGATTGGCGCATGTCACCAATGTTTAAGTGCCGAGGCCTAGGAATTAATGCCCCAGCGGTACCTTGTAAAGTGGATTTTTAAGCCATTTGCTTATTTGTTTGCTTAAAGCAGTTACTTGCGCCTTCTGTTTACTAAAATTGTTGCATTGGTTAAGTTTTTATATTTTAATGAAACGACAGCAATGTATACAATTTCTTTTAAATAAGTAATTTTTATTTTTAACCAAATTTGTGTATAATGTTAAGAGCTAATACCGCTAATAAAAATCAGTTTTTCGAAGTAAAAACCTTTTGATTGTTATATAATTTTAAGTTGTACATTAAAACAATTTTTTAGTATAATTAACTGGAAATGTAACTTTAAACAACTGGATATTCATATTAAATAATCTCCTGCAAGATATGTAATCAAATCAACAAACAAAATAGTTTATATTCAAACTAATTTCTCACTTGTTTTTAACTTAATCACAAAATAACTTAACAACTTTTGCAAATTTCTTTTTTTATTATTTTGGTTTTAGTTAGTTTTTAAATTACATTTTTTTAACTTAGTTTAAATTAAATCTTAATTGAAAGAAACTTATTTAAAAACAGATTTTTCTTCCCAACACAAGCTGAGTAATATTTATTTTCGAAACCAGCAAGGGATTTCCATTATCGGTACTCCTTGAGGCGTAGTGGTGATATTGGGTGTGAACAGTACCTATTTAACCAACATACTATTTAGAAAGGCAAACGGAATTTCTTTTGTGCAATTTCGCACAAAATTTATTGAACTTACTGTGTTAAGACCAAACGCATAAAAATACAAAGCATATAATGAAATTTTGAATTTTATTTTTACTTCTTTACCTTATAACAAAAAGTTTTAAAATAAATACTAAACAAATGAGGGCGTTATATTCGGCTGTCCGAATCTTACATACACTTCATAACGTGAAGCCAGTGCCCCTAGAGAGTTGAGATAGGGGGTGGGTCTGTTCCAGGAAAATGTTTTCAAGGAAAAATAAGTTGGAATCGGCCTTGTTGCCATTATTATTATTACTATAATTATTATTATTATTATTATTATTATTATTATTATTATTATTATTATTATTATTATTATTATTATTATTATTATTATTATTTTTATTATTATTTTTATTATTATTATTACTATTATTATCCTTAAAAATAGGAAGTCGATATTGCCATGTCCATCTGTGTATCTGTGGAAATCGAGTTACCAGACCCAAATAAAATCTCACATAAATATTTTTGGGATAAGACAATCAAAAATATTGCTAAGACAATTGATATTTAAAATCTAAAAGATCGGTTCCCAATTCACCTCGATATTAGCGAAACTCCAAAATAACCTATTTTTCTTAGGCAAAGTCCGCATTTAGCCCTATATATCTCAGTAAATACAGCCATTCTTGCCATAAAGCTGAGCATAAAGAGATGGTCCCATAGAATACATTTTGGACAAAAGTATTTGAATAGGAGGAGTGGTAGACCCCCATACAAAAAAACGATTTTTATCAAATTTTCGATACGCTGTATCTTGGAGACTATAACAACTATTGACCTAAAATGTAGTTTTAAAAGTAATGGAACAATAATGCCCACATCTTAGAATAAAATAAGAGCAGGACAAAATAGCTATCGGCTTCAAACCCGGCATAAACCTATTTTTTTAAATATTTGCAGTATAAAATTACTGGGTTAGATCAGATGGCTGGTTATATAAAAAGACCAATGTGAAGGGTATATAAGATTCGACAGTCCCGAATATAGCGATCTTACTTTTTTTATAATACAAGTATGTAAATATTTATTTAAAAATTGTTGCTTAAAATTATAAATTTATTTTTATTTAAAAAAATTTTTTAAAATGCAATTTAAACATTATTTTTTGTAATCAATTCAAAACAGATATTTAATGTGAAGTTAACTTCTTCTAGGACCGGGACGGCAAGTGCTAAGATTTTCTCCTGCTTTCATGCCAGCACAACGGCGTGAGTCAACCCATTCTAAAAGGTTTCCTTGACCCCGAATACAGTTGGCGCGAGCTAACTGACAGGGCGTTAATAGTTGGCATTTATTCTGCTTATTGCTATAGCAATTTAACTTTTGGTTTTCAGCTGGGCAATCTAAGCGGTTGCAAGGTGGTGTTACCGAGCGAGATCTACGTTTCTTAATAGCACAACGACCGGAGCCCAAAGAACTTTTAATATTGCGACACAAAGCTAAGCTGGTGGAAGTTATACCTATAAAATAAAATAAAATAAAATAAAATAAAATAAAATAAAATAAAATAAAATAAAATAAAATAAAATAAAATAAAATAAAATAAAATAAAATAAAATAAAATAAAATAAAATAAAATAAAATAAAATAAAATAAAATAAAATAAAATAAAATAAAATAAAATAAAATAAAATAAAATAAAATAAAATGAAATAAAATAAAATAAAATAAAATAAAATAAAATAAAATAAAATAAAATAAAATAAAATAAAATAAAATAAAATAAAATAAAATAAAATAAAATAAAATAAAATGAAATAAAATGAAATAAAATAAAATAAAATAAAATAATATAAAATAAAATAAAATAAAATAAAATAAAATAAAATACATAAAAAGTTATGTAAATATGTTTAGTATTAATAGTTTTAAGCTTACGTGGGCGCTTAGCCAAACGACGACTGCAATTTTCCTCATCTATAGAACACTGGCGAATTTTACGACAAACCGATCCTTCTCTTACACATCTTATGGGACTGCGAACATTTTTGCGGCACATGGGACGGCAACTATTTGCCTCGGCATAAGCAAATGCAGCAATAAGGATTGCTTAAAAATAAAAAAATTAAAATAAATAAATTTAAAAGCTGACTTTTAATATGAGTTAAAAATTACCACAAATGAAGACAGTCTTGTTCATTTTAACTGAACTTATAATTTTTGCTACAATTTAAAAAGCCTTATATAGTAAAATCTTTATAATTACTTAATCGTATATGTATACAAGAAATGCGGGCGAATATTTACTTAAATCAATTCATATGGCTTTTTGTTAAAATTAACAAAAGCTGACTGATTGCGACACATTTATGATTATAATAAAGAAATAAGAATTAAACAAAATATTTAATTGTTTCAATTAGAAACAGTCTCAGACCTTTTTCGTACAACGGTATAGCTCTGGAAAGAAGCATTACTGAACAAACGAGCAAGTTGTTTTTCTATATCTTTAAATGAAAAAAGATATAAAAGGCCGTATTCAATTCAAAATATTTACTATTTGTTCCGCTATAATTCCTTTGACCTAAATGAGAGCCAATAGTAGTCTACGTTCATGTTTATTGCATAAAATAAGCGTAAGTTTCAAGTACTAAATGAAAATGTTAAATACAAATCCCTCTGGCTTACTGAAAAAACAAAAGTCAGTTATAGTGCTCCTTAAGCGCAGTTTTGAATAATAACTTAATCAAAGTCCTTAAGTGTTTTATCAGCATGAAAAGGTAAAATTTTAATGATTTCCCATAAAATATTAATCATAATCCTGAAACCTTTTTTGTTATATGCAAAGCTGTAATATGAAAATAAAACTCAAATTAAGATAAATTTAATGTAATATTTTTTAATTTCAAAATCTTAAAAAAACTACAAGATATATGAAAATACATCTGTTTGCCAACCTAGTTAAAATTTTGTCTGCAGGGGTGTTAGAGAACTAAACATAATTTTTCTAGACTCACTATTCCAAAAATGTAAAGAAAATAAATCAAAATGTGAAAAAGTACCTTTAAACAACCTAACTGTAATTCGATCTCCATCTGGGCCAATAGTCATATTTTCACACTTCAATACTCCTCATCATACAAATTTAAAAAAATTAAAATGTGAAAGAACTAGCTTCTATATATTAAGAAAACTTTCGGCCTTAATTGAAGTCCATTGCATTTTTTTATATTTAGAAACTAATAGTCCCAAAAAAATTAAAAAAATACCTTTGCTAACTTAAATAACTACTGTTCTCAATGCAACAAATCTCAATATATTTGTATACCCTTCACATAAGTGATAAGGGTATATATAAGTTTGTCATTCCGTTTGTAATTCCTTTATTATCCATTTGGATCCTTATAGATAGGGAAGCCGATTAAGCGATATCCGTCTGTCCGTCTGACCGTCTGTCCGTGTTATGGTTGAAATCAACTTTCTGAAGCCACCCGATATCGCATAGACCCGAATGTGGTATCAAACTGTCACAGATAGTCGCGAGAAAACCGGTATTGAAATTCAGCAAAATCGCCCGATAAATGACCGAGATATAAGCAAAAAACCACGACTACCTCGGTTTTTTGAGTCTACAACAACAACAAAGAACATACTTTTACATGTAATAATAAAAAAACAACAAAAAAAGAAAAAAACAGAATCAGTCATGTCTATATTATTGAAACACACCCAAAACAAAAATTTTATTAGTATTAGTGTTCATACATATAACAGCGTTGCCATACAAAGCTTAATTTAAACATTTTTAAAATCGCTCCTACGGCTTCCAGGGTTCTCCTACAAAGGTAAAATGTAAGACCGACCCAAATTATTTTTTCCATCCAAACATTTTTGTGGAACATACTTACTCTCTATCTCCAGCCCCTGACATGGTTGCCATACAAAATTTTAAAAAATAAGGTTAAAACCGCTACAACTTCCCCGGAGTCGCCCGTAGAGGAAAAAAATGTATCACAGACCCCCAATAGTTTTTTCTCCCTAACGTATTCCTAGAGCATACTTATCCCCTATCTCTACGCCCTAAGGGGGTTGCCATACAAAATTTACAAAAATGATGTAAAAATGCCCACAACTCCTTCAGAGTTGGCCTTAAAGCAAAAAAGTGTACGACCGACCCCCATTAGTTTGCCCTCCCAAACATGTTCCTAGAATATACTTACCCCCTATGTTCACGTCCTTATGGGGTTGCCATACAAAATTTACAAAAATGATATGAAAATGCCCACAACTTCTTCAGAATTTGCCTTAGAGCAATAAAGTGTACGACCGACCTCCATTAGTTTCCCCTCCAAAACATATTCCTAGAATATACTTACCCCGTATCTCCACCCTCTAAGTGGGTTGCCATATAAAATTTGTAAAAATTAGGATAAAAACCCCTACAACTTCCCCATCACCCGTGGAGCGTTAAAAAATGACACCGAACCCTATTTAAAAATTAGAAATATTTCATAAGTAAAAAAATTTTCAAAAATAAAAAAAGTTTGGGATTGCGAAAGGTCAATGTAAAGGGTATATAAGATTCGGCACAGCCGAATATAGCGCTCTTACTTGTTTCTAATCTCATAGTCCCAAAATATGAAAAAAGTCCTAACAATTTAAAAAGGACTTATGTCCACTTAATTGGCTTCTGACCCTAAAATTGGGTAATAGTTTTAAGTTAAATATATTTAAAGCCTGCCAAACGTAATTTGGTTTAAAAGTAAAAAGTACGGTATTTTTTCATATATTTAAATATCTTGTCTCTAAAAAAGTGACTTATGTCACTTTCAAAATAAACGGCTCATATATTTCTCTAAGTACTGTGTCAATACATACTGTATCAAAAACATGGTAAATGGGGGAAGTACAAAATTATGACACGAGCCAAAAAGGATCAGCTGTATTATAAGGGTCACTTGATGTGCATTTGCTTGTCTTAAATTAAAATTTTTAACAAAAAAACTTAAACAACCTGCTTAAAAAAATGTCTGTTAATACGCTTTTATTGTTCAAGAACTGCTTATACAATTTTTTTGGTTAAAAAACAAATTTTTAAATAAACTTTTGTTGTCAAAAATACAATAAACGAAAGTCTTTTTGTTAAAAAAATAATAAACGATTTATTTTTATTATCTAAAGCAGTGCTTATACAAAGTTCTATAACAATATTTTTGTATATAAACTCTTGTAAAATTTAAATAAGTAACAGTTTTCCTTTAATATGGATAAGAAACTTATAATTCTTGGTAAGACTTATAAAACTTTTATTAAAAGTTTATATTTTAAAACATTTCTATAACGAAACATTTTTTTAAAGCTCTTTTGATTGTTGTTGTGGCCTATACTAAGGCCTCAAATCAGCCATGTTCTCCTGTGTGCCGCAAAAATGTACCCAGTAAGATACGTTGTGTAAGAGAAGGTAAAATATGTCGCAAAATTCGTCAGTGCTCACTTCAGGAAGAGAACTGCAGGCGTAATCAATTAAAACGTCCACGTAAGTTTAGTTATTAAAAACAAACTCAAAAATTTTTAATTAGATGCTAAAGCAAAAATTATTTCCTTAAAGGTTTAAATCCCACCAGTTCAGCTTCGTGTCGCAATATTCGAGGACTTTTAGGCGCTGGCCGCTGCGCTCCTATACGCAGACCTCGTTCGACACGTCCAGACTGTAATAGAATTCGTTGTACTTTACCCAGTAAGAAGCTTGTTTGCTATCGCAGCAAAAAAAATAATTGTCGTTTGTTGACTTCTTGCCAGTTGAGACGGGCTAACTGCAGACGTGGACCCAGCAACCGTTTGCAATCAATTGATTCTCGTGCTTGTGCTGGCTTAAAAACATCTAACAGAATGCAGAAATGTAAACGCATTCCTAAAAGTGGTTAATCTTAAAATGATACTTGTAATGATGAACTATTATTATCCATCTTAAATACTTATTTCATACATACACTTTAAATGCTAAAAATAAAATTACAGATAAATAATAATTAATTTCTATTTTTTAATTTAAATAAAAAATGTTTGATGTAGGCTGTATTTAGAATGTTTCATATAAATTGTACTAAGGCCAGTTGTTAAGTAGAAATAACTGGTTCTAGACTTTAGAGTTCAAAGGAACTCTATTAAGGCGTCTTAGCTCCAGAAATATATTTATTGATATTTTTTAACTTAAATTAAAAACAAAACTATACTTTTAGTTACGAAAACAAATTAAAAATCAACTGAATTGATTCCATCCGTTTGTCCGTCAATCTGAGCATCGATATAGTACTTGTAATCCAAGTATAGGTTATATGTATTTAAAAACAAAATATGAAAAAATTTGTCACAAATGCAGCTTTGGAATGGAAGCTAAGCTTTACACATTGCTAATAGTCGGTAAATTATTTTATACAGACCTCTTATAAATTATTGTTACTCATGCATAAGTTAAAGCGTAATAGCGTCTGTATATAAAAGGAATTGATTTCTTGGTTATATCTGTTTAAAGGAGAAATCAATTAAATTTTTAATTAGGCTCACAAATTTTTTAATAAAAAAATGTTATTGCAGCACTATTTCCTTTGAGAATCTTATATGAAATCTAATGTTTAATAACTTGTTTTAAAGTCATATTATACCCACACCACATATTTGGTAGGGGTAAGTTAGGATCTAAACATCCACCGATCGACTCAGAATCGCTTCCTTAGTCGATTTTAGCATGCCCATCTATGCGACAATGCATATGCTACAGGCATATGCTACAGGCTGAAAATTTTAAGACAGATATTTTGATGAAATTTGGCGCAGATAAGGTTTCTGGTAATGACACGAAGGCTATTGTTTTTCATAATTATCGGTTAATTCTTTGTCAGAGCCTCCATACAAATGTCCTCCCGAAAGAAGTATTTTGGGCTTCAACTGACTCGATTATTGCTCCACAAAATTTGCATTTGTATCTAGATTTGGGCCATTACTAGTATACTAAATACTTATAAATATTGTATGCATCTTTTTGACCCCCACCCAAATGTGATGTAGGTTTAATATTGATAAGCTTAACCAAACATAACTTTCTTACTTGGTTTATTGGATTATTAAAGGTTTTAGTCCCACAATTATACTTATGTCGTGAAAAAATTTATGAATAATTATTGTAAAAGGAAGCGTGCCCAAACTTCTCTACATCATACATAGCAATCACGACTATGTTTCGTGAGTGTCTTTGCAATATCGCCAAGGATACAAGGCCCACCTTCTCATACATTAACACTCGGAGACGTCTTGGCTTCATTTTGTAACTTACTTAAATGTGATAACTATTTGATATATTCGACAAATATATATTTATGTGGTATAAACTCCTAACGTTAAAAAAATTGTTGCCCCTTAAAAGTGCTCTCACACGATATGTATTTTACACATGATTTGTCAAATTTTGCATTGCGAAATTGATATATACCGTGTGAACGCGCTTAAACATTGCATCTGTGAAATACAAATGTAAAAATCATATGACAAATTTATAACTAGAGTGTGTTCAATTTCATCTGACAAAGCATGTGTCATCAGCTGTTTTTAGAATAACCACAAGGAAAAGTAAGTTGTTTATTTCGGTTTGGAGGTTATGTCAGATGTAAATACATATGTACGTGTGAAAGGAAAAATTATAAACCGTCTGTAAAATTAAATTTTTGACAGATATACGCAATTACATGTGGATTGCAAAAGTGACAAGTCATGTGTAAAAGACATCGCAACCAACTTTCTGTCTGTATTACACCCCATGCAGATTTTAATAAGTTCTTATACCATCCAAGAAAGGTGGTGACGGGGTAAATTGCTTAAATGAGTGGAATGGTTTCGTCAAATGGAGTCATTTCAGGTATACTTGACAGCTTGCGCGCAGTGCCAGCTACTATGTTAACCAATCAACCAAGGAATTATGCTGGTTTTGTATCCCCTGTCAAACTACAGCCGGCCCGGTTAGAAAATATAGCTTTAAGTTTGAAAAATTTGCAGGCAATTGACATTTGCCGGAAAGCCACCAACCACTGCTTGAGCTTAAAGAAGCCTCAGGAAATATGTCAGCCATACTATGTTATACTTCTGCATTTAGTTAATGGTGACTTTCCTGGGCCAGATGTAATATAATCGCTGGTGTCAAAGCAATGCTTTTTGGCGCTGTCACGTGCATAGGCTTATCTTCTTAGTATTGCCACCGACGTAATGCGGATCCCCAAAAAAGGCTGGCAACCTTGAAAACTACAGCCAATAGCTATTTGTTAAGCACTCTCTAAGGTTATAGGGAGTGAACCATATTCATAAACAGTTTAAAATATACCTTCAATTTAAAATAGTCTTTTTAAACAAAATGTTCATAAAAAATCAGTTTTGAAAGATTCCTTAAATAAAAGTCGATTTTAAAAGTATTGATGAATATCGCCCAGTATATTTGATTCCGCCTGGTTAGAAGGGGGAAGGAAATATTAAGAGACCGCAACTATAGCTTTTATTGATAACGTTCGCCAGACAACCTAATTAACTTTTAAATAGAAAAATTGTGTACTTAAATTCACCATTTTGGGAAAAGTATAGTGGTGTCTCCCAATTTGTTTAAGGCTTTGATAAAGTCTGGCATTTTTTTTGCTTTGGTGTCGGAGAATATACTTATAAACACACCTTGAATTTTCTTTTGATCGCAATATTGGTGCTGTTGCAGAAGAAGCATCGATCAAAATCACTTCAGGCATTATTGTCTCGCCAGCTATGACAAACCATGAAGGCTATCCATTCCTTTGAAACCAAGAGACCTATCTTTTTGGAAATTTGATTCCGATAGGAACCTTAAGGGCCAGTGTAATGTCTGCTTAACGGAACACGGTTTTCTTTTTTCGGATGAAGCATTCAAGTGTCTTGCATTATTGAAATACTTCAAAACACTACTTTACAACATCTTATCTTCTTAATATTCTTACCACCTACATCACCTACATCAACTCTCACGTGTTACTTGAACGTGTTCAGAAACTGGTAAAAACACTCACTGTTTACGTTGAGGAATTCCTACTGTACCGATCCTTTCCAGGATCGCAATAAAGTGGTAACAAGGAACCCGCTGCTAAAGCCCAGGACCTTGTATTTGAAATGCGCATTCATTTATGTTCTACTTGTTGTTAGGAAAAACAAATTGTTTTTCAAATCAATTAAAATTTTAATTGAGGCTTAATTAAATAAAAAAGAATGCTTTAACAAAATTTTAATTTTAGGGTCTGTTTTTAATAATTTTAATTAAACATGTGTTTTAATTGTTTTTCAATCTTTTGTTTTTACGTTTTCAATTAGTCCAGTTAAAACAGACATTTTTGCCTTAAAGTCTTTTATTTAAATCGTCACACAAAAACAAACATTAAAGAGTGAAATAAAAATGATTTTTTCACAATTTTTTAAAGAATAATTATCATATAAAAACACACAATGAATTCTGAAGAAGTTAAATTTGATTAAAAAAATCGCATTCAAACGAAAAGAAATAAAAATAAATAAATTCACTCTGGCTTTTGGTTATTATATCAACGATAAAATATTAAAACTAAATTGGCATTAATAAAATCATTTCCCCGTTTCTGTTATGATTATTATCGTTTATATAACAAATGAACGACCGGATGAACAAATGAAACCCTTCAGCTATTTTGGCTGTGAATAGTGTTTCATTAATGGAGGCTGCACAAAAAATATGTCGCCGACAATGTAACACCTAAACTCATAGTGATATTGTATGTGCACAGGATAGTGATGGCCGCAATTGTCGTAAGTTAAAAGAATGTGAACTACGTGAGTTAAATTGTCGTTTAAGGAGTCGCAAACAATCAAGTGAGTTTCTGATGGAGTTTTATTTTCTGTTTTAATTTTCCTTTATGTGTTTGTGTTAATGTGAGCAAATTTTTTTCTGTTTCCAGAAAATAATATAAAAACATTTTACGGAAATAGTGATTTTATGAACGACTGAAAACTATTAAGGGAATACGAAAAGGAGAAGGATTTTTTTTGTCAATAAACAACGACTATATCATACCCTACACAACTAAAGTAGTTTTAGTGGTAAAGAAAAGTTGTTATTAATCTCAAGGTTAGTTTTAGTATCCGAAAATTTTAAATTTGGCTGCAAATAAATATCAGCTTTGAAAGCCAATTTTTTTAATTGTTATACTTTGTATATATTATACTTTTTCAACTGTTTTTTTAACCAATAAAAATTCAAAAATAATTTTCGGCTGACAGACAACAACAGTCTGAATAATTTTAGTTATATGCCAATCCATAATTGAGAGTTTAAGCCTTCAAAGTTAATTTATGGTTAAATTTAATTTTTTTTACTTGTTGCCGTTTGTATTAATTACACAAATAACAAAGCTTTTTACCTTAAAAAAACAGAAAAAAAAGATTTTTATCCTCTTTTTTCTCTTTAGGGCGGTCCAATATTCTCAAGAACTACCAGACTAAGGTCAGACTATTTTTTAATGGAATACAATACTTTTTAAATTTTGTTTCTATCGTTTAACTATCCCGTAAAAAAGTTATCGATTTTTTCCTCTTTGGATTAATTACTACCCCCGATAATCCAGGTGCCAAATCGTCGCATTCGGTTCAAATTGAAATTTCACTCGATCGATCGAGTTGTCAATGCTTTGAGCATAGGAATTCTAATAAGAATTTCGAAATTTTGATTCGAATCGAATGCGACGATTTGGCCCCAGAAATACCTACCTGCTGAATTAGCAACAAACCACTTAAAATTACACTTTTTAAAAGTCCATACGGAATTGTGGAATGTGATATCATGTCGTTCAATATACGAATGTAATTAAGGGAAGCAAGTGGGACCATTTTTGTTATATATTGCAAATGACATCATAAATTTAAATACCGATTTTAACGGTGTGTAATATTCAAGAAATGAAAATAAATTTCATGTAAAGTGTTTTAATACGTTTTATATTGTCATGTAGTGCTTATGCAGACCTACATGCAGCGCTGCCGTTTATTAAAAGGTACGGCAGGACAAAATAAATGTGCCCCACCTTTGGTAATGATACGTTGTTCCTGTCAGCGTAAGACAAGAATGATGATGCGTGATTGCAGACGTTTACCTTGTTTGGCTAATAGCAAACGTACGTGTTATCGTTGTCCTTACAAAGGCAACATATGCCAATTGCTAACTGCGTGCCAGGCAGAACGTGCAAATTGTCAACGTCGTTCAAATAAAAGTAAGTTTATCAGGAAATTTTTGTATATGATTTTGCACCTGTCTGTGTGTCTGTCTGTCCGCGTGTGCTCGCGATTCATCTTAGCTCGTAGTACATTTCATTTCTGCGACTGATACATCAGATTGTGTAAAGCTTGTATGCATTTTTATGAGATGGTTTAATTTTATTATTGCAACTTTCATTTGCTTAAATTATAACTACTTTTATTTTCCCTATTTTTTCAAATAGAGCTCATCCTTGTTGCTAGACGAGAATGTTAAAATATTAAAGCTGGAGAGATGTAAAAGCCAATTCAATTAGTATGGCTTAAGAAAATTTAATTTATGCATTTGTAGCCAAGTTATTAAATAAAAATGAAATTATATAATAGTATAAGGAACAAAATAGTAACTGATGTATATATGTATGTACATATAATGCTCTTTGTTTTAAAATTTGTGAACTAAACAATTGTAAAATACAACTTAACAAGCGATGATACACTCCCCAAAAACGCAGAATAATGGTATCTATTTCTTGTGTAACAATTCTTCTGTGAAGTAGGCGTAGCGCGAATTCTGTCGCCGCTTCCCTGGTCTTCCGGTACCGACTGCGCAAACACTGTGACGTTTGGCCACCAACCTTGAATATTTGACCACTCGAGACGTTTCCAAGAGTGGCCAGGCCAGGAGCACACGTTCTGCTGAGAATATCCCCGCTGCTGGCGAGGATGTCGAGTTGTCTTCAGAAACATCGACCCGAAGCCGTGCCTCATAATTAGCCATCAGCCGGTTGCCTTAAGGCAAATTTTGGTCAAGGATCTTTGCATGTTCCCGTACAAGCTCCAGTCCAATCATCAGATAATTTCTGTCGATTGCGAAACGCATATATTTCCACCTCAGCGGGTAGTTGAAAAAGCAAAACTATCGCTTTTGGGCACTGAAAATCCACGAGTGAAGCACGAAAAGCCAAATACACCCGCTCAAAAAGACTGCATGGTGCGCTGTTCACGCTGGAGGAGTCATCGGATCCACATCGTACTTACATGGGCCGCAAGATCGCCCTATTTTACCGTTAAAGACTTTTTTGTGGATTTTTTTAAAGTCCCGTGTTTACATGAAAAAGCCTGAGACCCTGGAAACCCTTTAGGACAACATTCGGCACGACTGCAAGAATCTGTCGAATGAAGTTCTCGCCGAAGTAATGAAAAATACCATAAAACGAGAAAGTATAACAATCAATTTAGACGGCGTCCATTTGGCCGATATCATCTTCTCGACTTGACCAATTAAATTCTAAAAGTTGAAATAAACATAATCAAAAAACAGAACCAAAGTTTTTTATTTATAAAAGTCAGTGAAGACCGGCCCCAATTAATTTTCCTCCCAAACATTTTTGTGGAACATACTTACCCCCTATCTCCAGCCCTTAACAGGCTTGTCATACAATATTGAAAAAAAAGAGGTTAAAAGCATCTACTACTACCCTGGAGTTGCCCTTATATCCCCATTAGTTTTCGCTTCCAAACATACTCCTGGAATATACTTACCCCCTATCACCTTCACCCAAGGGGATTGCCATACAAAATTTACAAAGTGATATAAAACACCCATAACTTCCCCAGACTCGGCCTAAGAAAAATAAAGTGTACTACCGACTCACATGTATAAGTTTTTACCTATATATTGGTTAACAAACAGTTAAATATATATGACTCATAAGCAGAAAAATTTCAAAAAGAGCCATATTTTATGTTTTAGGTCTTCTTTGTTACATTAAAAAAATTTAATAACATATGTATGCCTCGAATATGTTTAAAGATCGATTTGGAATTTTTTGTTAGTTACGTGGTTTTGCATTTCAGCCGACAATGTATACATGCAAAAAATAAGTGTGGCATAACTGATAAAAATTGTAAATTAAAAAAGTATAGAAAAGATTGCTTATTTTGAATTAAGAAAAACACAAATTTTTTACAGGCCTTTAAAAGGCTTACTTTTAACTTTTTTATTACCCCTAAACTAACGACTTTCAACATACATAAATATAAATTTTTTGTATTTTATTTTTCCTTCAGTTACCATCGGGAGCCTTAAACTCTCTGCACAAACTAAATGCTTTAGATTTTGATTACAACGAAATTGCCAACATCAAGGATTACAGTTTCTATGGTTTGCGCCTCTCAAAATTGAATATGAAGGGAAATCGCTTGCAAAACATACCAGAACATGGTTTTGTTGGTTTGGAAGAGTCTATACAGGAGATTGATATATCCGAAAATAGCCTAAAAACATTTCCCCTATTGGCCTTAAGAAAACTAGATTATTTACGCATATTACGTTTATCCAATAATAAGATTTCTACGTTTTATGGAGACATACAGATGGCAGGCGATAATACAAGCACTGCAGGTGCCTCAAGATTATCCTCGCTGACATTTTTAGATTTGAGCTCTAATCATTTTACGGAAATTGGTGATGATTGCTTTAGGACATTTCCACAACTAAAAACTTTATCAATGTATGCCAATCAAATAGAAATTGTAAAACCAGAGGCATTTAAAAGCCTTAAGGAGTTAATGTCTTTAGATATGTCACACAATCGCATCATTATTTTAGATGCGAAAATTTTTGATCAAAACAAACGCTTGCAAACGGTGGACTTGTCGCATAATCACATTCACA
Source organism: Melanophora roralis (assembly GCA_963583895.1). Classification (NCBI taxonomy): domain Eukaryota; kingdom Metazoa; phylum Arthropoda; class Insecta; order Diptera; family Rhinophoridae; genus Melanophora; species Melanophora roralis. The sequence continues at coordinate 20,053,199 of OY757190.1, read as the reverse complement.
GGATAAGTGGAGTATTTTCAAATTTACCCCATTTAAGGGAAATATTTTTGTCGGAAAACAATATACTAGAGCTGCCAGCAGATGCCTTTATGAATTCCTCAAATGTGGAAGTTATATATTTGGAATCGAATGCTATAGCCCACGTGGATCCAAATGTCTTTTCTACGCTAATCAATTTAGATCATTTATATTTAAGAGTTAACTTTATACCCTTAATACCAGTTACTTTGCTAGATAAATGCAGTAAATTATCCTCATTGTCTTTGGATAACAATGAAATACAAGATTTGGAAATTGGCATGTTTCGTAAGCTGGAGTATTTAAGAGAAGTTCGTTTGCATAATAACCGCATAAGACGTATACGCAAAGGAGTTTTTGAGCCTCTGCCAGCCTTACAGGAATTGCATGTGCAAAAGAATAACATAGAGGATATAGAACCAGGAGCATTTCAAACTCTTAATAATTTGCAGCATATTAATCTACAAGACAATCAACTAACCGTCCTGGAAGATATATTTCCCAAAGAGATAGAAAATTCTTCTCTTCTTACCATTCAACTGGAAGCCAATTACCTTAATAAGATCCATACGAAAACATTTAAGAATCAGACAAAAATTCAAATAATGTGGTTGAATAACAATGAATTGGCTCGTGTGGAGAAATCCATGTTTGAAGATCAACAGGAATTGGCTCGTTTATTTTTAGATCATAATTTTATACGTGACATTGATCGAGAAACATTTTCAAGCTTAAAAAATTTAAAGTTCTTGGATTTGAGCTTTAATCGCATCAAACAACTGAGAAGAGATTATTTTTCCTCTTTATCAAGTTTAGAAGAGCTGTCTTTATCACAGAACTTTATAGAAGCCATAGAAGGTTATGCCTTTAACAAGCTGAAAAGTTTAAAAATTCTTGATCTTTCCAGTAATCCCATTTATCAAATAACCAATGACGTCTTTCTGGAGGATTTGCCTTTGACTTTTTTGAATCTCAAAAACACTTCCTTAAGAAAAATTGAGAAAAATACTTTTAAGACTTTGCAAAACTTAAACGATCTTAATTTGGAATTAAACTTACTGAGTCCGGTGGATATACAAAAACTTGAAATTCCTGGGCTTAGAACATTATATTTGTCACATAATAACTTCACACATGTTGGAGGCAAAATTATATCAAACATGTTTGATAAGCTAAGATCTCTGCAACATCTAACCATGGCCAATTGCAGCCTCACCTTTTTGCACGAGGATATGTTTATTAAGAATACAAATCTGGTAAAATTGGATTTATGCGATAATTTCTTGACAAATATGGGTCGTAATTTATTCTATGGTCTTAATGTATTTAAAGAACTGAAAGTATGTCGCAACAATTTAAATGAATTTCCACATATTGCTCTTTACAACTTGAGTACTTTGGAAGTTTTGGATTTATCACGTAACCAGTTCTCAACCATAGACTTTTATAAGTTAAGTGGCACTGTGAATTTACGTCATCTGAATTTAAAAGATAATAAAATAACTTCCTTGACGGGATTTAACGCTGTTAATTTAACCCAACTTGATACGGTGGACTTAAGTGGAAATTTATTGCTGTCCTTGCCTGCCAATTTTCTAAGGCATTCTATTAATCTACAAAGAGTTGATTTGTCTAGCAACCGTTTTTTGCAAATACCCAGTTCAGCTCTCTCCGATATATCAATACCTCGCTTGTCGTGGCTTAATTTAACCGGCAACCCTATAAATAAAATTTATACCGTTAAGGAGGAAAGATATCCATATCTCAAGGAATTGTATATATGTCAAACAAATTTGTCCATTTTAACTTCTAAGGACTTTGAGGCTTTTCAAGCTCTACAACATTTACATTTAGTAAACAATCGTATAACTCGAATTTCTCCTGGAGCCTTTAAGGGTTTGACCAATCTTCTTACATTGGATATCAGTGTAAATGAGCTGGAGCTTTTGCCCAAAGAACGTTTATTGGGCTTGAAACTCTTGCGTGTCTTAAATATTTCCAATAATGTTCTAAAAGATTTGGAAGAGTTTAGTCCAGATTTGGCTCAACTACAAATTTTTGACTTATCTTTTAATCAATTGGATCGTATATCAAGGAAATCATTTCGTAATCTGCATAGCCTGGTGGAGTTGTATTTAATGGGAAATCGTATGACAGTGTTGTCTACTGATGCGTTTCGTTACTTGCGCAAATTGCATATTTTAGATTTGAGAAAGAATTATTTTGAGCTGATACCGATAGAGGCATTACAGCCACTGGAGACAAATATAAAAACGTTGAGATTGGAAGGTAAGTCTTGATTAAGTTTTTTTTAAGTCAATTTATTTACTTAAAAATTTCAAATTTGTATATTTTTTTATATTATTAAAATGGAATAAAGAATAGTTTTAAAAAAAATTGGCTATAGGACGAGACGGGTGAATGTTGTCCTCCTTTATGATTCCTAACTTATAATAGAAATACACTATAGTTGACTTTCAACCCAAATTTTTTTAATTTAAGAATCCAGGGGCCAATTTGTTGCATTTGTGATCGAATAAGGTTTCGTATCGAATGAAATTTCGTAACATATCGAATAACCGGATTGTGGCATTCGAAAGCAATCGAATCGAAATTCAGCGATGCCAACTTAACTATTTTGGAGCTAGACTTAGCTTTTTTTAACTGCTTCTACCTTGAAAATTTTCCCTCTAGCTTTTTTTAAAAAAAAAACAGAGCTAACACAGCTCTTTTCAAATGTGGAAACGGCACGCTTGGCACTTTTTGCATTTTATAATAAATTTTTTCGTTTCTTCCTAATTGTTTTGTCTTTGTGGCATTTACGGAACATACAAAACTATTCACACCCTATTCGATATCGAGTAAGACAATCCCAAAAAGTAAAATTTCGATCAAAACGATTCGATCACGAATGCGACGATTTGGTCCCAGATTCTTAATATAAAAATGCAAAAAGTACTAAAAATATTAGAAAGTCCTTTTTCTGCTTAGTTGGCTGTCAGTCTCTATGTCAGTGAAAAGTCCCCAAACTAAATACTATTTGTAAACTCATAATTTTAACAAATGAAAAAAATACTCAAACGTAAAAAGGACTTTTAGACCACTTTTTGACTTCCGGTTATAATGTTAATAAATCTGAAAATTGGTATGTATAGACTTGATATACAAAAAAATTTTAGAAAGTACCAATAACATTATCAAGTACTTTTTATCCACCTACTTCAATTGCGACTTCCTTACTTCTTCTAAAAGTAATAATTCTGGATCTTAAAAAATGCAAACAAGTGCCAGAGTATTTAGGTTTTACTCCCAGCGTTTAAGGAGTTACAGAAAGTACGTTAAAAGTACCAAAACAAAATTTCGTTAATTAATTTTTTAAGTATTTATTTCTTATACCTCAATAAGTTTTACCCTTATTAATTTCTCAGGGTCCAAAATTTGAACAAAATACCGAAATCTTAAAAATATTTTGCAAAGCCTGTCGAACGCAATATTAATTAATTTTTATTATTATTTCCTTTTAATTGCGATTTTAAGAAGTTAACACCTGTAAGTTATTCTTCAGTTTTTCGGTTGTCGAATGTAATTCGAGCTACATGTCTTAAATGACCGGCTTAAAAGTTCGAAAAAGTGACTTAAAGGTACCAAATTAAAATTTTTAGCCCATTGCGTCTCCCAGGGTCCAACATTTAAAGAAGTGTCCAAAATATTAAATTTTTTTAAAACCTGTCAAACGTAACTTAAATTATGTTTCTATTTTTATTCGCTTAGATGTTTTGAAAATTGACCTTAGCTGTAAAAAAATGTAGCCCTTTCCCTTTTTTACCTCTTAGAGGTTTCACTGTTTCAAAAAAGTGCCAGATATGGGTTTGTTTATTTTTTTTAACGAGAATACGTGTATACTTAGCTAAATCAATCTTTCTTTTGAACTTTTTTTGCTGAAATGTGGCTTAAAGTAAAAAAATCGTACAAGATGAATTGTGTTCATTTTGATACCGCTGCAGCTTGATTTAATTAAAGACTTCTTGGTATATTTTTTGTGTGAAGCAAACAGAACTGCGACTGATTCGGTATTAGTGGTATATAAATAGAGCCGATTACAGTTAAGTATTCTTAACTCGTCGTTTATTGCAAAAGTGGTACCTATTTATGTATGTGCAGGGGCCCCCCCATATGTCGCCGAAACTCCGATGTGCCCGCGAACTCTCCTGCCGTATAGTGGCTTACGTCAGGCAGGTGATATAAGAAACATGTTCTGGATCCAACATCACAGTCAATCTTAGAGTCATATATGTTAAGTATTTTTATCAAGGCCGGGCGTTTTCGATCACCAACATCCCAATGCATTCAACCTCACTGCACCGATAGTATATATGGCCATTATAAAAAGATCAATAGGAATAAGGTGCCTTAAAGAGTTCAGAGTCTCTAAAATACAAATACGCAGTTCACCTGTAATTTCAATGTATGCAGATCCTGGGATTTTTTTTATAACTGAACTACTATCTATTTCCTTTCTGTTGCTTAATACGAATCACACATTGAAATTTTTAATCGAGGAGTATACCTAGATATCTCGCGATGTCCGAGAAGGAACTTCGCGATTCCTTAGACACGGTATTTTGAAACTTGGAATCTTGGCCTTTGTTGTAAACAGTACCAGCGCTGTTTTATCCGTGTTAACTCCAAGATTATTATATGAAATATACTTTCTCCGTAGATCCAAGGAGCTGAGCTCAGTTTTTACTAGACTCACGCGATGAAACTTTTAACCAAATTACAAAAAATTTTTATGTGTCTTGACAAGAGGCGTAAAAAAAGAAACTTTTCTTCTGCCTTTCTTCCGCAAAACCAAAATTGAATGGAAATAATTACTTTAAAAATTTTATCATGTTATTTGAGTATTTTTTTGGACAAGGTTTTGAAGAATATTTTTAAAAATATACATAACTTAAGCAGAGAAGCTTAGTTTTTGGCAGTATTCCGACTTTTATTAAATTAAAAAAATATGTGTTGAGTACTAACACACCCACACAAACTCTTAAACCTTTTACTTCAACTTATATTGACAACAAAAAAAAAAAACAATTGAAAACCCCATTAAACTTAATGTAACGATTACATTTAAATACGTCCACTTAAATTTTATTTAAATGAGAATTTTTCTTTTTAAATCTTTTCTTTTCTCGCCACATTTATAACCTGAATAACAACTGTGACAACACGAAACTCTTTATTTTGGAATTGGATTTTACGACATTGATGTGTTTTAAAATGTGGAAAAAATTAATGTTCCAAAAATGATTAAACTTACACTTACAAATATACATACATCCATACATACATATGTAAAACATTTATAAAAAATTTTTTGAAAATACATTCTATGTATCGTCACTTAAAATTCAAAAAGGCGTATCATACATTTAAAAAACTTGAAGATAAGATCTTAATTCTTTATTTTCAACTATGTTTGTAAAACAGAATTATAATAAAATTTTAACAATTTTATTCTACAGAAAATCCACTGCATTGCAGCTGTGATGCACAAAAACTGTGGGAATGGTTACGTGATCATCGCAAATGGTGTTCTTCTGCATCCAGTTTAACATCCTCCTCAGCATCGACTGGAGTTGTTACGTCCAGTTTAATGTCCTTATCGATGTCATCATCAGGCGTATCATCTTCAGTTTCGTCATCTATGATATCATCGCACGATAATAAAAATTATCTAAGGTGCGAACATCCGGCCGAATTACGTGGCAAGATATTTGCCAAAATGGAGCCACAACAATTCTGTGATGCACCCTTAATACCGAAAATTGCTATACAAGATATACAGCCGTATTCAGTAATTGTATCCTGGCAAAGTCGTGAGCATTTAGGCTTAAATGGCTATGAAATAGTTTACTTTGCTTCTACTGACACAAGTGGTACAACGAATGGTGCTAGTGGGAGTGGAGTAGGGTCACCCGATATAGATGAGGTAAGTTTTCGCCAAAACGAATTAAAACAACTTTTTCCTTACGTAAGTGCTGACCTAAACTGTTACAATAAAACAAATGGCAACACACAAGCCTTTGATTGTATGTCACTGTAGTTTAAAATTGTGAGGAAATTGCCAAACCTTTTGCGATTGTTGTTGCGGCTAACAAATTACAGCAATAAAAATTTACAAAAATTACACTTTGGGGAAGCGTCACTGAGTTAAGCTAAAATGTTTTTGCATATTGAAGAGTTGTTGTTTTATATATGTAGTCCATTTAGTTGAGTGAAGGTCTATCACTGTTTTAAGTTTCAGCCAGTAATTTAGTAAAAATTAAATCCAACTTTAATCGAAAAGGCTCCAAAGCTACTTTATAGAAAATGGAACACCGTAAGGACTTTTAGTATTTTATGAGTTTAGAGTTTTGGCTTGCAAATAAAATTTATTTGAACTTAACCTTAAGCAAGGTTTTCGTCGCTTCGAAGTTGATTTCGAAGTTGCATCGTTGTTGTTTTATTTAGCTTAAGAAGCTTTGAAGTGTCATCTCTAGTGTATTGATTTGCTTCCTTCATATTAAAGAAAGTTATTGTCGGTCAAGTCCAACCATATTTTACCCTACACCATAATACATATAGTGCACGAAATTTTAGGTGGCTTTTGTGAGCTGGAAAGTAGCGATTCCGACTCGGCTGGTGTGCCTGAATCATTATTTTCAGGCGTAGCAAACATCCACACAAACTCATGATGCCCCTACTGCGTACGTGGTGTGGATATAAAAAGCCGGTTTCCCGCCGAATGTCATGGTACATTTAAATTACATTTTTTAAGGGGGTTTTAATCTAAATATTAAACAGCAATAATTACAAAAAAAAACCTTGATATTTTGAAATATATAAAATCAAGGGAAAATGCAAGCGTCCGTTTCCAGTTAGCGCCGCACGGTAGGGTATTGGTGTAAAACTAACATAAAAAAATAGGCACCGGAGACGGGGTCTATTAAACGGCGGAAAAACCAGATTGTTGTGCAGATCACCTGATGAGTTAAGTCCGTTCCAGGAAGAGAAACTGACTATTTTAATGGCAGCTTATCTTATAGTGGAACATTTTACAAGTGATAGTAGGGTCACAACTTATGTTTAGGACTTTAAAGGCGTATTGCGTCAGGTGTCGACTGGTAAGATATTTTAGAAAGGCCCTTTGTAGGATTGTGGACACCTTCAGTGTCAAGTTTTGTGTGGTTTCGGGACTCTCGCTTGTAGTGTTTCACCCCTGGATATGACAGTCCGTTCAAGGCTAAAACAAGCAAATGGGACCGCCCACTCAAGATTATTGAAGGACCTGTGATAAAGAGGAGGAAAAGGGCATGTTATCTGTCACTGCCCGAGATTGCAGAGCCATAGGGTTAAATGGTTGGGTAGAAGATTCGACGAAGGACTAGGTGATGTTTCGCAGTTTAACTGGAAAACTGGAAAATCTCTTTGGGCTCCCTTCGGAAATTAGGTGTCAAGGAAATAAGCAAAGGTGGGTCTTAAGTTAGATTAGATAGAACAGGCGGCAGGGAGAGAAAAGGATACAGCTCACTTGGGTCCGCTTAATGCGTTATCTTTGTGTTATCTGGAGGGTGGAGATGGAAGGAAAAAAAAAGCTAAGAAAAGGATAAGGACAAAGGAAGAAACAAAAGTAGGATGAAGCAGACTTATCAGTGTTATAGTGGAAATGGAATCCACAACCCTCAGATAAGTAGACTTGGCACTTATTTTTGATTTACCGATTCACAGGTCTTACTAATTTTTATCTTCTCTATTTGATGTGTTATTTTTCTTTTACCTAATAAACCCACACAATAAACCCAAGGCCTCTCTAAGTGTTGATGTATAAAAGTGTTTGCTTATTTGAATCAACCTTTGCAGCCAAACCGAACATAACATGCTACATATTATAGCAACTAAGAATTTTAAAAACCTTAACTTTTTTATATCTTTTTTTTTTAAAGAGGGGAAGAACTTTTGAATAACAAACTATTTTTAAATCTAAGCAATTTGCTTTAATGAAAAACTGTTAATACATTAGTTTATTTTTCAATACAATTTTACGCAAGATTGTTGCAAACAACACATAAAATTAAGTCTTAATCCTTAAAACATTTATATCTACTTTTATTAATTTGTTCTGTTCTTAATTCTTTTTTCTTTCGTAAAAAAACAAACAGATACGTGGAAAACGTTTAAATGGTTCTGCTAATTCAGCAAAATTAACAAAACTTAGCCCAAACACACGTTACCACATTTGCGTTATTGGAACCGGTAATTGGCTATCGGAGCCTGTGGCCATTGCATTGCAAAGGATACACTTTAATGACACTTTTCTGGTGCCAAAAGACGAAACATTATTGTCAACATCATACTCTACTGGCACTTTTGATGCCACAACATCACAAAAAAAATTATCGTCATCATTATCGTCTATATCATACACACCTCCTCACCCAGCGTACACAGGTCTATACAATAACAACAATGGCATAATGACCTTTGGCGAGCAATCATTTTTGGCCCAGCCGCAAAAACAACAAGCACTAATTGAAAATACTATTATTCAAGACAATGCTTTGCAGGAAGTGTTAAGAAATTCACGTTTCTCCACCTGTACGGATGTACAAACACTAGACTCAACGCCCAGTGTAGTAACTGATGAAAATGGTCTGGCAACCAATGGCTTCATACACTCAATACTAACACGACGATTGGGCTTAATAGTGGGCTGTTGTCTGGGCATAATTGTTTTTATCGTTATGATATCTGTGCTCAGCTACGTTAAACTGAAAAAGCAACGCATTGAAAATGCCAAAAGACAGGCAAATATGCCACCAGATTATATGTCTTATCGTCATTTTTCAATACCCAATGAGGAGTTGTTAAGAATGGGCGTTAATACTAGTGGCACTTTAATGTCGAGTGTGCCTAGTGGCATAAGTGCTCACATATGCGGCACTAGCTTAAGTACTAGTGCTGCAACAACAACAACGGCTACTACACCCATAGGAATATTGAAAATAACAGAAAATACAAGTGGCAAAGGAAATGACAGTGGTGGAGCAAATGTAAAATTACCAAATACTGCAGCAACAACAGTTAACTTAAATTCTGCTGGTAATAACATGGCTATTGCCGGTGGCAATGATACTTTAACCACAAAAACCCCAAACGCTACATCGTCATCCTTGGCATCAACAATACAACATGCAGCATCAGCAAATGAAGCTTTAGCAGCAACAGCGACTACAACGACAGCATCAGCGAATAATTACAATAATCATCAGCATCCTCTTCATCAGCATCAGCACCATCATCACAATCACCAACATACTCAGCAACAACAACAGCCTTATCAAGGAAATGGAAATGTTGCTGGCTACATGTCAGCGGGCGTAGTATTAGGGGCAAATCATTTAAATAACATCGCTTGTTAGTAGTAAGTTGAGGTTAGATTTAATTTAAATACAACTATGTATGTTATAAGCCAAAAGAAAAACTTTCTTATTATATCCAAGTACATGTGTACGTAAGTAGTTTAAGTGCGTGTGTGTAAGTATTAATTGTTAAGGCCAGAATGTATTGGTATGTATGTGGATAATAATAATTTTGTTTCTTCGTTTATGCTGTTTAGACATTTTTTTTTAATTTTTTATGTGATTTTTCATGCGTTACAATGTAGTCTTATTTTGTTAACATCTTGCGAGCATTTATCTAATATAATTTGTTGACTTTCTTTTTTTTTTTGCTTGACTAGGAAATTCTGCATAGAAAGAAAATACATATTCTAGTTTTTGAGTTTGTTTCGTTTTTGAAATGTTTAAATACGATCTTGGGTACTTGTTGTTTTTCAATAGACATATATTTCAACATTTAAATCAGAGTGTTTTGGTAGTGTTTTTCTAGATGGTAGCGCGTTGGTGTTGCATTCCGGAGAGTGTCCCAGGTTCAAGTCCCAGCTACGGCAACTACAGAAAAATAATATAAATTGCAAACTTAAGTTTAAAATAAAATGTGAAAAAAATTTCTACTAAAAGAATGCTCCAAGTTTTCAAAGTGAATTTTCTAAGGCACTCGAAGAAATTTCCTTTTCTATGTACAAAGTTTTTTTTATCATGGAAAAATATATTTTTAAATAATTTGTAGGCAAATGTAATATACCAAATATATATTTTTGGATGGGGTAGAAAATGACTTCACGAATGCAGTAACGCAAGTAGAAAAGGGAATGTAGTTGAGGGTTAAATGCTTAAGGTATATAGTAAAGTTAAAATAAATAAAATTATTGTTTTACATATATTACACATTCATAACTTAATTACAAAATCTAAAAATTTTTTAAGCTACAGCGTATTTAGTTCTTTTTTTTTAATTTTTGTTTTTCAAAAGTTGTTTAAACTGTCTATATTTGTTTACAAAAAAAAAAAAATAAATAAACAATGTCTCAGTTGGATAATAACAAAATTTTGTTTATAAAATACTTCAAATAAATTGTGGAATAAAAGTACATATTAACCAAAAACCAAAGCAGATCCGCACCGAAAACGACCTGCTTGTGGAAAATATTTTAATGTAGAGGCTGTTAGGCCGGTGTATAGCCACGTAATTTTTATTATCAAAAAAGTCTAAATAAATTTACAAGATTTTTTTTATTAAAAATAATTACGACAAAACAATAATTATGTATATCATTTACCAAACCTTTTATTTTTTTTAGGAGTCTTTAAATACCATTAGCCAATTCAAAATCTGTTTAAGTTTTAAAGTTATGAAAGCTACAGCAGCTTATTAAACTCTTAAAAAGAAAAAAATATTATTTACATTTTAATTGATAATAAAACAGTTGTTAAGTTATTAATTTATATCTGTTGCTATTTTTTTTCTGTGTATCGAGATAAATTGTATTAAGTTGTTTTTTAAATTGTTAGTTATAAAAAAAGTAAATAAAGTTGACAAAAATATGTTGTTTTTAAATTTTTTTATATCAATATTTGATTATTAAGCAATAATTTACGCAGCGTCTGGGTTACACAACTATTTTGTTTTTGGTTACTAAACACAAAAAGTTTTTACAGTAACTGATTGTAAATAGTACCCTGTTTAATAATTTTTAAATGAATTAAAGTAATAATAAACTTTCAAACTTATTTTGACAGCTATTTACAACAACAAATACACAAAAATATTAATTTTGAATTGGAGTTAATTTTTTCTGGGATTTTTAAGAAAAAAAAAAATTAACGACTATCATTTACCTTTACTAATTTTTTTTATACTCTATTTAACAGCAAAATAAGGTTTATGCTTTGAATTTTTCGTTGTGTTGTTTGTCAAGCTTGGTTAAAAAAAATCCCGTTCACCTTTCTGGATAACGCCAAAAACCTTTAAAGGGTTCGTAGAGTATTGATTATGGAATTTTTGTGGCTGGCTTCGAAAACACATTCTATTTAGGTCGTCTGGATAAGAAAAATTAGTTTTTCAAGGAAGTTTTTTTTTTAAGAAAACATATAAAAATTCTTTTAATTTTTTGTTGAATTTTTTTTGAGACAAATATTTACTTTTTATTATTTTAACTTTAGTTTAATGGTTTTAAATTCCTTAAAGTTAAAAGAAAGTAATATTTCTTTTAATGTTAAAAGAAATTTTATTTGAAAAAGCTAGTTTTTCTACCGATACTAGCCGGGGATAATGCATTTTGGAAACGAGTTACGCAGTTTAATCATCAGCACTCTTTCAATGTTAATAGTGCTTTTGTCTGTAAACATCACTTATTTAACTTACATGTCCTCCAGAAAGGAAAAAGGAGAAAATTAATAAAAAATGTTAATAATAATTTTAGCAAAAAAGAGATTAAAAAAAATGAACTAAAGCCAAAATATTAAGAAGCAGTGTTTGTTGTTATAAAATTTCAGCAAGTAATTTTTTTTGCTTTAAAAATGTATGAAAACCAACTTAAAGCGCTTTAATTGTCTGTGCCTAATTTTATATACCCTTTGGTCTTTTTGTTTACAAAGTCACCCGACCTAGGCAAGTTGTTTTCAAACCGTAAATATTATAATTATTTGTGGTGCGCTTAAGGTACAAAGCTATCATAGTTTTCGAAACAGAAAACTCATAACATTTAAACAATTGTATCGGCTTTCCTTTCCTTAAGAATCCAGAATATATACACATACTTTATGCGGTCGCAAATGGATATTTAAGAATTACAAACGAAATGACAAAATGATATACATATATACCCTTATCACCATCTAGAGGTTATAACAACGATCGCATGCGTACTATGGTTCTTAAAAAAACAGAAAACAAATTAAGCAATAACAATATACGGGTAGGATATGAAGTAAATCTATTGCCTTTGCAAAAGCATTACATTAAGATTAAGCTATAACTGTCAATCTCCTTTTATAAAAACAGTCTTCACTCTTTTTGCGTTCGAATGGTCAAACGTGTGCCGAAATCAACGACACATGTTCATACATACTTACGACCAAGCATACATGCAAAAACTTAATGCACACGTATACGTTTTTTATCCTAAAAGACTGGAGCAACCGCAGTGTTTTGCCTATATCTAGCTCCGCGGTGAACAGATCTTGCGATCATCCCAGGGATATTTCTGATAGTTAGATACCAATAAATTTTCCGTAATACTTAAATTGACTCTGGAAACTTGATTTCAACAAACAACCAGACGGACATAGCTAAATTGATTTCCCTATCTATAAGGCTCTAGAATATATGTAATTTATAGGGTCGCAAATTGATAATAAAAAAAATTACAAATGGAACGGTAAACTGATATATACTTTTATCTCTATGAGAAGGGTATTATTAGCTAATTTAAGGATTTTCTGCAAAACTGAAGAAATCGGCAAAGGTATTGACTGCTGCTAATTAAAACAAACGCAATATCACTACTACTGAAATACCTTTTTTTGGGCTACTTGACCGCGTACAGGAACGAGCGAAGATACTCATCGGCGACGTTGTTGTATCTAGTCGTCTTGATTCACTCGGACATCGTCGTGATGTGGGGTGTGTTTCGCTGTTTTATCGATACTATAATGGAACGTGCTCTGAGGAAATCAGGGAACTTGTTCCCGAAACCCGGAACTTTTTGCGTGATACACGTTTTTCTAGAAGTGCGCACCCATACGTAGTTGACTGGCCAGTGAATCGCACCACTCATTACAGGGAGAACTCCTTCTTCGGTCGCACAGTTCGTATGGGGAATAAACTTCCTAGTGATGTCTTGTCTGTCACAGTAAATATCGAGAAATTTAAATCAAATGTCCACAAACACTACTCCCCTTATCCTCCTTCCCATAGCCTATTTTCCTGACACCAACACAATGCAATGCATGTATAGGGGCCATCCCCTGAGTGCTGGTATTTAATTAAAAAAAAAAAAAAAACGAAATGCACCCTTGTATTTCTTATACACCGTTACCTCTTAAAAATAAATGCATTTTAAAATACAGTACAGCACAGTTGTTCTCACGCTTAATGGTGTGGAGTATCCACTAATCTGGCCAAGTAAAAGTTTTGGACAGCAGATAAATTTTACCTCTGCACATAAGCGTGTTTTTTTTGCTACAAGTAGTAAAGCGATGTTTGACTATTTTAAGCAAATCATTCAAAAGCTCTTTTTGGTGGTGGACAATTGCACCAAAAAAAAGGGAAACTCTTGCTGATTATAATTATTAAGTTTTATTTTTGGCTCCAAGCTACCCGGCAATTTTATAACTATTAAGACAAAATTAATTTTGAAGTTCTATGCAAATGGACTTATAAACATATAACTTATAAATATCACTAAAATGTCAAGCTCAGGGTCATCTTGATTATATGAATTATTAATTTTATTTTTGACTCAATCAATATTTTTAATTCATTTAAATATTTTTTTAATTATTTTCTATTAAAAATTTTGTTTGTTATCTATACGTTTAGATCGTATGTATATGTATGTTTAACAGTACATTAAAATATTTTTTAGGCAAGTGATATCTTAATATATGTAAGTCAGAATATTTTATAAATATCTTTATACTTTCTTAAGCAAGCTCAAAAGGAGTTTTAGAACAACTATTTACCAACTTCATATTGAATCGTTATGCTCTACGGGTTTACGGCAGCATTCCGTTTTAATCAAACAACAATATTTTCGATTATTTTTTTTACGTTTTATATTATAAGCAAAAGCAACAAAAAAAACCAATATCAACGGTTTTATGGCGTTTTTCTAGTTGATAGTTATTTTGTTGTTTAAATTTTAGGCGAATAAAAACATATTATTTGTTTTTTGAATTCCTAAAGATAAAATACATATAATATTATCATAACAAAAAAACCCAAATAATTTGAATGTTACGTAATTACGTTACAAGACTCAGTTTCAATAAATAAAAAAAAAAACTGAAAAATATCTAATATTCATAAAAACCAGGAGCGGATCTGAGAAGAAAAAAATGTGCTTATGGGAGGTATTTTCGATTCAAAATAAATATTGCAAAAATTACAATTACAATGTCGTCGAAAGTTGTTATTCCAAAAATTAATATTTTTTTTAACAGAAATCTTAAGGTTTTTCTTTTAATTTGAATCTAAAAATCTAAATCATAATGCATAAAAATTCTTCTTTTCAAAAACACATTTTCTAACTTTTCTGTAACATTTTCCTATACATAATTTTGTGTGGGTTTTTTTTGATATCCATACCAGATTCGTTCACTCAAAATCCCTTTCTGACTCGTTCGTCTGGCTGGCTGTCCAGGTATTTTTTTAAACATGTTACAGGCTGCAATTTTAAAGTTATTTTGATGAAATTTGGCAAAAGTAAATAAATCCTTTGTGCCATGCACTAAGCTTGTAGTTTGGTGATGATGGGTCAACTTTTTCCTCGAATCAATTTTTTGGGATAAAAATGATTTGATAATTAATGAACTTTTACAAAATTTTGTTTCTATCTCTATACCACTAACAACGCAATGAACATAAATATCGTCCGTATATTTCTTGATGTAGCTCTTATATATTCTTATATGAATAAGCATTTTTGGATATAAATATCTAGAATATTAGTTATTAATCGTTAAAATTTTGCACACATGTTTACCCTAATGTCTCCAACTATTAAACTGAATACAAATATAACCGATATATTTTTTATAAGGTCCCCATACAAATGTGGGCTTACTTTATTACTTGTTTTTTTTGGCCCTCGTTGGATGGTTCTTGTTTAACTTTAAGATCCATTTTACTTTTTAAAAACTTTGCTTAGTTTAAAAAATGGCCCTAATTACAGTATTTAAACCAATCAAGTGTGTGCTTTTAAATGTTTAAGCTATGTACGCCTCTGACTAAAAAATATTAAAATTTGCCTATAAATACCAGAATCAAATTTAAAAAGTATCACTTGATTTTAAAACAATTTAAAAGAAGGACTGCTCTTAACTTTTATAAATCAAAAAAAGATGAATTTTTTTCCATTTTTACTGCTCGGTCTTCTTTTGGCTGTGGGATTTGCTCAAAAGGCACCAAAGGATAGCTCTGATGATAATGGTATAACGCCGTCAGATGTGAGTGAAACCAAAGTATTGGATAAGGAAAATCCACAAGGACTTATTCAACCGTCTGGTACAAAAGAACCTCAACGGAAGAGGAAGGCTTGTAAAACCAGTAAAGGAAAAAAAACGAAAACAGTAACACGGCCAATATTAAACAATCAGCCCTTTGCGCCAAAGCTACCAGAAACAACCACAAGCATGCCAAAGGACGAAAACTTTATGCCGGACTTATGTATTAACATTGACGCAACAGAGTATTTGATCCCAGAATGGTATTTGAGTGATCCAAAAACCATAACTAAAGAAGATTTAGATGATTTTGAACAAGAAGTTGATTGGTTTAAAAAAGGTATTCAAACTTTATTTAGCTGTTATGATAAATGTCAAAAAACTAAGCAGGATAAAGGTCGAGATAACGAATTTAATGAAAAAATAAGTTTTGCCAAAAGCATCCTGGCAAAAATTAAAAAAGTAATTTAAATATTTATTACTTGATTACACACATCGCACACTTAACAAGAAACATTTAAATTTCAAAATTCACTAATTTCAAACTGTCAATAATTTAAAAGTAAAAACTGCGCTTTAAAATACATTTGGCTTAAATTCATATATTATTGTTAAATATTTGTTATAAAAACTAATCTATAAAGCAAAAAGTTAACGATGTGTTAATATTTTTTTAAAAAACTTTTTATTAACATTTTAAGTAATTATTGCTTGTTTTCTGAAGTAAAAACAATTTCTAAATAAAATATCTTCTTCCTAAAGGGTATAGTGGAGTTATAAGGAGACCTTGTGTCTACAACAACTGCTTTTAAGAAAAAATTTGGCAAAGTATTTTGTTGTTGCTAAATTTTAGCTCGGCTGTGCCGGGTCGTATATACTCGTACCCTTTACAAATGTATTTTGGAAAACCCAATATTTTGAATCTAGCCAAGTCATTTACAAACTGCAAATATTATTATAAAACTATATACACTGTGGCGGCTTTAAAGTCGATAGCTTTCTTCTTTTTTAAAATTAGAAACTTTACAAAATTTAAACTTTTGTTTGGGCGATGTTTCTTCCCGGCTTCTATCCAACAATATTTTTTTAACAAAAAAATAATACTTAAAATACCTTCGAAGAAGACATTAAATATAGCCTACCAGAGGTTTTATAACAATTGTCCATTTATATTGAGGCTTCAGTTTCCCCTGCTTCTATCCAGGCATTGTTGTACAATTATATTTGTTGGAACTTGAAGTCCATATCTGGTAAAGCTTCCTAGATATCGTGTATCCAAAATGTCATAAATTTTGACCATTTTTATGAGAGCTACCGGCAGAGAATTAAAAAAGGACCAAGGATATTGGACCTTAGTGGGTTCCTTCCTATTCTTTCATCATTTACACAGCCTAATGATGAGCCCAGAGGGGCTACCACTCCTCCCGCTCTTATCTTACTATTTGTTTTGCCAACATCAACATTAAGTTTAATTAATCTCCAAACCCCATATATATTACCTTGTGGTTCTTGGAAAAAAACGGACGAGGTTGTTGGCAGTAGTGACCTTTAGTAGCCGTTTGACACAATTCGAGTTAAACTACTTTTTTTTTAGTAAATTTTAAGTCGATAGCGGTTGCAGTTTTTAAGATACATATATCGTTTTCAGTATTATTTAAAAAAGGGTTGCTTGTAAAGGGCCACTTCCACTACTCCTATCGTACTAATTATCTGCAGAATATAAGTATTACAGTGCAATTATTTCGCAATAAATTTAAAATCGATAGCTTATATATTTCTCCGAGATAAAGCAAAAATTTCATAAATGTCGATCCCCCTGCTTATATCCTATTTCTTCCAAGACTATTGTAAAATTAATTTTTATAGCAAACTTAAAGTCACAATCTGTTTCTGAAATATTGCGCTTTAAAATTTGCAAAGAATTTGTTCAATTGTATGGGTGCATTCCCTCCACTGCTCCTATCCAACCAATTTTTTTCCATAATGTACAGTAACCCCCCGATTTACGAATAGGATACGTTCTGTGAAAGTGGACGTATATCGAATATTCGTATAGCGAGCTCAATATACATACGACATATTACTAAAAATTAATAGATACGTTCCAGGGACTAAAATTATTCGTAAAACGAGATCTATATTAGCATAAGTTTGCACTAAAAATACATAGATGTGTACCCAAAATGTTCGCTATGCGAAACCCCGTTTTTAGAAACATTTATGTATAACAAAATGATAAGGAAGAAATTTATTCGTTTTAAAAATAAAAAAAGATACATATTCATAAAAAGGAAATTTTATAATAAAAAAAACATTTTATTTTTAAATTAAAAAAAATAATTCATTGTTTATTAAAATAGATTATTTAGCATTACATATTAAAAATATTAATTAAAATGTTATATCAATTCTGATGTGCTGTATGAACTTTCGCCTAAGCTAGTAGATGGTTCTTCATCTAAACTGGCATCAGAAATGGATTCTACAGATTCTTGAACATTAGGAGCTGCAACAATTTTTTTTAGAAAAATAAGATGCTAATGAGGTTTGCTTTGCATATTTATTTTTTTCTTTGTATAATTGTCTATAGCAAAGAAGTGAGTTTTCTATTTCTCTGGAAACTTTAAGGCTTCTTTCTGTGGAAGGATCGTTTTCCGAAAATATATCGATAGCTTTCTGGATAAGAGAAAACGCCTTTAAAATTTTTTGTGTCGTCAAAATACGAGAACTTTCGCAATGCGTCAGGTTTTCCGCATTTTCTGCATCTGTGCTTCCTTCAAGCATCGCTATCAATTCTTCATTTGAAAGGTCTTCCTGTCTCGAACCAAGAACTTCTGCCACATCTTCATTGCCCACTTCATCCATACCGACTTCGTGTGCCATAGCTATAATTTCATTTTGAATTTCTTGAATGTCTTGTAATGAACTACCGAAATCATTAGTGCATTCGGGCCATAATTTTTTCCATACTCCATTCATGGCTGTTTCCTTAACTTCATCCCAAGATTTTCTAATGTTATCAACAGCATTAAATATATTAAATTTCTTCCAAAATTCTGTAATTGTTGTCCGGTTTGGGCCATCAACATATTCGATAAGATTCTTGAAAACGCGGCGCAAATAATAAGCCTTAAAGTTAGCAATCACACCCTGATCCATCGGTTGAAGTATAGGAGTAGTATTTGGGGGAAGGAATACGACTTTAATGTTGTCAGGTATGTGAGTTAGCTTATGGCTAGGTGCATTGTCAATTATAAGCAATGCCTTGTTTGAAATATTTTGTTCTAAATTAAATTTTTTCACAGAACTTGCAAAATAATTATTCAACCACTCTTCAAAAAGCTGTGCTGTCATCCAACCTTTTATATTTGACCGCCAGATAACACCAAGTTCTGATTTGTTACAACCTTTAAAGGCTCGTGGATTTTCAGCATGGTAAATTAGCAAGGGCTTTAATTTATTATCTCCTGCAGCGTTTCCTCCAAATAAAATCGTAATACGGTCTTTAGCTGCCTTAAACCCTGACGCAGATTTTTCTTGTTTGGAAATGAATGTTCTAGATGGCATTCTTTTCCAAAACAGACCTGTTTCGTCTACATTGTATACTTGCTGTGGGGTATAGCCACCGTCTTCTATAATTTTTTTAAATGTTGCAGGATAATTTTTTGCCGCCTCGACATCCGCACTTGCTGCTTCACCAGACATTTTTATATTATGTAAGGAATGACGTTTTTTAAATCTTTCAAACCAACCTTTGCTAGCTAAAAACGGCTCTGTCGTAGACCCTTCCCCATTTTTCATTATTAAATACTGGTGAAGGCTCCTGGCTTTTTCTTGAATTATAGTGGTGCTTACCGCAATATTTTGTTGGGATTGGTGGTCTATCCATACACTTAGCATTCGTTCCATGTCTTCCATTACCGCACTTCTTTGTTTTGAAACATTTTTTGCAGTTAAAGATGTTACTCTTTGCACACTGTTTCTTATTTTATCCTGATTGTTCTTAATTGTACAAACAGTTGAAGCAGCGAGGTCTAAAGCTTTTCTTATTTCATTGTTTTTCTGACCTGCTTCGAGCCGTCTTAAAACATCAAGCTTTACTTCCAATGTGATCGCTTTACGGACCTTTTTTGTACAAGAGGCGTGAACTGTAGTTCCTGTTCGTTTACCAAGCATTTTTATTGCTAAATTAATTTCCACTTAATATTACGCAAAAAATAATAGACTTTACTGATAAATGTACCTCCAACAAAAAATTATTTGACTTCACTAAAACAAAACACAACTTGCTCTAAAGAAATTTTCAATGAATGGTAGAACACAACTAATTGTTTTCAGGGAGTTCCCAAATTAAATTAAAATTTTACAATACACCACTTGCACCATGGTAAAATCACTATGTACTAGGTGGCAGCAATTGGTGTTGTTGCACAACAAAACAACAAAAACGGGAATTTTTTTGTGTAAATTTTAAACTTTTTAATTACATAACTATTGATGTTCGTAACTTCGAAATTTCATGTTCGCAAAACGAATTTAATGAATTATTAATGATGTTCGTAACTTCGAAATTTCGTAAAGCGAGCCTTCGTAAATCGGGGGATTACTGTACGTATCATAATGGAACTATTTTGTAATAGGTTTTAAGTCAAAAGCTTTTAAAGTCTTTGAGATTAAGTTTATGAAACATTTTAAAAAATTTGTGCAATTTTAGGGGAAGTACCAACTCTCTTACTCCTATCAAAAAAAAAAAATCCTAATTTAGGCAGCCATCTTCAAGGTATCTGTGCCAAGTTTTGTGGCAACAGAGGCTGTATTTACTGAGGCAATTTTTTCTATAATATTTTTGATAATTTGATACCAGAACGCTTTTTATAAGTTTTTGTTTGGCTCCTAGGACTGGATTTTAACAGACGTTCTGATGAAGAGACGTGACTATATCGACTTCCGCATCTATAGGAATCAAGAAGAAAAATTTTTGCTTCTTAATTTGGCTTAAGTTCATACATACATGTAACAGAGAATGGAAAACGAAATATCTATTTCGCCTTTTTTTGTATTTTGTAAGTTAGGACGAAGCTTACGTTTCCATGCTTTTTTGCATTAAAAGTCTCTTTGGCAACACTTGACTAACGCCCAAGCATTAATCCATCTCTCAGATGGAATGAAAAGCTTTTTTTATTATTGTTTATTATACAATAGGAGGCTTATCTTTTTTTTAATCCAGAAAATAAATGCTTTTTACGGTCGCAAGTGAATGTTGTAGAAATTTCAAAAGGAACGACAAACTGACATATACCCTTATCGCTAGGAGTACTACTGGTCGATTAGAGTTACTTCCTTAGTCCGTACAAACAATTTTTTGGTATGGGAAGTAAAAGTTGTTGAATTCCGTGGTGATTGCTTTATTTTTTTTACATTAACTTTAAGAAAAAGTGCTAACGAAATAAGTATTTTGAGCTATAGCTGCTTTAAATTTTTTAAACATATTTGGTACCTTTTACAGTCAACTGTTCTACTGAACCTTGAGATGAGCACTCCTTAACTAATATATAAGTCTCACTCTCAAAAATTTCTTAAGCTGATATAAATGATTAACATATCGCTTGCTCAATATTACAAGGTTGTATGTGCCAACTTAAAAATGTAAGAAAAGCTGAATTTATACACATGTTTTTTGCAAAATTCTGAAGGGGACAAAAACACCATGCCGCCTTCGAACCACGATTGAAGGTAGTAAATTTTCATAATTTATTCGAAAACACTATATCTATTTATCAGATGGTACTTTGCAAATATATATTCTTAAATGTCGAATGTAAATATTTAGTTTATTATACACGAAACACCCATAGTTGCCAGATAATTTTGGTCCAATATCCAAATCTTTGGAAAAAAAATCGTAAAAATTTTCAAAGCAAGTTTTGAAAATCGTTAGAAAATTATCAACCCTTAAATTTATGAGTTTAGTTACTAATAAAAAAAACGGGGGAGAAAATGCTTACAGGTAGTTTCATCAAAAGTAGTAAGAAAAGAATTTCATCCTTCAAAGCAAAATAAACTGAAAATAAAAAACCCAATCAATTAAGAAATTTTTTTACAGATTTTTATTTTAATTTTTAGGCTAAAAACAATTTTACTTAAAACAAACAATTCTTTTATAGGATTCACTTTGCAAGGATCCTATTTCTAATCCTTGTTATGTATAGTATTCTAGTTAAAAACATTTTTAATATTTTAAGCAAATACGCAATGTCTATTATGGAATGGTTTAAAATGGGTTTTCCAAGCGGAACAATATTAATTATTATTATTTTTTTTTTAGTTTAATACATTAAAAATACATATATAGTGTATACAAATACAAATATTATATTTTAGGTGAGTGTGCTTTAGAGTACTAACGCTAAAGGGCCTTAAGACACCTTTAATTTGGTACGAATGTTACGAGAACTAGATAACAATTTGTGGCTAAAGTAGCGAAAGGTTAACAGAAAATTCACAAATATTTTCTCTGAAAACACTTGTTTATGATATTTTAAAGACATACTTGCTTATAACGAAGTTTTTAGGGTTTGGATATAGTCGAAAACCGTTTTTTGGAGCCAGTTGGGTTTTTGAAGACAAATCTAGTCAAAAAAATATTACGGCATATACATTCTGTTTTTTACTTAAACAATTTTAAACTGATGTAAGGTGGCTGGTTACAAACTTTATACTTTATTCATAACACCACAAAGATTCTTGGTAGCATAGAGTAAAGAACAAATACAAATGTCTTCCAAACATTTTTTACGTTTAAATACCAGATGTATTTTGTTGTTTTTTACGCGTTAGTTATATAAGGTTATATGTTTTGGAAATTCCTTTATTTGTTAAAACTTATCTTTATAAAAACAACTTATGTATATTAAAAACGTAATATATGCCGATACATACATATAAACATATCGAACATTAAATTATAAACAGTCTCAACACAAATTTTTTAATTTTTATTAAGCCAGTTCCCAGATCAAAATTCTACTCAACGCGAAAATTTAATTGGCTTTCCAGTTAACCTTATTCTTAAAAAAAACTAACCCCAACTCATTTTTCCCATCAAACATTTTTCTACAATATACGTTCCCCCTATCTCCAGCTGCTAAGTGGGTCGCCATACTAAATTTGAAAATTCGGGTAAAAAAAACTCTAAAAACTCTTAAAAATATTTTGTAAATAAAAAAAATGGATAAAAAGAATTCTGCGTTTCGAAAGGCCAATGTGAAGGGTATATACGATTCCTCACAGCCGAATAAAGCGCTCTTAATTGTTTTAAATTTTTGCTAAATAATTAAAAATAGAACTGAATAAATACTTTGAGGAAAGACCTTGAAGCAACCACTTTTAGAGCGAAATATTGGTGTTGTCAAGATAAAGTCATGGGAACAACATAGTTTTTCAAGATCAAATTGTAAATGACAAAACTGAATGTTTATGTTTTAAACGTATTCTTAAATAGACAAGAAAACATTTCTTTTACAAAAGCTTAATAAGTTTTTGAGGTTTAACTTTCTGACATTAGGGCCGGATATTAAAGATATGCATACGAATTAAGAACTGGTCGGTTAAATCTTGAAGGGAAATTTGGAGGTACTTAAAGACAGCAAATGTTTACTCAGGTTATGTTAGGAGAACAGGCAGCCATTGAAGAAGAGGATACAGCTTACTTGGGTCCGCTTAGTTCGGTCGCTTTGTGTTACCTGGAGAGGCAGAAAGAACGAGTTGAGATGGAAGGAAAGAAGAAATTTAGAGAAGGATAGATAAAAAAAGAAAGCAAGAAAGAACAGAAGAATAAGGCAGACTTACCATGGTCTCTGGTGGGAATCGAACCCACTACCCCCAGACTGGTAGGCTCGTGCACTTACCACTGACCTACCGGGGCACCCCAGCAAATGCTTAAGAGATAACAAAAAAAAAATAAATGGGGACCCTAATTTCTGCATAAAAATTTTTTTTTAACTCCGGTCAAAAATGCTTCATTTTCGTCGGGGTACACAATTTTTTTCTCTCTTGTAAATCAACACGATCTCATGTACATACTTAAGGTGATTTTATACGAGATGTATTTTACACATGACTTGTCACTTTTACAGTTCTAGAAAGGCCGTAAGTCATATTTTTTAAGTTGAATTTTTTTTGAAATAATTATGATATACATATATACCAAAATAAACGAAGATCTCGGTTTTTAAAAGTTATACCAGTTAGAGCTTTTTTAGATTAAGGTTACGACAGGTACAGAAAAATACAAACATACATACGTTTATGTATTTAAGTATATTAAAGTTAAACAAGGCTAAAGTAAATAAAAGGTTATGTGATATTTGTAAGACTTAAACAAAAAAAAAACGTAAAAAAAAATTTCTATAAATAGTCAGTTTTTTTTCAAAAAGATTAACAAGTAATTTCAAGCCTCATTTGAGCTTAGACACAAGCGACGAGTTTTTGTGATAAACTTATAATGAAGATTATATTGTTTTATTTTGCTGGCCTTGTTTTGGCCATATCATTTGCCGATGAGCCAATATTTATTATAAGTGGA
The DNA here is from genome assembly GCA_963583895.1 of Melanophora roralis. Lineage (NCBI taxonomy): Eukaryota > Metazoa > Arthropoda > Insecta > Diptera > Rhinophoridae > Melanophora > Melanophora roralis. The sequence goes on along the minus strand of OY757190.1, from coordinate 20,028,995 downwards.
GGAAAATCTGAAATACTTAAAAATTTAACGCAAAAAATAGATCAACTAAAGGACCTTAATCAAGATTTCAACAGTAGTCTCAATTCTGATGAAAGCTTTGACCAATTAACCGCAGACTTTAAAAATCTAGTTAAAGAAGCTAAAACTTCTGCAACAAAACTAGATTTAGAAATAAACAAGAAATTCATGTCTCAAGTCGAGAGCACTTCTAAAGGAAACTCGACGCAGTTGCAGAAAATTTATAATAATGCAAACTATTTCCAAATTTTTTTTCTGTTACAGCGCATAGAAAATCGTTTAAGCAAAATTGAAATTCTAAATAAAAAAAGGTACTATGAACAAAGAGGGCTTTTTGGTCAACAGTGGTGCGGGGTCTCCTCAAACTTTAAATATTTTTTTAAGACATTTAAGAAAAGCTCGCCACTAAAACACCTTGGAATGGAAGGCTTGTTTGAAGACAAAACTAAACAAATAAATGAGACAATCGATCAGCTGTACGGTTTTCTTAAATTGGTTTGAGCAGAAATTCAAAACTTCGTGCTTTAAATTTTCAACAACTTGAATTACTTAACAATTTAATTAACAGCCTATTTTAATCGTAAATATTTTTATCGTAAATCGTTGGATCCTTTAAACGCTGCATAAATTTTGATGGGGTTTTGCACACAAATAGTTGTCACAACTCGTTAATTTTTCCTTTGATAAGTATAGACCATAAATTATAATTTTAATTTTTTTTTTCTTTCTTTAAAAACTGCAATAGGTTGTGAATTGGGTAAATAAATTAAAAATAGTTTTTTAAATTGAAAAAATTAAAATTGAATATTAACAGAAAACTAAGTTTGTTTATTTTTAAAAAAATTATACATTAAAATAATAAATAAATATCGAAAAATTTAAGGAAATAAACAACTCGGTAATAAAATTTTGTTTTTCTTCTTTCGAATAACGGCAAGCAAATACATGGATGGGTGAACATTAACCAGTCAGCTAGCTTGATCGATCTGTATCAAAATCAGAATTGATTCAAAGATTTCTATTAGAAATATCTGGGAATTTTTATGTATCAAGTGATTTTAAGATGTCTATGTTTTTTGCATTCCCTTTTCGGTTATTGTTTTGGTTATTGAGTATGTGTTTTCTTCTTTTCTCTTTTCTTTTTCTTACAGTTTATATCAGTTTGTCATTCCGTTTGTAATTTTTTAATTATCCATCTGCAATCCCATATAGTATATATATTTTGGATCCTAATAAATAGGAAAGTCGACGTAGACATGCCCGTCTATCGGTCTGTCTGTCATTCCGCCCGTCTATACGTCTGTTTAACTTAAGTTTCCGGAGTCAATTTAAGCACTACGGACTAGGTATTGGTGTCAAACTATCAGACTATCAGAAATATTTCTAAAATAATCAGTGTTAAAAATGACCAAGATCAGTTTACTATAGACCTCCATATAGGCAGGATACTGCGATTGCCTCAGTTTTTTAGAACATAATCACATGTAACAAATGAAAGCTGGCAACGCTGTTAAACATATATATATAATTTTATTACACAAAAAGTTTTTTGTAAGCTTAGACGAAGGTATGCACTGCCATATGGATGTATGTAGGTACATATGTATGTATGTATACATGCATGTATGTATATTTGTTTAAATGTATATATGTATATACAAACATGCATATAAAAAGCATTTTCATTTTAATATTTGCAGTACGAAACAACTCGGCTGAATCAGATGGCTGGGCACATAAAAAGACCAGTGTGAAGTGTATATAAGAATCGGCACTGCCGGATATAGCGCTTTTACTTGTTCTTTTTTGCGTTAAGTTTTCTTTTCTCAATGCACAGAAACTGGGACATTACACACAAAAAATTATCTGAAAAAACTTTACTTAAATCAAGCCATAGCGGTGTCAAAAGTACGTTGAGTACGGTTTTTCTTAAATCAAGTACAAAATTTCTTACTTCAAGTACAATTTTTCAAGTACGAATTTTTTACTTTTAGCCACAATTAAGCCAAAAAGGGATTGATTTAAGTTCGGAACCGTACTTGCTGTAGACCAAAAAAAGATTGATTTAAGCCTTAAACGGGATTAATTTGAAAATGAAATGTCAATTTTTTGACTTATAGAGCTTTACTAAAGAAGAAGAATTATAGATTGAATTTTTATTTTATTGATACTTCAAGTTTATAATTTAAAAATTTCATTTTTTGTACTTATCGAAGCTGAGATTCGAACCAGGGACTTTCTGCACTGCAGTACAAGCGTGTTACCTCTAGGCCAACAAGACACTTTGTTTTCAAATGTAAAATAATATATTAAAACAACAAGCTTTTTTCTGCTTGATTTGTTGAAGCAATCCGAATAGGCTTGATTTAAAAAATGTAAGTAAGGATCGTACTTAAAAATTTCAAGAAAGGTTTTGGATAAATTCAAGAATAAAATTCTTGATTTTAGAAAGCGAGTTTTCTTAAAAATAAAAAAAAAAACAATAATATTATAGATTAAAAAAAGTGCAGAACAATTTTTTTAACACAAGCTCGGCTGTCGTACTGTTGTACTATTTTACTATTATAAAGTTTTGTTGTTGTTAATGATCATCAAAAATTATGCTATAAATAAGCATACAAAAGTAATAAGTTAATTTTTTTCAGTTTAAGGTTTTTTATATATATTTTTCACATATATTTTTTTGGGAATATTTTTCCATTCCGTTGTGTGGCATCATCAGGAAATTTTATTACAGGTAAATGTTCGTTTATAGTTTTTAATATATAGTTTTCGGGTTTTTTTTACATTTTTAATAATAATAGATTCAATAAATAAATTTTATTTAAATGCAACAAAATTTTAAATCAACTTTTCATTAATATATTAAATTTTAAAAAATTTATTTATTTATAATATATGCATAATTATCTATTTTAATTTTAATTAATTTTATTTCAACTCAGTTTACAAATATAACTAATTTTTGTTTGCATTACTAGTCTCAATAGCGATTTGAACCTAGGATCTTAAGGTAGCAAGACGTACGCTCTATCTACTCAACCAATGTAGCATTCTGCTTTTTAGAATGTTAATATTACTTTTATTTTTTTTTTACCATACTAAAAACTTAACTTAACTGAACAAAACCCAAAACACCTTGTTAATCGTAAGAAAAGGCAAATAAGGATTCTACCACCAGAAATACGAGGCATTGGATTTTCGAAACTAAAATTCATATTTCTGTTAACGTTCACGATTGCTGTTTGTTTTATATACTCAACCTAAAGTGTGTTGCATACTTGCAAAAACGAGGATACAGAAGCGTTAAACTACAAAATGCCTTCGCATGCTTTTTAAAAAATTTGTAAATAAGCATTATTGATTCGATTAAATTTTTATAAAATTAAAAGCTTTAAAATTTATTGGGACAACTAAATAACAAGTTTAACCCCGCTTTAGTTTTCTAGTAACTGTGTTTATTTAAAAACAGGTAAATATTTTTTCTGTGTACCAGGAATGTAAAAAGGTACTTTTTGTTTACTTGTTTGGCATTTAGGCTCAATCGGAGTTTAAAAAAATGTATACTGCTACACTCGAAATAAGCAGGAATGTACCTAAAAAGTGCTTTCTGATCATCTAGTTGGCGTTAATAGGGAAAATATTCCTTTCTTAAATAGTATTATATTCTATATCTTGATCATTTTCCAAAAAGACGCTAAAAAGTTCCATATTATAATGCTTTCCCTTTTTAACTCCCAAGGTTCTGAAATTTGATATTAATGCAAAAAGCCTTTTATTTTCTTAAGAGCTCTCGATCGAAGCTTAAACTATATTTTTATTTTTATTGGTTTGGAAGCTACAAGTAATGACAAATTAAAATAAATCAAAAAAAGAGTTTCAAAAAAATTTTAATATTTTTTGAGACCTGCCAAATTCAATTTGTAAATCATTTTTAGCTCTGTTGGTTTCAAATCACCTTAAAATATTAACAAAATATTAGTTGTGTTCAATAATTTTCCATTAATTACTAGCAACGAGAGAGAAAAAAGAAATATTTTCAAAATTGCTCTCAAAAATATTTAAAAGTAAATGAACACTTTTAAAGTCAAAACTTGCAAGTAAATGTATTTTGTTATTGTAAACTTATAAAAATTTAAAACTTAAATTTATTTTCAAAGCATAATAGGTGTGTTCATTTACAGAAAATTATCACTTATTTTCGATAATTATTACTAGTGAGTGTTCACGTACACAAAAAATTAGCAGCTAGAGAGCCACAAAAGAGCGTAATATGTTTAGAAACAAAAATGTTTCTGATAATTTCTGCTAGTAAAAATTTTACTATCAGAAATTATTCAAACAGTCTTTCTGTCATTATGCTTTGAAAAAAAATTTAAGTTTTAAATTTTTATAAGTTTACAATAACAAAATACATTTGGTTGCAAGTTTTGACTGTAAAAGTGTTCATTTACTTTTAGATATTTTTGAGAGCAGTTTTCAAAATATTTCTTTTTACTCTCTCGTTGCTAGTAATTACTGGAAAGTTATTGAACACAACTAATGACAGAAAGGCTGTTTGAATAATTTCTGATAGTAAAATTTTTACTAGTAGAAATTATCAGAAACATTTTTGTTTCTAAACATATTACGCTCTTTTTTGGCTCTCTATCTACTAATTTTCTGTGTACGTGAACACTTACTAGTAATAATTATCGAAAATTATTGATAATTTTTTGTAAATGAACACACCTATTGTTTTTACTCATTGCATACTCAAACTTCAATTACTATTTTAATTTTATTGGGTTTAAAGTTTTAAAACATCGTATATCGTTCGACAACATCGTACTCAGCAATATGATTTTAAGCATATTAACCCCTAACCTTAATCTGGCTATCTTCATTACATTAATATTGTTAGGCTTTTACCCCTGAAATCTTTGGTTTGATATACTTTTACTAAAAACTAGTTAATTTAAGTGTAGGCAATAAACAAAGGAACAGATATTTAACACTTTGCTTACTAAACAAACTTAATTGATGATAAACTATTTATGCACTTTAAAATTAATATATTTTTTTCATAAATCTTAGGGTTTATTTTGGTTTGCGAACGCAATACATCTCACATTAAATCGAAAATAGTCTCAACTCAAAATTTAGCAGAATTTTTTTTCCCAGTGATATTCTTAACAAACACTAGAATTTCGTTTGCATTTTAGTAAAAATAATTTGAGGATAGTCTTTTTACTGTTAAATTAAATTTGGTTACACAATTGGCACCCGCATAAAGACAGAGAACAATTTTTTTTCTAACGAATTTGTTATTTCATTTAAGCAACGAAATTGCTTGAAGTAAGCATTGTTTTCATTAAAAACAATCTTAAAAATGTTTGACATAAAAAATTGCTGTTTTTTTTTAGTTTTTATAAACTAATCATGGTGGGATGATGCAAATATAAATCTTTGTTGTTAAGTTTTATTAATTTAGAAACTTAAACCATATTGAGTTTTTCCCGTAAAAATGTAAGTTATTATTTTTAAAATAATGGGTGTAAACGAACTGATTTTTTGCTTTGTTGATCCTGTATTAAATATGGAAATATAAATAAGGCTTTAGTAAATTTTAAAATGTAGTAAGCTAAGTTGACATAACAAAAATTCATTAAAATTATAATTTGTAAAAGAAACGATTATATTTGACATTTATATTGAAATCAAAATTGATTTAAGCACAAGCTAGTTTAGTGATTGTCATTTGAACTTAATGAAGAAGTTCACCCAATTAGAAAAACACTCTTAAAAAAAAAAAATCCTTTTGTATATAGCTTATAGAGAATTAAACATTTTAGGCACTTATATGTTACGCAAACTATTTGTTAAATATAACAAAAATAAATTTAAAATTAATAATAAAAAACACAAAAGTTAAAAAAAGTTTATAAGGAAAATAGCGCGGTTATATTAATCCTATAATAAAGGGAAAAAATAAATTAAAAAAAATTTTTTTTTCATTTTAATGGCATAACCAAGTAAGCAAATAAGCGCATGAGCGTTTTGCGTAATTAAATTAATTTAACATAAAAACATATATATTAAAAGGCTAATAAAATGTTAAATAATTTACAAAATGAAAGGTAAGAGATATGAATGTGGTTAACTTAAGTCTGTGCAAAAGGAAACTAATAATTTATGATTAAATAAAAACTAAAACTCAAAGAGTTTCATAAGTAAATCGAATAAAGAAAACTAGTTAAAATAAGAAACATATTTAAGTTATAAAATTATATTTCTTTTTTAACGAAAATTATTAAAAAAAAATTAAATTATTATTAATTTATAACTATGTAAGTAGTTAAGATCAAAATTTATATAAGCAAAAGATAAATTTAAGTTACTATAAATAAAATGATGCATGGTACATACTAACAACAACAAATATTTTAAAAACACATTAACGCTGCGGCCACATGTTCAAGTTTTCGCTTTAAAGTTGATCACAAATATTGTTTGCCAAATTCCTTCGAATTGATGGTTGTGACGTAGGCTACACGTAACTTGGTAATCAATTCGATCTTTAATTTTATTTCTTAAGAAACCGCCGCGACGTCTTTTACTTATTTGCGACTGAATTTTTGTACAACGACACAAAAAAAATTTACATTAATTAATTTATTAATAATGAAAATTTATTAAAAATAACTTTAATCAGCTGTTTACTTGACCATCAAGTTGAAAGGTGACTTAAATGGAAAAATTGATCAACAAGATACTATTAAGTTTGAGTGAATTACAACTTGAAAGGCAAAATTTGAACGTCTGGCTGCTACGTAAAACAAAAGGAAAGGAAAAATAAAAAAATCAAAACTCAAGAATATAATATTTCATAACAATAAAAACAAAACTAAAAAAACAACAAAAGTGTATGATATTACTTCTTCCAAAAACCACGTAAGTATGACTGTAAATTGGCATGTTATAAAATCGCGCAAAACTTAGAATTCATGTTTGGTATTCTCTGCAAAAAATGTTGGACAACATATGGTCCATTTTAGGTGTTGTTACTACATTGTTCACACTATAGTCTTTGTAATGCAGTGATGGACCATCCCAGCCTGCAAAATCGGCCAACCTCTCTAAGAATTTTAATAAACCATGTGCCAAATTGCCACTTTTTTAAAAAATTCAGTCCCATGGTGAAGCGACTATCAGGTCGTGTAATAAACTTACTTTTTTCTTTTTTCCTTATTGTCGGCTTAGAGTGTAAACCTGCCCACTTACCTTACTCAAATTTTACAGCGCAGACAAAAAACTTAAAAAATTAAATTTTTTTTAATTTTTAAGCTAGTCTAATCATGAAATTAGTTCAGAAAAAAAATATTAGCAAGCGGTTTTGTTTGCGATTTCATGACTTAGCAGGTTTTAGAATGTATATTCGCCATATCTGAATGGCTTTTAGTACATTAGTAAATAGTAGAAATTCCAAATGAAGCACACAATTTAAAATGTAGCTTTTAGCGCTTTATTAACACAAAACTCAACAAAGAAGTTTGATTCATTAAAAATAATTATAATTAAATAAAAGGCAAAAAACATATTTGTTAAATAAATAATGTGGTTTCCTATTGAAGCAAATTTGTTCAGTACATTTGCATCAATTTCAAATTTGTTATATACTGGGTGTCTGGTGGCAAACTCATATTTTTATATACGATTATTTCAAAAAGTCAGCCATGATGTCGAAATTCACGAGTAAGCATCGCGCGTTAGCTGTGGAAATACTTTTAGGGGTAATGATTCTTACGGAATTGATAGTCGACAATTATGTTCAAAGTTTGGTATTCGGCGAATACGTGGTGGACCGAATGTAAATTGAATTTGTTTGTGAGTGCAGAGAGAGAGATTCTACGCAACTGTTTCGGCTATGAATGTCCCACGGCCAGGGCTTGTCGATTTTCAAGGACTTTCGAAAACCTTGAAATGGTTAAAAGCAGCTTAGGTGAAAATGCGCGACCTTCAATGCAGAAAATGCAGCCTCACTGGGACTTCTGAGAGCGGTTATTAATAAAACTTTAAAAAGGGATCTAAAATTCCATCCCTATAAAATTCAAATTGTTCAAGAACTGAAAGGAAGTGACTTTTATTTACCCATTTTCATGAATTGATGATGGAACGTTTTCGCACTGTAAATCCCATTTTTTGGAGCGACGACGCTTATTTTTACTTAAACGGCTACGTCAACAAGCAGAACTCGTTTGAAACGTCAAAAACCATTGCATTGCTCCAGGGTTACTGTTTGGTGTGTCCTTTCCACGCATGAGATAATTGGACAATTTATTTCGAAAACTCTCAAGGCCAGACGACGGATGTCAATGGTAAAAATTATCGAGGAATGATTAGGGATTTTTTTTTGCAAAACCTGCGATCTCATCCATCGCCTTCTTTACACACGTGGTCTCAATAGGATAGGACGACTGCACGAAAATATTTGCCGAGAAATCAGCTCAATTGATCAAAGTTTACTGTAGGGTGTGGCGCAGAGCACAAGGCTCTTTTTTGAACAGTATGTTTAACTCGAAGAAAGCCATCTGGATGACATACTCTTTTAAATACCTGATGGCTTGGGCCGGCATTATTTTTGAGAACAACACACCTTTTAGAAAAATTTTTTTAGCTCTATTTAAACAGATATAAGAAAGGAGGTTATATTTTACTTTTCCCTATTTATATAAACAAGGTCATCAAATTGTCCAGTAATCCTATATATGGAAAAAATTCCGATTAAAATGCATCCGCACAAAAATATCTATGAAAGTTATATCAGCGGGCGGTATTTGTCAATCCAGGGAATTTGGGGTCGGGATCTCGAGATTGGCTTCCCTAATATCAGTTGTATAATGTTGGTTTATGTATATTTTCTCAAAAACATTTTTTAATGGAATATTTTAAAAAGAAAAAAAAAACACAATTGACGCAAACTAATAAACAAATATAGCTACAGACACACACAAACTGAACTTAAAAGCAGGTTTAATGATGACGAGGCCAGTCACTCACTTTCGCACAAGTTGGGGTTGACCTAATTTGACAACTTTTGTTCGCCTTCATTTAAGGTTCTGTTCCCAACAGAGAAAAATACAAACAATAAAATAATAACATGTTATAACAATTTTTAAATTAAAATAAGATTAAAAACAAATTTTTTTAAGAAATTTTTATTAAAATCAGTATTTCAAATCGAGTTCAAATTTAAAAATTTGTTATGCTATTTAAGTTGCGGTTTCTCTATCTAAGTTTCTCCAAGTTTTAGTTATTGTCTGTTGGCGTAACAAATTTGTTTGCTTCCTTCGGTAAGCACTAACTTTTTTATAGTAAACCTTTAATGCCCAATGTAGTGATGCTAACTTTTTTTTAATTACCGAGCGCTAAAAAGTATCAAACGAAAGTGCCAATCATTCACCCTATAGTATGTTGATGTTTAATTGCATTTGTAAAATATAAATATTTGAGGAAATTTTTATTAAATTAATAAAGTTTTTATTAATTTTTTAATGATTTTGAGAAAGGGGGAAAAATTAAATACATATTTAATAGGAATTATAAAATACCCATCAAAGACTGTACTCACAAAATAAGTACAAAAATAAATCGAATTCTCGTTAAGCACTACTTACCATTCGACTGTAAAAAGTTTTTATTTTTTTGTTTGCGATGTCCAAAAATTAATCCGATATTATTTTGGTAGTCATACCCAATAAAATAAGTACTTTTATTTTTAATGATTTAGTTTAAAAAATAAGTAGTTGCAAATAGTTTTAAAATAAGAAAAAGACTTTTTAAATTTTATTTTTAATATTTTTAATTTAAAAATTTCATTTTTTGTACGAGATTCCAACCAGGGACTTTTCGCACTCAAGCATTAGCGCGCTACCTCTAGGCCACCGAAACACTTTGCTTTTAAATGTAAAATAACATATTAAAACACAAAGTTTTGTTCTGATTGATTTGTTAAAGTAATCCGAATAGACTTATTTTTTAATAATAACGTGCTTTTAATAAGTCGTTACAAATTAAATAACAAATAGAAGAAAAGTGGCAATTATGGCTACAAAGTAATGAATTAACGAAGTTTTTGCAAAACAGTTTGTAAGTGAAGTTTTTTTCTGGGTAGAAATGCATTGTATATATCATCGAAATATTTTACAGCTTATTTTGCGATCCCCTACACGAAAAGAAAACTCGCTTTCTAAAATCAAAAATTTTATTCTTGAATTTATCTAAAATCTTTTTTGAAATTTTTTAGTACGATCCTTACTTACATTTTCTTAAATCAAGCCTATTCGGATTGCTTCAACAAATCAAGCAGAAAAAAGATTGTTGTTTTAATATATTATTTTACATTTGAAAACAAAGTGTCTTGGTGGCCTAGGGGTAGCGCGCTTGTGCTGCAGTGCGAATCTCAGCTTCGGTGAGTACAAAAAATGATATTCTTAAATTATAAATTTTAAGTATCTATAAAATAAAATATAAAATTCTTCTTCTTTAATAAAGCTCCATAAGTCAAAAAAATTACATTTCATTTTCGAATTAATCCCGTTTACGGCTTAAATAAAGCTTTTTTTGTTTACATCAAGTACGGTTCCGAACTTAAATTAATCCTTTTTTGGCTTAACTGTGGCTTAAAATAAAAAATTCGTACTTGAAAAATGTTTTCTTGGAGTAAGAAATTTCGTACTTGATTTAAGAAAAACCGTACTCACCGTACTTTTGACACCGCTATGGCTTGATTTAAGTAAAGTTTTCTTAGTTAATTTTTTGTGTGTATGCACAACACTAGCTTACAATCATGTGTTTCTAACGGTTTTACATGAAAATTTTTTAAGCCTGCCCGCAACATTAATACCAGATAGTCAAGAAAAGAAAAGAATATATAAAAAATTGGAAACAGTTAATTTTTTTATATATAATGGTAATTTACTATAATATCTCACAAACAGCTACAAGTGACCCGAAGTTAATTTAAAGTTCGTCACTATTGGCAACACTGAATACAATTCGTAAACAATCCGATATTTTAACAAAAAAAAGACTTAATACACTTTTTTTAGTGTTTTGGTTACAAACTAAACTTTAATTTCAAACAAAAACCATTGATCATGCATTTTGGGCAATAAGGGGCTCAAATCATGCTGCAATTATCTTACAAGGTATAGTCACTACGAGAATATCTACAACAAGAACGATACCAAATTTAAAAAAAGTAAAAATCCTGTTTTGACAGTTTAAATAGAATAAACAATTAAGACCATTCGTTTTAATTTACATTCGTTACAGTAAGCAAACTCGAGAAAAAAATAGTCAGCTGTTGAATCGGCTGTACCCTTTAAGATAATTGTACCATGGGCTCAACAAAATTTATGCCACTAGCTAGTACACCAAAATAAAAAATACAACTGGCCCAATTTTGGTACAGCCCCCATCAAATGCCCTCCTTCGCGTTTTTAAAATTTTGCACAACATATTATTCTTTATGCCATCAACTATAAGACTGAATACAAATATTATTCGCTTATTTTTTTTTAAACAAAACCCATTAAAAATGTCGTGTAGGGTATAATATGGTCGGCCTTGACCAACTATAATTTTTTGACTTGTTGATTTTACGCTACCACCATCACAATATTAGTATTATGGCATTAAGAAAAGTTCATGAAATTGGTCACATATACCATTTGTATGACGTCAAGTACAAAACACTTTTATTTGCTTAAAAACTTTTTTTTTTAATGTTAAATGTGTAAAATTCAAAACTCATTGACGCAATTTACCAAACTACGTACGTAATATTTTTTTAACAGAAAACAGCAAACGTAAATATCTTAACGGTTTTGTTGCTTTTTTGTACACTAAAAAACAAATAAAAATTCCCATAAATAGTAGTTTTTAATTCTAAAATTTTACAGTTAAATTCAGTTATTCCTAAAGTTTAATTCAAAACAGCAGAACAAGTTAAGATTTTGTACCCAAATAATAATGAATTTCTTATTGCTTTTATTTGTTGGCCTTACTTGGGACAAAATTGTTGCTGATAAACCAACGTGCACTATAGGTGGAGAAGAATATAAAATACTTCAAAATTTAACTCAAGAAATTAATCAACTAAAAAATCTTAATAGCGATTTTAAAAGATTAACTTCTGAAGGAAGCCTCAATAATTTAAATGAATCCTTTAAGAAACAATTTGAAGTAGCAAGAAATTTAACAAAAAAGTTTGCATCGGAAATAGACAAAACTTACAGTCAAAATGTTATTATTTCACAGCTTATGAAGGATATTTTATCCCATATTGATATTCTTAATACGCAAAGGTATGCAGAAAAAAAAGCTACGCTTTCTGGTAAGCCCGTCTCAAATTTTAAAAAATTCTACAAACAATTTGGACAAAGTTTGCCAAAGTTTGCTGGAGTCGTGGACTATTTTCCTGAAAAAACCAGCGAAATAACTAAAGAAATTGATAGGATACTAAATGTTATTGAATCCTGCAACTCCAACAAAATGATATGAATCAAATAAACAAACAATTTCACACATACATACCTTCAATAATGCAGAAATTAGAAACTCTATCTTTAAAATATTTAACCGGTACAGACCATTTTGTAAAGTAAAAAAATATAAAATCAAGCAACCTTCAAAAGCAATAAAATAAAAATTTACAATTAAAAGAAAAATACATGTTAGTTTCTTACTTAGATAGGTAGATATTAGGGAAAGTTTATTCCATCAACCAAGCTGAGAATCGATTTCTAGGCGATTCTATCTTCTGCGCTGCTTCTCCAATTTCTGACATCAAATATAGGGATGCTTTCCTCAACTGGATTTTTTCAATCGGATTCAGTGGTCCCCTTCTGCGTGATCCGTCACCAGTTTCTCATTGAAATGGCTTCTTAGCTGGAGTATTTTTATTCTTTCTAACAACATGACCTAACTAACGTTAAGGTTAAACTCATAACTATGTCAATGTCGACAAACAGCTCACGCTTCTTACGACACTGACGTTCTCCGTCAACGCTGATTGAATCATAAAATGTTTCTTTCGAAAACTCCAAGCACTGCTCCATCTGCTTTTGCAAGTACCTATGCTTCAAAGCCATATAAAAGCACGAGTAATATCAGTGCCATATAGAAAGCGAATTTTTTCTGAAGGGAGGTGGCTTTGTTTTTAACTGCTTACGTAGTCCAAAGTAGCATATACAAGCAAATATTGTTGTTCTTTTTAAAACTAAACTGATGTTGTTTGTTTTGTTTATGGCATGCTATGGCATGGCCGAGGTAAATTAAATTGTTGGCTTTTTCAGAGTTGTAGTTTTCAACAAACAAGCCGAAAGCCCTACCTCTAAGGAGTACTAATGATGAAAGTCCCTAACTGGCTTTAAAATGCATTATAATTGCCTAGTATAGGAAGGAATTTGAAGTCCGCAGTACTTAAAAAAGTAAAAAAAAATACATTTACCTAAAAGTTTGATCTATTTTTGACGTCATCATAAGACCACTTCGCTTTAAATAAGTCGTAAAAGCTTTCTGAAGACGTCAAAATTACGTCAGACATACATGTTCATGTAGCTTTTAACATTGCGTGTTGCAGGATTTACTTTGTTATTATTGTTTTTTTTAATAAGTTTTAAATGGAATCTTAAGGCAGTTAAATGAAACTTCATACTGCATTAATAAAACCCAACAAGATTTTGGAAGCATTAAGTAAATAATTAACGATATTTTTGAATAATGTTTACGAAATATAATGGTTTAAAAACATGCCCTTGAAACAAACATTTAAAAATATATCTAAATAATAAAGAGGCTTTTAAACTTAATATACATATGGAAAATGAAAAGAACCACAAATACATTAAGATCAAGTGTAATATGTTGTTCTTATTGTAAGTTATTTTTTTTAAATTGAATATAAATAAACAGAAAATGTATTCTCTTATTTGTCAAAGTGTTTTTGATAAAACACGTAACGATTGTGCTAAAAACAAAATTACACAATAAAATAAGTTTTTTTTTATGGCTTTATAATAATTGGTACAGATAAATCAATTATCTTAGACGTAAGCAGATACTCAGCTTACTAGATCTATTTTTTGGGAATATATTCATGTCAGAAACAAAAACCAAAAACTTACCAACCAAATTATTTTAGGGTATTGCAAGACAATGCAGAGGAACACTTTTAACCTTTTAATGTGTTTCCCTTTAAAATTATATTTCTTAGGATAAATAAGTCCTTGAGTGAGCAAACATTCAAAATATATTAAAATAATTAAAAAATTCCTTGCATGAGCTCTAAGTTTGTAGAGAAATGTGAATTTCAAAGTAGCTAATCTCCAACATTTTTTATAACAACATTACCCTAAATGATTTTGTTAGTATTTAGTTAGAAGAAAATGTCGCTGTTATCTTATAAATTAAACGTTTTAAAACTACAAAAAAAAAAAACAAGATCAAGTTTTTAGTGTTGTTTTTTTAATTGCTAATTGTTCACTTTTAATTTTATTTTCATTTAATAAGCTAAGAAAAGACGTTTGTTTTTGAAATTTATAATTTGTCAATATAATTTATTAAAAAAGTACTACTTAGTCTTAAAAGTGTTAACTTTCAAAAGTTGTTGTTAATAAACAACAACTGTCTAAACAGAAGCAGATCCGCAGCAGAAAAATTTCTTTGTGGGAATATTTTTTAATGCAAAAGCCAAGATCAAACTTTTAAAGATATAAACTACTTTTTAAGCAGAGTTTAAAAACAAATATTTTAGTTTAAAAATTAAATTCCAAGGCTTGCTTTTAGAAATATTAATCTAAATATTCAAGGATTTTTCATGTAATAACACATTTAAAAAAATTAAAAAAATAATAATATTAGGGGCAAATGAAATCTTACATTTATCGTAATATATTTTTAATGCTAATAAAAAGATTTCGTGTAAAACGGTAAAAAATTTCTAAGCACATAAAAAAAGAAAAATTGTCTTAATTACCAAAATGATTGACTCAATCAATAAAATGTTTAAGTTTGCACCTATCACTAAAATGATTATAACAATTATTTTAGGAGTTTCAATTTTCATTTATGTTAGCGGTATACTGTACCTCGTACTTACATGAACGATGCTAGGTCTTAAAAACGGCATTATAAAAAAAAAAATATAAAACAAAAAAAATCACTTGTTTCAACTTAAGGCATTATTCTTTATTGCCATAGATATGTTTGAAGTAAGCCCTTTCTTAGTATGAGATGTAAAGATTTGGCAATCATTCAAGTGGATAGTGTGCATCATGTAACAGGGCATTATACGCATGTCGTAATTTTTCTTCTATCAATGTTGCTTGGCAAGTTTTTGTAAAAATCTCTTTATTAAATTAAAAATTCCTTGAGTTGTTATATAAAAAACTAGTTTCATATAATAAGAGAAATGTTATAAAAGAACTTGAGCCAGAATTCATAAATAAAGCTTGACTTAAAAATTCGTTATCCTCATAGAATTTCTGTGAGCAACTCTAGCTTATAATATTTAATTTATAGATAAAAACTTAATTTAAAACAAGTAAGAGCGCTATATTCGGCTGTGCCAAATCTTATATACCCTTCACATTGGTCTTTAAGTATACCCAGCCGAGTAATTTTGTACTGCAAATATTATATTAATAAAAAACCTTGTGCGAGTTTTAAAGTCCATAGAAAACTTTACAAAATTTTAACGTTCGTATGAATAATAGAAATACATAGATGAAGAAGATTTGAGGTCGAAAGTTTTAAAAGTTTTCGACATTATCCATATTTAAGGGTTAATAAAACTTATTAAATGTTCTAGTCCCGCTGCTCTTCTCCAAATTTTTTTCCAAAATGTATAAATTATTTGGTTATTACTTTTTGTAGAATATTCGAAGTCGATAGCTGTAATAGTTTTCCAGAAGCGTATCGAAAATTTTATAAAAATTGTTGATTTGTATGGGAGCTACCCCTTCTTCACCCCCCATCCGAAAATTTTTTCTTTAAAGCGTAGGCCTTGTGCTCTAATTACTTTTTGTAGAACATTTGATGTGGATATCTGTTATAGTTTCCGAGATATAGCGTATCGAATATTTCATACAAATTGTTAATTTGTATGGGAGCTACCCCTTTTTTTGCCCCCTCTCAATAAAATTTTTCTTCAAAGCGTAGGCATTCTTGCCCAATTACTTTTTGAGACCATTTCATTTCGATATCTTTTATAGTTTCCGAGATATAGCGTATCGAATTATTTATAATAATTGTTGATTTGTATGGGAGCTACCCCTTTTTTTGCCCCCACTCAAAAAATTTTTTCTTTACAGCGTAGGCATTCTTGCCCAATTACTTTTTGTTGAACATTTCATTTCGATATCTTTTATAGTTTCCGAGATATAGCGTATCGAATATTTTATAATAATTGTTGATTTGTATGGGAGCTACCCCTTTTTTTGCCCCCACTCAAAAAATTTTTTCTTTACAGCGTAGGCATTCTTGCCCAATTACTTTTTGAGACCATTTCATTTCGATATCTTTTATAGTTTCCGAGATATAGCGTATCGAATTATTTATAATAATTGTTGATTTGTATGGGAGCTACCCCTTTTTTTGCCCCCACTCAAAAAATTTTTTCTTTACAGCGTAGGCATTCTTGCCCAATTACTTTTTGAGACCATTTCATTTCGATATCTTTTATAGTTTCCGAGATATAGCTTATCGAATATTTTATAATAATTGTCGATTTGTATGGGAGCTACCCCTTTTTTTGCCCCCACTCAAAAAATTTTTTCTTTAAAGCGTAGGCATTCTTGCCCAATTACTTTTTGTAGAACATTTCATTTCGATATCTTTTATAGTTTCCGAGATATAGCGTATCGAATATTTTATAATAATTGTCGATTTGTATGGGAGCTACCCCTTTTTTTGCCCCCCCTCAAAAAATTTTTTCTTTAAAGTGTAGGTCTTTGCGTACAATTATTTTTTGTAGAACATTTTAAGTCGATAGCTGTACAGTTTACGAGATATAGCGCATAAAATATTTCCCCTAAATTTCTGCAATTGTAGGAAAACTACCCCTTCCCCTGGTCCAATCTGAAAAAACTTTTTCCATTATTTAGGTCCCTTCTTTCGGAGTATCCGTGCCAATATTTGTGGCAAGAGTGACTATACTTACTGAGATATATAGGGACATATGCACGGATTTTGTCCTAAAAAAAATGGGTTGCTCTGGGTTTTCGCTTATATCTCGGTCAATAGTAAACCGATTTTGCTGACTTTAAATAGCGATTGTCTCCAGGATATTTCTAATAGTTTGACACCATTAACTGGTCTGTATCTTTTTATTTGACTCCGGAAACTTGACTTCAACAGACGGACAGACGGACATCGCTAAATCGGCTTCCCTATCTATAAGGATCCAGAATATATATACTTTATGGGGTCGCAAATGAATAATAAAGAAATTACAGGGTTGCACTTCGAGCTTAACTCAATTAGTGAAGCAATTTAGTACTAATTGATTAATTACGCAATTAAAGTCTATGTGTGAACATGGTGTTACCAGAAATTATTTCAGTGCGAGTCGAATCTTAGTTTATCTATCTTTCAATAATTTCTTAAAAAGTTTTTCCAACTGCTAATGGGTATTCGCTAGGAACGCATTACTAAATGCTACTTTGTTAACTTTGAATGCCCCTCTGTTTGTAAACAACTAAATTAAGAATCAATAAAAAATGGAAATGGTTCATATTGTTTAAAGATCC
The DNA here is from genome assembly GCA_963583895.1 of Melanophora roralis. Lineage (NCBI taxonomy): Eukaryota > Metazoa > Arthropoda > Insecta > Diptera > Rhinophoridae > Melanophora > Melanophora roralis. The sequence continues at coordinate 20,011,182 of OY757190.1, read as the reverse complement.
CTCAAATCAAGCAAATTTTTCGCCCCAGCGTCAAAAGAAAGTATAACGTTAAATTTAATTATAACGTTAAATTGCCGAAATAAAAAAAGAAATGCATGGGCATTTTATGATAATTACATGATATCTATCGCTATCTCAAGGATTTGAAACAAATCTCACCCCAAACGTTTAGTATCTGGAAATAGTAGTTACCATAGCAGAATAAAATTATCAACCTTATTAACAATGACTTTTCGTGGAAAATAAATTAATGAATATAATTAAAGCAAAAAAGGTAATTGTTATAAAATCTTAAAAATACAAGTAAATAAAAATATCATCCTTTTTGGATGGCTTGTCATTTATTTTAGAGCAATAAGACATTTTAATAACATAAACAAAATATAAACTGAAGCCTCTCATGTAGCAGAGGTGTAGAGAAAGATCAATGTCAAAAGGATTAATTACAAAAATAATTCTCTTTGCAGAAATTTTTAGAGTTAAGAATTTACAAATATAAGTGTAATATAGCACATAATTAAGAAACCCAATAAGCCGTTGAGCTGTTAATAGAATTACTTAGAAATTTAGATCCAAAGAAATTATTCTTAGAACAGCAAAATCTATTAAGGGGATTAAGATAATTATTGCTTTACATCTTTTTGTTAATTTGTTACTCCAAGGCTAACAAGACCAGGTATCTCTACAAGCAGAACATTTGGAAAAAAGTAATAATCCTTAATAGAGTGGCTAGTGTAGGGTAAGCAATCTTTTTCAAGATAATTCTTCAATAAAATCTTATCAAAATAATATTAAAAAAATAATTAGATTGATAAACTTTAAAGAAAACCTAGAAATTAAAAATTATTTAAAAATACGCTTAATAAAATTTGTAATAAATTGCACCAGACATGGCGTAAAAAATGCATCCTTAATGTTCAAAATCATGCTGACGACTGATGATCAGGAAAATAAATTAGAAAACTATGACAATGGTGAGACAAAACTTATGTATACGAAAAAGCATGCTGCTTTTATACCAGAGATCTTCCCCGATCTGCCGAATGTTCAAAAATTTTCTTCGTCGGTTTAAAGCCAGCTCCGTGACGGATGAAGGAATACACATACAAACATATTTATGTATATATATATACTCATGAATGAACAATGCATTTGCACTTACATTTTTACGCCCGAAATCTCCACTCAATTATTTTACTAATGCTTAAATATTTCAAAAATAATAGACTGAAAAAATAAAGTTACAAATCTAAATCAAACCGGAAAAACAGAGCTTAAATCTGAACCAAAAGAAATTATTAAACTCGTTTTTTTACAATAAACCCTCAAAAAGAAACTAACTGTATATTCATGAGCTTATCTTGAATTTGCGTTTTTTTTGCTGCCTTTACTTGGAAAACCACTACATAATCTATCCCAGAAGTCATTTGAATGATAAAAAGTGTCAATTTTTTAACAAACAGTGCTTTTAGATGTCACATTGAAAAAAGTGTTAAAAATTTAATATTGATTTTCTTAAATCAAGTTTATTTGGATATTAAAATATCAAACAAAAAAAATTGTTTTTGAATATATTTTAACATTTTAAGGCAAAGTTTTTGCTGTTGCAGTTTGAAGAGTCCTAGATTCAAATCCAAGATTTGGCAAATACAGAAATCAAATTAAAATTATAAATATTAAATATGTATAAAATAAAAATAATATATAAACTTCTTTTTTTAACAAGTTTCGAAACCTAAAAACAATGATTTTTGAAAAATCATACTTGGTTTAAGAAAATCCGTACTTACTATACTTTTGACAACGCAACGGCTTGATTTAAATAATGGGTACTTGGCTTTTTTGCTTAAATATTTTACGTTTATATGAATAAAAGATTGTGCAATTTAAGGTCAACAGAAATGATTTAAAATATTTGAAAGCCATTTAAAGTTAATTTTTATAAAATAAAATTGCATATGTATCTTTTATTAACTAAAATGCAAAAAAGCGTATCAAACAAAAATAATTCTTTTACAGGAGAAGTAAAAACTTTAAGAACGAAAATTTTAAGCATTCAGAAAAACATGAATTGATTAGTCGTCCATTTATTTTTAAAACAATTTTCAAAGAAACCCAAAAAAAAGATTTCATAAATTTGTGTAAAGATTCTCCTTTTTCATAGGTTAATAGGTAATAGGAAAGGGAATAAGAAAGGCCTGCAAGACTACACAGAAAAAAAATAACAAATTCTAAAATCAAGAATTTTATTCTTAAATTTATCCAAAATTGTATTAAAAATATAAAACTCTTCTTAAATAAAGCCGCTTTAAACCATCTTTTTAGGATTACATCAAGTACGCTATCGAATTTAAATCAATCTTTTTTTGGCTCAAACCTGGCTTAAGAAATTTCGTATTTTGTTAAAACAAAAAAAAGCTCACTGTTCTTTTGACACCTCTTCGGCTTAATTTTATTACAAAAATTTTCTTTAAAAACATAAAAATTTTAAATAACTCCTTAAATAGTGTTTGGTAATATTTGGAAGCAAATCTCAAACAAAAAGAGCTAGGTTAGTCAAAATGTAACTAGTGGTTCCTCGCTCTAATATAGCAAGCTCAAATACATGGTTAGCAAAAGCTTTGCACACATTTCCATATGTTGTTGTTTTAAAAAAATTTAAATCTAATTGTTGTAATTTTAGGTACCAAAATTGAAAATTAATTTAAAAATGAATTTTTTGAGAACCAACCAAATTCATCTACTAGGTAAAATAACAAAAAAATTCTAAATCACCTACAAAAATGTTGTTCAACACAACTGCCATTGGAACGCATCTTTAAAATTGGACAACTTTAATATTGGACTTTTTTGCATTTGTTGAACATTTATTAAAAAAACGCTCCTTTCACTTTGTAAGTTTATAAAAGCAAAATTTTGTAAATATATATAGTTTATGATAGATAGTTCATAATAATTAATAAAAAACTCGATTTTGAAAATTTTGTTTCATAACAAACAAAGCGGTTACGTTATTAAAAGCAACAAACAAAATAAACTAAATTTGCGCAGTTGCTATTTACATATATCAATTACGAATTTTATAAATGTTGTATTAAAAAATTAAAAATACTTGCCTCTAATGAATTTTGCAATTAGTTTTGGCCGATACTGTATACAAATATATAAATTTTTTATTCGCAGTAAATATTCTAGAATTCAAGTATTTATAAAATATTGCATTATTGTTTTCTAAAAGTTTTAAAAAAAAATATTTGGCCATATTTTATGCAAACAAAAACTTTTTTTCGAATTGAAAAAGGATGTGAGTTTTAGTTTACAACATGACAAAAAAGAATAAGTGAGAGACTGTTTGAATGGGCTATATTGTTATTTAAAACATGATAAATAAGAAAATAAATATAGAGTTTTAAAAAAGTTTAAACTAAAAATCATATGTATTCATAATGAATTGAATAAATTTTTTAAAATTTTTTTTTCAGTTTGTAAGGAAAAATGTTTTTGTTATAGAAAAAACAAAAGTTAAAAAATTAAAAAATAAATATTAATGCAAAGTTAAAGCAAAAACAGTGTCATGCTTAGCACATAGCTAACATATATGTAAATAAAAGTTATCAACAAATTTTTGTAAAATTTATGACTTTATAGGTTTAAATAAAAGAGATTGTAGGTATAAAGGTTATAATATAAGTTCTGCCTGGAGAGTATTCTGTTGCAGGTATATATGTATATATCTTTCCCCTTATTATACCCTTCACATAGTGATAAGGGTATATAATTTTTTTGTTTGTAATTTATTCACTTCAAACCATATAAAGTATATCTATTCAGATAGGAAAGTCAATAAAGCCATGTCAGTCTGACCATCTGTCCATCTGTGTGTCTGTGTTCTCGTATATTTTTGTCTCTGTTGAACTCAAGTTTCCGGACTCAAATAAAGTTGCTGCACAGAAAGAAAACTCGCTTTCTAAGATCAAGAATTTTATTCTTAAATTTATCCAAAATCTTTTTAAGTACGATCCTTACTTACATTTTCTTAAATCAAGCCTATTCGGATTGCTTCAACAAATCAAGCAGAAAAAAGCTTGTTGTTTTAATATATTATTTTACATTTGAAAACAAAGTGTCTCGGTGGCCTAGAGGTAAGGCGCTTGTACTGCAGTGCAGAAATCCCTGGTTCGAATCTCCGCTTCGGTAAGTACAAAAAATGAATTTTTCAAATTATAAATTAATTATAAAATAAAAATAAAATATAAAATTCTTCTTCTTTAATAAAGCTCCATAAGTCCAAAAATGACATTTCACTTTCGAATTATTCCAGTTTACGGCTTAAAATCAATCTTTTTCACGCTTACATCAAGTACGGTTCCAAACTTAAATCAATCCGTTTTTGGCTTAATTGTGGCTATAAGTAAGAAATTCGTACTTGAAAAATTTTACTTGGAATAAGAAATTTTGTACTTGATTTAAGAAAAACCGTACTCACCGTAATTTTGACACCGCTATGGCTTGATTTAAGTAAAGTTTTCTTAGATAATTTTTTGTGTGTAAGGAAACGTTTTGCCATCAAACAATCAATAATATCTCTGGGATAATCGCTATTTTAAACCATAAAATTCGGTTCGGTTTTGACCAAGATATAACTAAAAACCCAAAATAACCCATTTTTTAGGGCAAAATCGGTGCATATATGCCTGTATACCTCAGGTAATACTTTGTATAGGGACCTAAGTTACAGAAAATTTTTTTTTCATGAGATCATTACATCTGCACAAATCTATAACAAAATCTATAACAGCTCCAGAATTCAATTGTTCTGCAAGAAGTATATTTACAATAATGCGTTCGTTTTGGAAAAAAATTATTTAGACAGGAGCAGCGGGAGGTGCAGCCGCCATACAAATGAACAAGGGCCAAATCATCGCATTCGATTCGAATCGAAATTTCACTCCATCGGCTTCAACACTGGCGAAAATATTTTTTTTAAAGTACTTGCAGTACGAAATAACTCATCTAAATCAGATGGCTGGGTATTTAAAAATACCATTGTAAAGGGTATAAAGGATCCAGAACAGCCGAATACAGCGTTCTTCCTTTTGTTTTTTTATTTATAACACACAAACGAAGTTTCTAAATAAAACATTTTTGTCGGAACTTTTTCAGATAAAAGGTTTTAAAATTAAGCAAAATAATATCCAAAGATTTATAAATTAATATTCCTTATAAAAGTTATATCCTGGTTTTTGGATATGGATTGAAAATTTTAAACCCATCTTAATGTTTATATTAATGGGTTTAAAATATTAGTACGGAAGTTTAAAAAAAAATTGTTTAAGCAAGGCGGGCCATATATTTTAGATCTTGTGACAACCTTAAATAAATGTCCTTTAGATGTAAACCTTATCATCAAAAATTCCACAAAAAAACTCTTAATATCCCACAAAACTTTTTAAATTTTAAAGGCTTTATGCTATTAATCGTATTGTGTTTTGTGCCTGATTTGCCCAGCATGAGGGTCCTTCTTCCTTCTTAAGTATGAATGGATAATGTATGAGGGTATCTTGACACATTCATATATCTTTTTGAAGCAGAAGTGGTCCTACCAAATCTTTAAAAAATAGGTCCATAATCAACTTCTGTTTTACATAGGAAATCAATAAAAAAGTATTAGTACAACATGGTTCGGCTAGATGGACTACTATTTTATAGTTTATTTTTTCTGGCATAACACCAAATATTTTTGCCATACTTTTGGCCAATTTATTTTATTTTTAGTTTGGTGCAAACAAAAAAGCAATAAAAAACCTAAAAACAAGTAAAAACCCCTTAAACATATGCTTAGTTTTATTTATTTTTTTAAACAGATATGTTTTTTTTGCCTAGTGCTATCTTTTACAGGGACGTCATTGATTAAATTGGACACTTAATGAAAAATGCTGAGTTAGAGTTTTGTTTTTAGTTGAAATTATTTAGTTGGTTATACTACGCCTAAAGTAATTGCATTTTTATAGTAACACATATCACGTACATATGTTAACTCTCAAAACTTGGAATAAAAACACATTTAAAACATGTTACAAATATTATGTTGCGGTACCGTCACGTACACAAAACACATATGTTGCCATAAGGGGTTTTTAATTGATATAAATATAGTCCAGAAGCCATGAAATGAATAAAGGTGTGCAAGTTTATGAGAAAGAAGATTCTATGCAGAAACAACAAAAGCTTAAAAATAATATTGTTCGTGTGGTGTGAGCTGATTTTGTTTTTCAAATTTGAAGCCAATGTAAAGGGGTGTCAAGGTAATAGAGTACAACAATGCAGCTTTTTTGTACTTAAACTATTGAAGCTTATATTTTTTCCGCAATTTTTAAAATATTTTTTCTTAATAAAATATATTTAATTAATTTTTTATTAACAATACTTTTAAACTAATTTCGTTCCTTTAAAGCACTTACTTGCTAAGGCGGCTATTACAGAACGTTTGCTCTATTAGCCGGAATTTGAACATATTTCAGAGCGCTTAGATTTTCTACACTTCTCCTCTAGTTTCTGACACCACGTTTCGAGATGTGCTCCTCATCTTGATTCTTTAATTGGAGCTTCGGTCTTTCCCTTCTGCCACCAGCTTCGAATTCAATTACTTTCTAGCTGGAGCTTCTTCATTCGTTCTAACCACAATACCTAGCCAGCGTAAACATTGCATTTTATTACGCATAACTTTATCAATGTCAGCAAACAGATCATATATCTCACGGTTTATTAGAGACTGGTATTCTCTATCCATGCTTCAGAAGCATAAATTAACACGGGGGTATCACTGTCTTGCAGAGAGTGATTTATGTTTGTCGGAAGGTGGCTTTACTTTTAAACAATTTACTTAGTCTATATATTGGCCAATATTGTTCTTCTTTTTATCTTAAAACTGATGTTATTTTGGTAATGGCGGTGCCGAGTTATATAAAATCGTTGACTATTTTAAAGTTGTAGCTTTCAACTTCCACTGTCTGCCCAAGTCTTCTGGACGTTTATGCGTTGTCAGACCCACTTAAGCTGATTCTTTCTCGACTTTTTCAAAGGTGAAATATACTTCTCACAATGTTCGCCCCATGATGTTGATATCGTCAGCAAAAGCAAGAAACATGTGCTGTTTTGTGAATAGTGTGTCAGTTCTAGTCACAGTTGCGTCTCGTATAACATTTTCAAAGAGAACGTTAAAAAGAGTTTCGTGTGCGCTGTCTCTTTTTCCGAAACCTCGTTTGGTACTGAGAAGTGTGTATCAGTTAAGGTCATCCTGCAGAGTCGTCCCAATTTTGCAGAAATATTAATCTCACACATAGCTTGAAATATCTTTGTACGTATAGGGCTGTCGAAAGTGACCTTAAAGTCAACAAATAGATAGTGTGTGTTGATCTGTTTTTCTTGGGTCTTTTTGAGGACTTGGTTTAGTGTGTATATCTGGTCGGTGGTGGGTTTGCCAGGTCTGAATTCGCATTGATATTGCCCCATTATCTCGTCAACTTTTGATTTCAATCTTTCCACAATACGCAGGATAGAATTTTGTAACTATTGGGAAGGAGACTTATTCTTCTATAGTTGGCAGATACTGTCTTGTCTACTTTTTTATTCACCGAACATAAAACGCTGATGTTTCAATCATCGAGTGTGCGTTCCTCTAGCCAGATTTTACAGCAAGCTGATAAATTATGCCTCATCAGCCTGTTGCCTCCGGTCTTTAACAGTTCAGCTGGTAACCAATCGGCTCCTGCTGCCTTGTTACTCTTAAGCCAGGTAACTGCTTTTTCGACCTTATGCTGGCTTGATGGTATGTACTCATTACCGTCTACTGGGATTGCTTCTTTGATATCTTCATCGTTACTACCATCAGATACCAGCAGGTGGGCAAAATTTTTTTTCCATATTCTTATAACACCATCTTTATTAGTCACCAGATCTACTTCTCTGCAGGAGAATGTACCTAAATATATCAAAGCCTTTTGTTTGATGTTTTACTTTCTGGTACAATTTTCGGACTTCGTTCTGACCATTAAACATCTTAATACGTGCCTTTCATTAGTTTAACCAAAATTTATTTTTTTTCTCCACATATATTTTCTTTACCTTAGAGACTATATTTTTATAAGAAGCTGAATTTTTTCTTATAGACGGCTTATAAATTTTCTGCTAGAAGTTATTATAAGTTTTAAAGTTATTTAAAGAAAACTGGAACAAAAATTAATTTCGTGCATGTATTTGATTCGTATTTATATCGAAATTTCCAAGATGATTTTAAATTTTATTATGTTTTTTATATATGTATGTAGCATATGACGGCTATTTGATGAAAAGAATGGCAAAAACATTCTAAAATTTTTAAAAATTTATATAATGTTGCGATCCACAGATCTTAATTTTGAAAATGTTATAAAATTACTTTCTTCTCTTAAATGAATAAAGAGTTTACATCTAACCAGTTTGGTTCATCAGCTTACGGCCCATCAGCTTTTCTTGTTTTCTAAAAGCATGTTTTTTATTCCTGAAATTTCCATTCCAACAAAACCGTAAAAATATTTGATCAATTCCAAGGTTCACAAAATACTTAAGAGAACTAGTCAAAAAGTTTTTTTAAAGAAATTTTAATTTTAAGACACTGTAACATATATGTATATGTGTGTATATATGTAGGTAAGAAGGTTAGTAAAGAGTGGTTTTTAAACTGTATATAAAATTATATATATCGTCAGCTTAAATGCCAAACCACGTAACTATATTTTTAAAAATTTTACTGGAGACTCAAAATTATTTTCTAAATAACAAAGAAAGTGTTTAAATATGCTTTCTTTGCTTTTTCTGCGTGCTGTTTGAAGTTTTGTCTGTAACATTAAATAAATTTATTTTTGGGTGCATTTTAATGAAATATACCCAAACTCAAATATGTTAATATATCGATTAAAGGTTTTTTGTTAGTTACGTGGTATTGCATTTCAGCTGATACACAGATATGGGTAAGTACGTTTACCGCTTCCATTTTTTTTTGTTTCCTTAAACGTTTGCTTGGTTAATGATTTTATATATTCGTTGCTGTAATTTACGCGTGTGACTTTGTGCTTTTTTTAATCTTAAGAGAAATGTAAAAGGGAAACGGATGTCTGCTGAAAACGGATATAAAGTACTTTACCTTTTTCATGTAAAGGGCATATTTATTTTAAGGGCGTTGATTTGATTAATTAAAATTTCAGTAGAACAGTTCATTTCTAAGCGTTTTTATTCGGATTAAGAATCTGTTGTTAAAGTTTGGAAATTTGTTAAGCAATATTTACACTACCTAAGTTATTATCTATATTTCACAACTAAGACTCATTTGTTTAGTATAATAGCTTGTCTGTTTTTATTTGTTGGCATTTTTGCCTGGTCTTAGTTTAAAATGGAACGTATTTTTTATCAAACTATTTAGCGTTGGAGTTTTAAAGTTTTGAAAAGTTACAGGATTAAATGCTTGTTGTTGTGTTGATACGCTTTATACCAGTGTAGCAACTTTTTTTAATTAGTGGACTAAAACTTATTCTTAAGACGTTATGTAATACTAAAAATGAGAAAATAAAATTATTTTTTGACACCCATTAAAGTTAAAAGCTATTTTGTTGACACTCAACTCAGATAAAAACTCAGGTAGTGTAAATATAGCTTTATTTTTGTTAAAGTAACAAAAAGTGCAAGGCCATGCAATAAGTTAGTTACCCGTTTTTTGCAAAAAGACATTTCTTACAAATTAACATTTTGTAAGTGTAACTTTTAATTTTTATCAGCAAGGCTAAGCAAGCAATGCAAGCACTGGCCATTATACGTATACGCAATATGCCCCAGAACATATGGATTACATATTAAGTAGACGACCTGTATTACGTGAAAATTAATCATAAGTCGTTATAATCGAAATTTCTTGTTTTGAGAAACTAAGTATTTTGTCTACAATAAATCATGTTTTATTTTTAGATATTGAATAATATTCGTTTTTTTAGCTAAGATTTTATGTTACATTTGTTACAATTTTTGTATGGATTTTGTTCTAATAAAACTGGAAAAACTCGGCAAATTGCAGTATTTTTCATATATCTAGGTCCGTGGTGATTCTCTCTTTTTTTCATTAGCCAAAATTTCAGGAATATTTTTGAAGCTGGACATCAATACCTTGTCCGTGGTATTTAAATTGGGTCTAAAAACTTGATTTCAGCAGATGCACAGATGGACAGATTGGCACAATCAATCTTAAATCAAAATTTGCAGGACCATACCCATCACAGTCTTCTTGTGTCATTATGAGCAGAAATCGTAGCCTTTTTAAAAGTAAAGTTTTCAGATGTTGCCGTTATAAACAAAAATTGGAATTAAGTGATCACACTACGGATCTTCTGATAATAAAGGGACTATGCAACAATTGGCATTTGTGTAATAAGTATAAAAGCATTCAAAATTCAGGTTTACCTAAACGTGACATAACCGTATCCTCATAACCATAACTATTGAAATTCCAATTAAAAGCTTATTAAATCCATTTGTTATCAAACTGGCGTCCAACTACCTTTTCAACGGTTATGGGTATGGAATAACGGTTATTTCAGGTATAGTTCAAGCTTTACAAATTTTATGGATTAAACTTTAAAAAAATTTTTTTTTTCCAAAATTTAAGATTTTTAAAGAGGCTGCTTTATCGATTGTATTATAGCTCAGGAAAGGCTTTTCCGATTTTTGCTAGGTTTCTAGTGGTTTTTTAGAAAATTATTTTTAAGCCATCCAAAAGGCGTTTTTTTTTTTAATATCAATGGCTTCAAACCAGTTTGGTCTAAGATAGTACAAATTAAAAACTTTGAGGCAAAAATTAGTGGTTTTTATTTGCAGCATATTTAATCAGCTTAAAAATTATTTTATTGCAAGTTTTTTGGTTGATCTTTCAAAATAATCAAAAAAATCCTCCCGGAGATATAACAAAAACGTCGTAGCAGCCTCTTCAAGCAGCTCAAATTTAGGAAAAAAAATTTACCAAAGAATTTTTAATTTTGACCAATTTTGTACTTAGGGGACCAAAATAATATTTAAGGCATCAAATATAATTTTACTTGTTGCATAATGTTATGATTAACCTGAGGTTTATATTTTTTTCTAAATTTTCGCTGTTTAACAAAGCAATCATAAGATTGTTATACCTAATCAATCGTTATACCTAATCAAGCTCAAATATATTTTAAAACTTTACAAAAAAATATTGCAGTAAAATATAAAGATATAAGCTGAAAATAACGCCTTTTATAAAACATAAATGCCTGTTTATTGAAAAATGTATTAAGGGCTCTTTCAACCCCTATTCTTAATATTTTGTGAAAAATTTTTTACATAAAAACGATAGAACTTTTTTATCATAAACATATCAAGGCAGAACATTTTTTTGATGGTTAATAAATTTTGACTTTATTTGCTCAAAATTGAAGTATAAAAAAATCTAAGAACACACATTTGTTTGAATATATACGTGTATGTACATTTGTTTTTTTTTTTGCTTTGAATAAAGTTAACCCCTTTTTGTAACATTATGTTGACAACAATATGATTTTTTGCATTTGATTGGTATTAAAGGTATATTTGTTTGCAGTAAATTTTGACAATAAGCCTTTTACAGGTTTTCATCACAAAATAATACCTCTTTGTAAAAAAAAACATTGCAAAAATATCTAGAAGCAGAAAAAAATGTTAAAGAAGAAATGTCATAGAAAACTACGTTTGAAAGAGGAGGACGTGTATGTATATAAATTTATGTTTTTATATGTTAATACATACGTTTTTTATATTCATCTATGAATGTATATTTGGTGTCAGGGTAAATATTTTAAAACCATTTGCAATATCCTTTTTAAATCCTTTATATTTTTAAAATTTATTTTTCTTCCATTTTTTCAAACACCTAGTTGTCAAAAAAGTTTTCTAATTTTTTTATACTCGCTTTTTTTCCTCAAACTAGTAATAAATGGGCCTGATTCCTACAAGAATCTAAAAATCAATGTAATGAAGCAATATTATTTTAGAATAAATATTGAACATACATATTCACATATAAAAATAAATAAATACACACATGCGTATCAAATATGTTGGTAAATATGACTACAGAATACTTTTACCTCTACTTTATTGTTATTATTTGAATCACAGGTTGTAACAAAAAGGTTCGTTTCTGAAATTTCGATAGGTTAGAATTGATTAGTTCATTAAAAATTAGATAATTCCAATATAAGTCAGATGTAACGCAATATCGACAGCAAACTTTTTTCTTAGCACTACTGTTCTAACACTATTAAATCTAAGTAGACTGTGAGTTAAATACACAAATTAGCAGCCAGTTCACAGTAGTGCGGAATAGAAGGAGCGTCTGACGAATGAATAGAAACTAGTTTCGGATATGTACACTCGGTTAATTACCTTATATCTATTTAAAGGGATGCGCAACGGTCCAAAAAGTTTTCTGGGTGTTCATATACGGGGTGTCCGCCGGCATGGTATACTAATTTATTTTGCCACCATTATGGAAAAATATTCAGTAAACCATCGTGTTGTAATAGTAAAACCTCTTTTTAAAATCAATCATCGATTGCTGTGACGATGAGAAAGTTAGGTGCAATTTTTTTCAGAAACAACGTGCCAACAAGACGAACTATTTATCGTATAGTGAAAGATTTCGTAGAAGGAGGGACTGCAGCTGATTGTACCAAGCACGGACCATAACGTACTGCAAAATCGGCTGAAAATATTCCTGCTGCTCAAGAAAGTGCTCAAAACAATTCATCAACCTCCATTCGGGGCTGCGCTCAGAAGCTTTGTCTTCAAACAACAACTTTGGCCACAATTTGCATGTTTCCATTTTAGATTCAGTTGACACAAGAGCTTCTTCCAGAAGACCACCTAAGCCGCGGTACATATGCCAATAGTATGTTACAGCTTGTCCATGACAACCCCTATTTTCATGACAAAATCATAATGAGTGACGAGACACATTTTTATTAAAATGGACATGTTAATTAACAGAATAGTTAGTTTTAGGTAATGGAAAACCCTCAAATTATTTAACAGTCACATTTGTATTCATTAAAAGTGACAGTTTGGTATGCGATTTGGTCAGAAGGAATTATTGGATATTTATTTTTTTTTAACTAAAAACGGCGTACGGTAACTGTCAATGAGGAGCAATATCGTGATAAATGAAAACTTTTTAATGGTACAACTGCATGCTTGGTAACAAGACGGTGCCATGACTGAGAGATACCTTTCCAAAGAGGGCTCGAATTTGTGAGGTTAACAGAGGCAGACATATGTCTTATATCGTATTTCATACATAATTATATTCTCTTTTATTTAATAAAAAATATAAACAAACAAAATAGTATGCCTTGCCGGCGGCCACCCTGTATAAAAAATTCAGATGAAAATTGTTTGGTAGGTTGAAATTTCATGCTAGTACGTATGTAAATGTAACCAACCTACAAAACGAATTGTTTTAAAATTTAATCATACACAATGTCCTTTACAATTCCAATACACCTTTTTTTATTAGAATTTTGATTAAAAAAAAGAGAAATAAAAGGTGTATTTCATAGATTTTTTTGTTATCTTGACATTTTTATGTCATCATAAGGGGTTTGATTGTATAATAAAAAGTACCATTGTTCATCTATATTTATATTACAATATAAAGAAAAATAAGAAATCCTTATAAATGTATATATCTGTGGAAATAAGTAAAAATGGCTTAAGTTGACATAAGTTTTTTTTTTCATTTTATTACGAATTCAAATATCCGTCTTCAAGATCTATTAATCAGCTAAATATAAAGTATTTATTTTTATTATTAATAAAACTATATGCATTTACATTTTAACTTAAGTCTTTTTGGAAAATAATTCATAAGCCATAACACCGGAACTCAGCTTGATTTTTTTAAGCAAATAAAAAATTTGAGGGCTAAGATTGTATAGAAATTAGTTGCGATTTTAATTTTTAGTGCCTATAGTACTTTTTTGCATTATGTTTTCTGGTTAAAATAAATAAAAATGCGTTTAACAAGTAGCGGGTTAATTCCAGATATTAAATACATTTTTTTAAACTTTCTGCTTTAAAACTTTGTTTTAATTTTTTTGTGTAAAAACGGCAAGTTCATTTTCATAAACACATACATACATACACACACACATATCACATATATACGTACAAACTTTGCTTCAAAAATGTGTTAATATATGTTCGATAATGTGCACCCGTTAACTACTTTAAGTTTTTAAAACATAAAAAAAATAAAATGCCACCACAAAAGCGTTGTTAAAAATGCTGTAAAAAGGGTAAAAGCATTATAACAAAACCGAAAACTTGCCACAACTTTGCGTGATTTTTACACCCTATTTTTTCAAGAGTATCGCAGCAACCAACGAAATACTCTTTTATTTTTCTTTAAGGAAAAAAGTGTTTGCAAGCAAATAGAAAGTTCAGAATCAAAAATATTTACACACATGTCGAACATAATTTTTTTATTTTACTAGCAATTAACCTGCTACTTCGTATGTGAAATTTAATATTGACCTGACTTTAGTCTAATCTTAAGTTGGAATCTCTAATATTCTAAAATTCATATTTTTTTTTTAAAAACTTAAATCTATCTAGCTTTAAAATCTAAAAACAATACAGAAAAGTACCAAAAGGCTGCAGAGTACTTACTATGCACTTTGCTACAAATCAGTTTGTCATTCCGTTTGTATTTTTTTGCAATATTGATTTGCGAATCATAATCTATATCTATACTGGATTCATATAGATAGAGAAGTCTACACAACAATGTTCGTTCATGGGTCAGTTGAAATGAAGTTTCCAGAGCCAATTAAAGTCTCACCCAAAACATTTAAATGCTTGACTTTTTGAAATATTTCACCCCTTTCAATTAGCATTGTTGTCACAAAAAAGTTTAAGGCGGTGAGAAAAATTTCTTTTGGATAGGGCAAGGGGATGGTATCTCCCCTTTAATTGTACAAATTTTGTAAACATTTTAATGCGCTAAATTTAAGAAGCTATAAAAGCTATTGACTTAAAACCTGCCACAACTTAATTTAAATACAATTTGTACATTTTCAAAGGAACATTGTTTGGACAGCAGTACATGAAAGGGCATCCCCCAAACAAAAAATAGTTTTTATGGAGGTTTAAATAAGAAATAGTTCAAAAACTGTAAAAGCTGTCGACATCAAATATTCTAAAAAAAAATGTTTTAAATAACCATCTACCTCAACTGTCCTTTAAGAAGAAATTTTTCAATATTGCCTACAATTTGGGGAAAAAATTATTTGGATAGAAGCAGGAAAAGCGGCAGCCACCATACAAATAACAATTTTTATGTTATTTTAAATAGAACATATATCTCGGAAACTATAACAGCTATAGGCTTTAAATATCCTACAAAAAGTGCCTACATTTTTGAAAAAAATCTAGTTGAAAAGGAGCAGGAGGAACAGAGGCGGAAGCCTTCATTCAAATGAATATTTACTTCTTAAACTTTTGACACCTGGGAGAGCTATGGTTTTTTACTTAAAAGAAAACTTTTTTGAATAGAATCCCAGAAGTAGTAGTTGTGAGGTGTTATATTAAAAAATGATAGATGTTGATTTCTAAGCCGGAATAAAGTAATTTTAGTAAGATTTTCGCGGCTCAAAAACATCTTGGATATATAAGAAGATTTGGTGTAAAAAATACCAATGTGAAGGGTGTATAAGATTCGGCAAAGGCGAATATGTACAAATCTTTTTCAATGTAAAAAATGTAAAAAAAAAATATTCCATTTTTGAGACCAGTTGAGTGCAATTCAAAACATATTTCTACCTCTAATCACTAAGAAGTAATAAAGTAGGCCTGAACTATCAAAATGAATTTTTTACTTTGCTCTACCTCTTAGAGTCCTAAATTAAAAAAAATTGCCAGACTGGTTCGCTTATTTCATTTTATTTTATTTTTTTATTTATTTTTTTATTTTTTTGTAGAAATTAATACCTTTTATATTTGTATTCTATCGTGTATAGTGATGTAGTCCTGCCTATATGAATAATAACAGCGAAAGAAGTATTTGCAGTCCGAGTTTCAAACCTATAGCTTAAAGGGTTCGGACTGTACGATAATTAATGGATCAACCAGTCAGTCATTAAAGTTGATCCTTAATATATACAAAAAAAACTTAATAATTTTTACTTAAATTACGCGTAGCGGTGTCAAAAGTGCAGTCGTTAAGGGTTTTACGTAACAGCTGCCGTGCGGGTAATAATTCACGGTGCTCTTAACACTTGGTGGAAACAAAGCGTCCACCAGCACCGTCAAAATGGCTCATCCTGCCACCCAGGTACCAATTTTCTGCTATGACTCTGTGTATCCCTAACAGACCCCTTGGTGAGGAGTTGGGCGCTAACAAGACACCTCTCCATACGCTTATGCAACAGCACCCAACCTTAAGCAAGAAAGATTATGATTATCATGTCGCACCCAACGAATGCGACACCCAGCTCTGCTTGAAGGATCTCTTTTCACTTAGACAAATCAATTTCTCCACTTTTATCAACGCTTCATAATCTTCTCACCGGCAGTCAGGACCAAGTCACGCACATGCCTTAACATGCCTTTTAATTATTTGCTACTACTTTGACGGGATCTTATTTTTGATCCTAGTGTCCCCAGCCGTAGCCAGTTTCCCTATATACTTCAACAGTTGCTCATGTGCCTGGGTAGACCCGCCAAAACAAGAAATTCTATCTTGAGAGCCTTAAGTTCATATAAGACCGCTTACGCGATCACTCCTGCCACTTAATGGCAATGTACATGACACAGCGACAACAAAGACAACCTGCCTCAAGCCAGACCAGTAAGTCTATAACCACTGATCACTTTTAGCCCAAGACAGACTGTTTCCAATTTAGCCTTTCAGTAACTGAAAGTTGCCCGGTTGATACCACGAGGAGGTAGACTAAGACACTTGTGTTTCATAACTCATCAACCGGTGTCAAAAGTACAGAACAGATTTTCTTAAACCAAGTAAAGATTTTATTTAAGCAAGTACGTTTTTTTTGCACGAATTTCTTACTTTTAGAAACCGTACTTGATGTAGGTGTAAAAATATTGATTAATATGTAGAAAGGATTACTCAAGAAATAAAAATCTATTTTTTGACTTACGGGACTTTGTTAAAGAAGAAGAGTTTTAAATATTTTTTTTTATACATATTTTTTACTTCTTTAAGGGTTAAGTTCGATTCTTAATCAATATTTCAAATGCAGAAATAGCTGCTTTGTTTTTCTTTATTAGCGTTAGTTTTAGAAAGAAAATTTTTATTGAAAAAGCAAGCCAAGAAGAATGCATTTTCGAAATGAGCTACGATTTACATCATCAGTTAAATTTTTCGATTGTCAGTTATGTGGTTGTAAGCATCAGTCGTTTAACCTACTGGCCTATGTACCATGGTGAGACAGCCAAAGCTTTTGTCATTTTAAACTAACTAAGCTAAAGCTTATTATTTCTTTTTCCATTTATTTATACAAACGGCAAAATGTATGCAGTATTTTAACTATCTATTAGATAGGTATTGACACTGGCATTTTCAATACAAAGTTTCTTTTTTAAACTAACGTGAAAAAATATATTAATTTTTTCATTTACAAAAAAAAAAAAAAAATCAGTAAGAGTTGAATTTGAGCCGGAAGTAATAAATAATCAACTTGTTTAAACATTCATATACATATACATTCTAGTTGGGCATATGTATGTTATCTGCAATTAAAATACAATGTGGCAAAGAATACAACTTATAGATTTCCTTTTTTTCCTAAATTAAAAAATTTTTTTGTTTAAAAAAATGCAAAACCATATAATAAACCTCCAAATATGTATTACAAAAAAGTGTAGGTATAAAGATAATGGTTTATAACCTGCATACATTCGTAGGTAAGTACGTACATACGTATTCCTTTAACTTAAGGTGCATCAAAACCCTTAACCAGTTTTATGCATAATGAGGATGTTATAAAACCGAGGGAAAAAACCTGATAACACATATTAAAAAAGACTGCTTACACATTTCGATATTTTGTTCGTAGACTTAACTTTGGCACTCATTCTCATGGTATTTCATACATGAAGTATATAAATATGTCAACGGATGTCAAGTTACTATCATACACAAGATAAGATAATAAACAGTAACATTCAACTTTTTTTTTTAATATTTTAAAATATTTGCTACGTTTTTGATGATTTACACCTCTTTTCCTTCTTTTGTGCTTATTTGTTTGTCTGTGAGCTTTTATATTAAAAAGGTTACCATAACAGCAGGAACTGGATGTTATATTTATACAAACATTTAAGTATTATGTTTTACAGGATAACAATAGTAGCAAAAATGATAGCAAATTTTTTTTGTAATAAATTAATTATACATACAAATATTAACATTTGAGTCACTATACGGAAAATTGTCTAAAAATTGGGAAAATCATTTTTTCTTTTTTAAAAAAATCGATTAGTTTACGCCTTAAAGGGATTGAAGATGATATAAATATAATAAAGTAATTAATACATATGTTTATTATATTTTTTTGGCAAAATTTTTGGGTTGTTTTTTTAAGTTTCGATAAAAATTTTAAAATTAAGAAAAAGTAGTTTTTTTAGAAATAAAGTATGAGATACGATTAAAAAAAATTTAAACCTCCATGTAAATTAAAAATTTAACCCGTTCTCATATTTAATACAACACGCTATGAAAATGAAAATCACACTCAGTTTTTGTAATAACCACGTTCTTTCTACTATTTTACGTTTAAAAAATCATGAAATCATGATTGAGCTAAAGGCAAACATTTTAGTAAAATGGTCGCAACCGTCACAACGGAACTATACACATCTACCTGAAAATGTTCACTTCTTTAAAAATATGGTATTAAAAATTGCTGCATGGAACATTTTTCTAATGGCTGTTTTTTGTTGCTTCTTCTTTTTACGATCTAGTTAATTTTAAGAAATTGTTACCATTTCCTGTTACTGTTCTATTGTTCACAAAATTTTCTGAGTAGTTTTTCTTATTGTAAGTTTTGTAACTTATCTATACAATTAAAGAAGAAGTTTCTCGCTTTAACATTCTGATTAAATGTTTTTACTAATAATGTTAAACAAAATTTCTCGCAAAAGTTTATTACAAAGAAGAAGAAAAAAATTTACTAAAATAAAATAAAGTGATAAACGCTAACAGTTGAGGGAGTTACAATAACTTAATGTTTTTTTAATAACTAAATAAACAAGCAAAAGGTACAGTGTGCGGCAAAAGTAAAAAGAAAAATATTTAATTCGTTTTTTAAATAAATATTATAAAGAATTAACAAAAAGCAAAAAATAAACAATGAGAATATATAAATTATTTTATATTTTTGTTTTCTTAGATTAATATAAAAAATATATCGGTTAATTTGGAAAATACTTAATAGTATTATAGAGTACAGAATTTTTACATAACAAAAAGTTAAAATTGTTTCACAACATATAGTTACTTTTGCCGCATCCCGTATCAGTTAAAGGAAATTATATGAATATATATTTTTTCAAGGAACTTTTTAAAGTACATTTTTAAAAGTAAGTCTAGTTTAAAAAAAATATTTAAAAATATTTTATCATAACTTTTCTATATGTTATAATAATTTCCATAAAATCGGCTTTATGGTAAAGCGTTGTAGTTGAAATTTATAAATAAATGGAAAAAATTAGAAGAAGAAACCATAAGCAGTTTAGAGAATTTAAAATAATAATATTAGCAATGCAACCGTAAATTTAAGGTAATTGCTGAAATATCAGGCAAAGTTTTTAATAAAAATTGTTTCTAGAAGTGCTTCTAATTTTAATGTTCATTTTGATGATACAAAAAAAGACAGATTTACTTTTCTAAACAGACATGAAAATTCTATTGCGGCTTTATGTAGCATAAATTTTATTTCCATTTTAAAGGTTGCGTGAATGAAAATTATTTTTTTACCTTATTTTTTAAAATTTTGTATGGCAACCATGTTAGGGGCTGCAGGTAGAGGGTAAGTATGTTTTACAAAACTGTTTAGGAAAATAAACGAATTAAGGTGGGTCTTATATTTTACCTCTGTAGGAGAACCCTGAAAGCCGTAGGAGTGAATTAAAAAAAATGTTAAATTAAGCTTTGTATGGCAACTTAGAATTTACATGCGGAATGACAAACTTATCATTACTTATGTGAAGGGCATAATAATTGTTCCAGTGAACCTTTAATTGTATTTGGAAGTGCGCTAAGATAAATAAGAATTGAAGCCTTGAAAACCAAATGGCTCGTATGTCTATCGGTAGAGTCTCAATGCTAGACTGTGTTGATAATTTTTTTTCTTTTTTTTTTTTGTTTTTATTTCTTTCTTGTTCTTAGCTAGACTTATGCGTGTTTAGTTAAAACTTTTATATATAATTTTTTTTTGTGTGGCTGATTTATTCAAGTTATTTATTTGTTTAAAATTAGAATCTTTTGGTCATTTAAGCTAACAAAATCTTTTTGATAGTTTTATGACTTTTTACAATATTTTTCACTTTTTACCTAATTTTTTACTTTTAAAATAATGTTTTTACATAGGATATGTATGTGTAGTAACAATAACGGTTGACTTTTAACATAGTGGTATGGAACAGTGGCCATAGCGCTCACACATCAAGCAAGCAGCCAAATTCGTAACTCCAGGCAAGGCAAAAAAAAAAAGATTTTATTATTTTTTTAACTTGTTGTTTCCTTCAAACATATGAGGTGTTTGCTGTAAGGCTTTATGCTGATTTTTTTATTAATCGAAATCTAAGAAATTTAGAATTGGATAAAAAATTTGCTATATTCCAGTTCATTAAATTAAAATAATTAGTATTATCATTTTGGTGATGGGTGCAAATTTGAACATTTTTTTAACTGTCTAAATCATTTTGGCAATTAAAAATATTTTTTTGTTTTTTCTGTGGAAATACATATTGACAGAACAAATATAATCGATCAATAGAATTAAGGTAAGGTTGACATAAGAAAAAAAAAGCACTTTAGCTAAGTACACTTAACATTTTCTTGCAAACCTGCCTACGGCGAAGCACTAGTTTTTTCTGGGTAAGTACATCAAGTGGTATAAGTAATATGGGATTAAACAAAACTCATACGTTCAAGGAATGTCAATCGTACGAGTTTTCTGTACTTTTGTTATAGGAATTGAATAAAAATTTTAATTCTGTTACTTTTTCTATTAATTTATTTAAAACCAAAGCTTTTAAATTTTCTCTTCACTTAAATAAAAGTAAAAGATATTTTTTCTTACCTAAAGTGAAAAAACAACAACTTTTGTTTTAGAAAACACAAAAACTTATGTTAGTCAAAAATAATTTTAAAATACACCAAAAACCATCAGTCCTTTAAATTGCTTGCAAAGAAACATGCCCATAAAAGAAGTAAGATTTTATAAAGCAAACATATAAACCAAATGCCTAAGGACCAACAAACATGTTGGTTCTCCCACAGAAGCCTGTTAATGTCATAAGTCAAGCCTTTCAAAGAGGAAAAAAAACGAAAAATGGCAAAGAGTAAAACAAATACATTTTTAAAGCTAGAAAACTGACCTCAACAAAAATATTTGTAAAACAACTGGAAGTCGGCTTAATTAATGTAAAAACACAGAAACATACACACATACGTACACACTGCATACATTAAAAGGCAAAAAAAGAAGAGTTGAGTTGCTCTTACAGTCCTATGTGTCCTATGCAGGAGACATGTTTACTTTCTTTAAGCTACTTAAACTTAAAAAAAGGTATTTTACTGAAGTAAGACAAAAAATAGTACTTAAAATAAATATTAAGAAAATAAGAGAAATTAAACTTAAGTCAAGTTAAGGAAAAAATTCATATTATCCTCTGGGTAAATTTGTAGGAACAAACAAGTAGAAGACCTTTGAATGGTGGTAAAATAAGAAACGAAGTAGATTTAAGACAGAGCGGACAAGGAAAAGTAATTGACTAAGTAAGCAAGAAAATTTATTTTGATAAAAAATAATATTTATTTATATAAAAAACAGTTTTTGTTCGTTGAAGCAATTAATTTTTTTTCATAACAATAACTACCAGACCCATATTTTTGACTCGGACCTAATGCTTGAAAGGACAGTAATTACATCTCTCAAAATTCTTTTTATGATATTAATACCATTGGCATACGCAAGTAGATTGTTGATCATGTTAAGGATAAATAAGAGAAAATAGGGTTATATATGGATTTAGTTCGGTCTGAGCAATATAGAGTTTAAGTATAATTTCAGTTTTCAAATTTGTTTATATAAAACGAATTTACATTTAGAAGTTGACATTTTCTTCTGTGAAGTTAGGTCTTTGTATATTTCCCACACATTGTTTAATTTTTTTTTGGAAATTCATAGAAAAACTGTACATATGTTTAAGTCTGACAATTGTCATTTACTATAGAATGCAGCTTGTAGATAATCTAAATCGTTTCTATACAATATCTCACCTTTAGTTCGTATGTTACTCCCGAAGCATTTTCAAAACCCAAAGAAATGGGTTTCTAATGCTCTTAAAGAAAAGTAGGAGGAAAAATATTTTTTCTCCTGTAGAAAATTCAATTTAATTAAATTTTTTTTCATGCTTTGTTTTAAAAGATTTGACTTTGAAAAGGCTGTGGTAAAATGTATTTTTTTTACATTGTTATTTTTATTGTTCATTTGCGTATTTGCACTCTTTACAACGTATTTTCAAGCAAAAAAGGAAACTATTTCAATCACAAACAAAGGAAAAAAAGTTGGAAATTTAGATACACAAAAAATTCTTGTTTAAAGTTTGACCCTAATGTGTTTCCTAAAAAGACGTAAAAATAACAAAAGAAGCTTGAAACTAAAAAATGGTTTTAAGTAATCCAATGAAGTACTTAAAAAAGTTGGCTAGCAACAGCTGCATAAATTATCACTTATAGGCAACCCTTAATCTAAGATATATAAAAACATTATTTGCACAAAAGTTTAAAGAATATATGTTTGCGTTTTTTTAAATACTATAAAACGTTTTTCAGATTTTATTTGTCCTTACTGTTTCAAAATCGAAAATTATAAAAGAAGACTAAAAACTGACTAAACGTATTTTAGCGGTGATATTGCAATGCTTCCTTTTTTAAAGAATAATGGCTATTTGCGAACACTATTTTCTATTGTAAAGAAATAATAGACTGAGAACTGGTGGTTAAGCTCTTAGATGAGGAATTGTTTTTCAGCAAAATGTTTTTAAGTTTGAGTACTAGGGTCTCATTATTCGACTGGCTACAAAAGTAAACAGCTAACTTTCAGCAGAATAGTCCCTAAAATCAAGAATTATATATTTTTGAGTTTATCCAAAATTGTACTTGAAATTTTTGAGTACGATCCATTCTTAGGTTTTCTTAATCAAGTATAGTTGGGATTATTTAAAAAAATCAGGCTCAAAAAACTTGTTGCTGTTGTAACCTCGATTTTTTTCCTTTTGTTTTTTATTCATCCCTGTAAAATATGCTATGGAATTTTCGCCTTATTTTAATCATGTTGTTAGTGATACGCACAAAAGGTATTTTAACATTTAAAAGCAAAGTCAGGGTACACTTAACAGGTAGCCTCAGATAAACAGCTGAGTAACGGTATTTCGTTGCATTAATGTCAAATTTTGTTTATGTTTATGTAGTTTTTTTCTTGTTTACAAACAACAATTTTACTATTCTAAGAAAAGCTAAAAACGTGTTTGAACAATTCTTAAAATTTTTTCTATTTTAAAGTTAAAAAAACGTGAAAAATAGTGTTAAAAAAACCACAAAGTAATTTTATATTTATAAATGTGAAATATAGTGTTAATAAAAAACTACAAAGTAATTTTATATTTATAAACCACATAGTTTAAAAAATTGTTTTAAGTTTTAAAAAAACCAAACATGCGGAAGTGCTGTGTGTGCAACAAAAAAGAAAAAAGTGGTAGTCGAAGCTTCTTTTTTGTTCCAAAAGATGAACTTGGTCGTATAGGTGTCGTGGAATATAAACATTGTTATTACTTTGTGCGCCTAGAAGAAGGTATACAACCAAAAGTTTACTATTTTCCTGGGCCTGAAACACCTTCCGAACAAATTGAAAAATTGTTGGAGCAAATGCGTAAATGCAAAGTTATTAACTCATTAACTGAACTATATGAAGCTATAAGAGGACCACAAATGATAGTTGGCATGAAATTGATTTCAGTAGCCTTTGATGTGCAAGATGAAAAAGAAAAATATCAATTGATAACATTTTTAAGCTATGTTTTGAGTCCAGCTTCAGTAATACTATGACCGTAGGTGTCGTTAAAGAATTATATTCCTAATTTTCATATAAGATTAAAGATAGGTTATCAAGTGGGTAAAGTTGTTATAAATATTATTTTTGCAATTGTATTTTTAAATCTTAATATTGTTTGTGTTTTATAAATGTATTTGAAATGCGAATAAATAAAAAATGCTATGAAGTACTTAATATTATTTTTTAAATTGTTAGTTTTTAAATTGCAAAATAATGTTTTTATTTATGATCGTGTGAATATGGAAGTACTAAAAGTTCTGAACAGTTATTTTAAAAAGATTTTTAATAAATTGTAAATAATAAATGTTTTATTGGTTTAAAATACAATAAATAATTTATTGATAACTTTTATCGTTGTTTTTATTTTCTTTTATACGACCACCCCAGTTTTAAAAGATCCTTATTTTCATACGACCACACGGTTATAACAATTATAACGCTTGTTATGCCCAGCGAAAGACGCTCCAGCGTGGAATATATAGCCATTAGATGGCAAACATGTAGCCCTCAGTTATGCCATTAACTGCTAAAAAATAAATAGCCAAACAGTGCCACTTCAGGAGCGTTATCGGCAAGCCATCTGCAATAAAATCAGCACCACCATACAACAGCAGTACGATGTGTGAATAACTATCACCAAAAACCAAAGCAAGTAGTCCTATTGATGATACAACTAAAAATGACTAAGAACTTGAGAGGCTTGCTGTACTTTACATGTACTTACGTGAGCCACTGTTGGTTGAGCATTTTCGTTGTTGCTGGGATGTGGCACTGAGAGCTGCTCGATTTTTTGCATTTAGCAGACTGCTTTGTAAAACATTACGTGACATCTTGTAATGAAATAAGTTGACCTGGGGATTAAATGCTTATCATAACTGTCCACACATTGTTCTCGGTCTTGCCTTTGATTGTTGCGCGAATTGTTCCTACTTTTTATTTTTTGGTTTTTAATACGGTTAAAGTGTAATGTCAGCGTACACTAATATCGAATTTTCAGTTTTTGTGTAAATTTCTCCTCACAAAATAAGCATTTATACACTTTTGGATTATCGTGGACCATGTGTGCATATTGCAAATGCTTGTAAAGAGTTTATTACAAGACACGGACACACTTTACAGGTTTCCTCGTATTTTTTCCACTGCCATTCTTAATAAACAATACTTTTACACCAATTTTTAACAATATTATTTCATTTTTTTATTTTAAACAATAATTTACAATTTTCCTGTAACTTAACCTTCAAGAAATTTTAATCGCAACTGATTCTGCTTCATACTACTTTCGTAAACAAAAAGTATCTATTTTGACATTAGTAAGACGATTTTCTACCAACAAAACTCATTGTGTAACTGCAATTTTGTTGTTTTTGCAGAACCGCTCCCACCTTCTATAGATACACCTTGAGCAAAGTGTTTTTGCGGCTGCCGCTTATCTAGACTACGAGACAGAATAATCTATGGGCATATATTGCAGCTTTTTCTCTGTGTTTACTGTAATGCAATAGCCGCTGTGTTGTTGTTACCTTTTCTTTGTTTTTCTCTCTTTGTTATAGTTTTTATATGTACTCGTGTTGAGTATGATACAGCATCTCATACCACAATTCCATTAATGCGACTGTATCGAAGCGACGGCTCAATATAACTTCTTCTTTTCAAATGTCAAGGTAATATAAATTATACCCGTCAGGACCATCCAGATTTAATATTTTCTCTTCAGAGAAAAAACCGTGCGTCATTCGGTATTTCACGTCGTGTGAACTTTAGCAAAATCCAATCGTTCTTCTTTGTGAATGGTTTTTCATTCTCTGGACATGCAAGGCATCCACAATTAAGCGCTTAATAGTCGAAATGCTAGCAAAAACTCCGGGTTTCGCTTTGATTTTTGGTATGGAATTAGAGGAATAAGATGCAGTTTTTTTAAACTGCACGCTTGTCTGTTAGCGAAAAAATACATGTTGCCCTTTTTTTTATGTTTTTCCCATAGGAATTCCGATTTTTAATGTAACCGAAGACAACACAAATAAACTTTAGTATTATTTGATTTTTATTTTTGAAAAAAATTTAATTTTTTTTCCTTGGTTTTTTTATTTGTTAATATTATATTTCATTTTATTTATTTAATCAAACTGCGTAATTATTAAAAAACTTTTTTTATTCTTAAAATAATTGACAATTAACAATAATTGTCTTCGTTAACAAAAAGGTTTTTTTTTAATTTTCTTATAAAATAGCTCCAAGCCATTTCACAAGTTTTGAGTAAATATTTTTAAGTATATGCCTAAATAAACAAGGGAAAAACCTGAAAGCTATTTTTTAAATTTACCAGTCATTCTAATATGTTCATAAATACAAATATGATATTAAAAATATCTTATTTAGCAAATAGTTAAAGCTTTTACTTAGTTTTTGCGAGTTAAGTTTTAAAAACAATTAAATATCAAATAAGAGCTTTGAGTTGGTTTGTGCCGAATTTAATATTCCCTTCACATTGGGCGCCAACAAAACTTACATTTTCGATTCAAAGTTAACAACTTTTTTTATTATAATCATTGTTGTAAATTACATTTGCATTAGAATAAAAGTGGGTAGCTGTTTCAGTTTTCAAGATATGCAGCACCAAAAATTTCACAAAATTAATTCGTATAAATGAAGGGTACCACTTCGCGTGCTTTTTTTGCCACCTTCCGCCGGGCTTGGAGTCCATGTATTCTTTTGATTTAAGAACAGGTCGCAGATTTAAAGATATTTTCATGAAATTTGGCGCTGATAAGAATTTAGTCACTGACATGAAGCCTATTACTTTCGGTATATCGGCCCATTTTTTGGCCTTCATACAAATGTTTTTCCGGACTTAGCATTTTAGGCTGCTGTAACTGGCTGGAATATTACTCTATCTTCACAAATTTCGCACATGTTTTAAGCTTTATGCCTCTAACTATAGTATATTTAATACAAATAATATTGTTCTATTTTTTATATAACCCTATAAATACATGGTACAGGGTATAATATGGTCAGACTTGACTGACTATAACTTTTTTTCATTTGCAATATGCTTCATTTCACTCCATAAGACATCTACAATACAAAGCTTGTTTTCAGCTTAGCGTTTGCACATGTGGTCAGGCTGGGTCTTGATATTTAGTGTCATTGTAAGCCGCAGTTATTCTAATTTTTGGTAGCGTATGTCAAGTTCTACAGAAGCTTGGTCGGGTCGTTCCCAAAAAATGTTATTGAAGGTGACTGTATGTAAAAAGCTGAGCTTTGCAAGCGCTTGCAACCTTAAATTGATAAATGATAATTTCATGTCCTGCAACCATATTTATTCCAAGAAAAACTGACTTGATATTTGTGTCAAAAAATATTTTTGGTGGTAGAGTTGCTTTCTGCCCTCCAAAATCTGTCAAGTGTACCATATGCTTACTTGGCCTTGCATCGTCTATTACTGATCGATTTTTTACTGTCTCCTCCTTAAGATGTCTTAATGTGAAATTAACAAAAACTTTTGACAACCTCTAAAGACTTTTAAACAAGCTGAAACTCTACAGAGTTCATTGAGTTCATACGTTTTGATTTTGCCTTTTTTATGTTTGCATACAGCGGAGCTGTAGCCACGTGTTTTGTAATATGTAAAATCTACTGGAAATGGTATTTAAAATAACTGGATATTCATTTAAAAACCCTCCAACTAGATATTCATTAAAATCAACAAAATATTTCACTCAATTTCAGACATCAAAAAAATAACTTACATATTTGTCTAAAATTAACTAGATTTTCTGTTATTTACAGCTAAATACAAAGTATCGGAAAAAAAATAACAAAATTAAATATTACCAAAAAATAACTGACAAAATTAACTGCAACGGAAAATCAGTATTTTTGTGCAGTTAAAGCTTTGAATAACTCTTGTTAACAGTTAAAAAAAAATTGTATTGAAATATAACTGATTTTTTTATTTAAAAACAACTGTACGGATTACTTCCTAAATAACTGACAGTCAGTTACTGTAATAATTTTTTTAATTTGTGGCTGAGACTTTGGGGCGTATCATGTAGGATGCATATAATTGCATACTTCTTGGATATAAAAAGACTCGAAATCAGGTTTTAAGTCCACGAAGACTAATGGTATTTTCCTTTCTGGCAAAACTGTTACATTAATGCTACCATTCGAGCGGGTGTATGTTCCATTCTAAAAATACATGCAAGAGTGAAAACAGTTTTCGTTTTCCTTTCTGAACATGTTGCACAAATAACTGGCAAGAGTGTAACATATCTTACCCCCAATTATATTGCAGTGTAACAAAGTACCACTTTTTACAGCTGTGTTTTGTAAGTAAATACTTTTTTATGCAAACGAGTTTTTAACACAAAATGACGTTTTTATTAAAATCTAGCAATTTTTCTGTTTCATTGAAACAAAAAAAATGGACAACTTTTTAAGTGTGTGTGTAAACTGATAAAAATATTACACATACTTATTGTAACATTTTTTTTTAGAATGGAAAACACCATATGTATATTTGTGACCGACACTCAGCAATTACTACGGCAATTACTCAGTTGCTAAATTATCGAGGACTGCACACTTTTAGCCTTCAAACAAAATTCGATATGCTTGGTATTAAAACTTCTATATTGGTCCATATATATTTCACAATTTGAAAGGATTAGTTAGTTGGTTATCGGTGTATACCAGTTGTTCTTTCAGGTTAAATTCACTTAAGCCTCTATTGTCATGTTATTCATCCAATTTCTTTTGTTAGTTTTTGCACTTTGCTTAACTATGATGTGGAGAACAAAAATTTTTTTATTTAAAAATTAACAAAAGAAGCCTTAAAAACAATATGTACGAAATTCTAAAATACAAAAAAGCTTTTAAAACTCAAAACTACAATATATGTCTCTGAATAAAATTAAAACAAATATAAATGTTTTTGATAAAAAATTAAAACAAATATTAATATAATCGACTTTTTTATAAAAAAAATGTTCGAAAAATTGTATAAAAGGGAATAAAATTAGTAGAGGAAACAACAGTTCATTTGAACAGATACGCATTAATTTGTGGCTTTTTTTCTTTTGAAAGTTGCTTTTAAAAGTGACTTTGAAAATGTTAAACACTAAAGTGTTGGTAATATGTTTTTTGTATATTTTGCAAGTTTTTGCCAAAATCCAGCCCCGAATTTATGGCGGCTCAGTGATTGATATCTCG
The DNA here is from genome assembly GCA_963583895.1 of Melanophora roralis. Taxonomy (NCBI): domain Eukaryota; kingdom Metazoa; phylum Arthropoda; class Insecta; order Diptera; family Rhinophoridae; genus Melanophora; species Melanophora roralis. Next base: position 19,981,519 of record OY757190.1, on the reverse strand, counting down.
GAAGCACCCTTTGCAGTACAACTTCATGTCAATTTAACTGAATTTTTCTGTGGCGGATCTCTAGTGACACCAAAAATAGTTGTCACTGCAGGACAATGCGTATATGGTAAAGAAGCTAAAGATATACTCGTGGTAGCTGGAAGTTTGGTTCAAGATAGCGGTGGTGAATTATCTATTGTTAGCAGAGTCATCGTACACGAACAATTTGATGGAAACACATTTGATAATGACATTGCAATTTTATATTTGGAAGACGAACTTACTGGCGGAAATATAGAAACAATCGGATTGTGCAGAAAAATTGTTAATGAAGGAGACAATGTTAAATTGTATGGCTGGGGTAAATATCATCCAGATTTAGGAGATCTTTCCTATGGGTTAAGAACCGTAACCCTACAAGTGGTAAAAAATGCTGAATGTACATTTATGAAGTATTTGCAAAGCATTTCAAAGACTACATTTTGCACTTCTCCATCGGCCGACAAGCTTGCCTGTACGGGAGATGCAGGTGGCCCAGCTGTTATAAATGGGAAATTATGTGGTGTAATCACATGTGCTCACCCCGACCAACCTAGGGAATATCCTGTCATTTACACTGATATAAATGCAATGCGCGACTTTATAATAACAGCAGTAAGAACTTATGATAGTGGAAATCTTCATTTGCTATAAAATTTATATATTTCTGTAAAAATAATATACATTTCGCTTATTTGTTAGAACAGCGTCATAATTCATAAAAGGCATTTCGAGAAAAACGAGTTTAAAATTTGAAAATACAAGCGACATTTTTTCTTCAAACGCAAAACGTAGAAATAATAAAAAAGATTAAAAAAATCGTTTACTGCAAAAATTCCGTTTTAGAGTTATGATGTTGCATATGTAGCATGCAAGATGATTGTTTAAAATATTGTCAAAAAAATTCTAAATGTAAATATTTGTAAAATTTTCAATAAATTTTGAAATATGTAAATGAAAAGAAAAAAAAACTTTTTATTTCAATTTTCTTATAAATTATATGTGCAAAAGGAAAAAGAGTCCGGGGGAAGAAGTTCACAGAAATTCGGTGATGCAGACGATTTCCCTCAATATCTTCCAGTCTACACATATATTGCAAAACATTGGAATCTGGTAGGTTCGGAAGTTTCACTGTCCCGTCAGTACACTAACCATCTTGCCCAGTTCAGGCCTCCCAAGTTTTTGAATTACCCTAGTTTTTTCAACAAATTTGGGTCGCCCCATAGGATTTCCGTCAATCCGCTAAATTTCTCATTGTTAAGTTGCACCCTGTGATCATTTTTCGCCCACCCTTTCAAATTGGCCATTGCTGCATCCTTTTGCACTGCAAAACCACCATAAGTCCGGTGTTCGCAGACATAATTGCCCTTATACATAGATGCTTGGCTATCAATACACAGATAATTACGTCTGTTAGAGCTTCATGTGACCTGAGCCACACATTCCGTGATTGCGCGGACCTTCGCTTGTAGGAGAGCATTATGATCCGGAAGGTGGAAGTAAATTTCATCCGCCTGATGTTTAACAAGGATGCCCTGTCTTGTTTTTCTCTTCCCCCTAAAAACCAGGACTGCCGATCTGGTATCAGCGCAGTGCATTTTGCCTTTCCCTTCATTATAGGCTTACAATCGGGCAACTCCCATGTGTTCGTGCAACCATACAGTGTCTCCAAAAAGCATTAATGCTTAGACCTAAAGACCCTGTCAATCCATAACTCCGTCGCCTAAAGGCATTTCGCCACAAATCTCGCCATATACCGTACGCGGATTTCAAAAGGATGTTTACTCAAAATCTTTTCCAAAGCCTTCATCGGAGTAGTGCTAATTGCCCGTCTTATTCCACAATGTTGCACTTTCTGTTCATTGGTGTCCTTCATACTATTAAAGGGAAGGTTATTATCGTATGTGTTCTAAGTATGTATGCATGTGCATATATGTATGTATAAATAGTTTAACGCGTGAAAATGTGTGTTTGTTTTACATATGTATAAATGTTTGTGTTTTTATTACTATAAGTGTTGTTAGACACATTTCCGTTGAAATTGTGATTATTTCCGCAGCAATTAACAATAGGAAAACCTCAATAATGGGTTTATTGAAGTTATACGGCCTCAAATTTTTGGTTTTTGTTTGTTGTTTCTTTTTTATTTTATTTTGTAAAAGGACACGTTGGCAGAATTACATACATATACATATGTAAGTAATACTTTACAATTTCTTTATACACATACATATACATATATGAATTACTTATATTGTTTTAGATGTTAATAGTGTTAGTCGCCATAAATTTGAGGTCTTTAGAAAAATTTTATAGAAATGAGTGGTTGGCTTTTGTACATGTAAATCTGAAAGTATGTTTTTTATTGAAACCAACAAAAAAGGAAGTTTTAATGGCGAAAGTTGGTTGGCTGCATTAGAAGTGCCTGTCAAAGATGAATTAATGCAAGAATTTCAAAGTTAAAACCCAATTATATGGATGGTCTATTAACTATTAAGTTGGCCTCAACTTGTAGAGCCAGCGTACTTCAAAAGAGTGTTCTTAAAATAATTTCGTGTTTGCTTTATACAGCAGACATTCCAACAGTACAAGAAGGCCTTCAACCACATATAATGCAATGGGCAAAGTTTGGAGAAATAGAAATTAATACAGAAAAATTCAATTATTTATCATTTACTTAACGTTGCTTTTTTTATATCCAATTGGTCAAATACCTTGGCATTCACCTTTATCACTGCCTCACAAGGAAGACACATATGCTACCAAAGTTGATTAAAATGAGACTCAAATTAGCTAAAATTCAATAGCTAATTGCTAGAAACCCTGTTCTACATCTTGATTTTAATATTCTGCTCTATAACTCAATCTTGAAGCCAATTTTTTGCTACGGGATACAATTATGAGGCACTACTACCGGCTCCAACATAGAGAAAATTTTTACGTCGTCAAAACAAAATCCTACGAATGACTACTGCCGCTTCTTGGTATATTTAAAACAACGACATCTACAAATAAACTGGGAGCACATCCAAAGCACTTACACGAAACTTCTTACAACATGGCGGACACACACTTTTGAAGACGAAGGACACTATGGCTTTTAGATGAGGCTCTGACTATTACTTTAATTTGAGAAGTTAGATTTTAGTTTGGCACTGGCTGGGCTTATATAAATTTTTTTGTATAAGATTTCATTACTTATTGTAAATTCTTGCAAATAAAGATTACCAAACGTTGCCCATTAAAATTTAAATATGACAAGAGTCATTTTTAAAAACGGTTACTTTAGAAAAAAATCATTTGAGCAATAGTCATCATCCGCATCTATCTTTTACAACAATTTAAAATGTTATTTAGGACTTTATCTCAATTTTACATATAAACTAAGTAAAGTAAGCAATAAATCCTGAATACTATTTCTAATTGTTGCAATACAAATGGTTTTCTTTTTTGTATACCTTTAATACATTTAGTAGTAACCAATAGTTATCAAAATGCATAAGAGACAAAGAAAATAAACTCAGTTGAATAACCAAAAATTATTTGCTGTTGTGTTAAAAGATTTCTTGAGTGGTTTTTGTTTGTTTTCAGTAATTCTCAATAAATTTATTGATGTTATTTTATATTGGCTGAAAATAGTCTTCTGATTGTTGTAAGAACCAATGAAATGAATTTAGACAAACCTAAAATACAACAAACCTTTTATACAATCTAACCAAAATAAAGATCAAAGCCTGAATAATGTTTAAATTTTTGGATTAAAAAATTATTTATTTAAAGGTTCAAAATCTTCAAAAATTTCTAAAATTATATATAGTACACATACGAGTTAGGAAAACTATGTGTTTGTGCGACATTTGTAACGAGACCCACTTTTAGTTTTCTCAGAAGCCCTCCCGGGTAGTGTTAAGCCTTTCCGCTCCTTGTATTTTTTTGAACCAAGTACGGTAAGTTAGAAAATTTTTTTGATTCAATTAAGCAGAGATTAGTTAAGCAAAGGCATCAGTCATATTAAAATTGGTGATAAGTGACCCTTTATTTGATATGGCCACCCTAGCAAATACTCTTCTGAAAGAAATAGTTTTGGCTATAACTGCCACCAATATTAATTAACTACAATTTTACATACGATTTGGAACTTATAGCGAACTGAATTTTATAAAGAGCCGTCCATAACTTAACTCAGGGCCCTTTAAATGTCTCACTCCTAAAAATCACCGTATTAAGCATAAATCTTTTACGTATATTGATACTAAATATACTTAAAAAACTTTCGGGTAAGGTTTTACTAACTATAGCTTTCTTTTGATTTTTAAATATATTTTTAAAAACTTATTATTTAAGTAAAATTTATTTGGCTCAATTTAGGTTGAAAATATCACAAATATTTTTTTTAATCTTTAATATTTTTTTTTTTAATATTATGACTTACCGCAAACGGTGTAAAGTTTATTTTGATTCCCTAAATATCATTCTTAACATAAAATAAAAATTACAAACTAATATCATATACATATGTATATGTTTTAGTATGCTTGTAAACGAAAAAGGAAGAAAACTTACATTCCACAAGACTTATACATCTGTTTCTCAATTTCATATCTGATATTTATACATTAATACTATTGTATGGACTTGAATAGTTTTCATTTATTTTTTAGGAGTAACCATATGAAGCAGACGGCTAGTTATACCTAGCAAAATAGAATTTATGCGCCAATTATTCACAGAATATTGCTTTTGAAATGTACTTGCTTTATTATGCATACACACATACATATATAACTTTACTTTTACTTATGTTTTTGTATGCGTGTGGTGGGGCTTTTGCATTAGTCGGTCAGCTAGTATATACAAGGTGGACGAAAAGAAATCACATCATTGGAAGATGCTCTTATTTTTGCCAATGGCGGCCAATGTCGAATCTGTTTTGACATTTGTGAACTAGATGTAGAATACAAGTGAACAAGTGATACACTCCCCAGGAACGCAGAATAATTGTGTCAATTTTTTTGCGAAACAATTTTTCTGTGGTGTTGGCACAGCGCCAATTCCTTCGCCGAGTCCCCGGACGTCTGGCACCGACTGCACAAACATCGCGCCGTTTGGCCCCAAACCATGACAAGTATGGGACTTTACTAGACGCTGCCAGAAGTGGCTAGCCCCAGACGCCCGTTCTGTCGATGAAAACGCCGCTGTTGGGAGGATGTCGAGCTGTCACCACAAACATCGACCAGATGCCGTGCCTCACAACTAGCCATCAGCCGGTCATCCCTAAGGCAAATTTTGGTCTTAGACCTCCTCATGTTAACGCAAAAAGTCCAGTTTGTGCATCATCTGCTGTCTATTGACCGCCAAACGCATCGCAAACAGCATAATGACTTCATTTGGCCCACCTTGTATATTAAGGGTGTAAAAGTAAAGGAGCCGTGCCTTACGGGAACATTATTTGCTGAACGCATTGAAATCAAAAATGCAAATATTTTTTAATGTATGCTGATATATATAAGTACATCAACATATGTGTTTGCATTTACATACATTTACAGTCCACATGTATGCTTCGTCTAGTTGTAAAAAGTATGTTATATGCACAAGAAATAGCTGCAAGAATAACCTAAGTTACAGCCAGTTATAATAAAATGGTTGATAAATGTTAAATTATATTAAACATTTTTTTCATTTTTTTTAAATTAAACATTTTTTAAATGAAAATAACAGAAGCATTTGTATGGGGGATATGCCAAAAACTGGAACTATAATTCCTATAAATAAAATGCTGTGTGCCAGTGCCAAAAAACGCATTTCTGAAGTATTTAATAAAAATATTTTCAAAATTGCGGCAAGTATTTTGCCCACAAAAACACATGATACCCAGACGGAGGGGCAAAAGTTATTCTAAATCGATGGGTATATTTGTAGATATATTTCATACCTTTATACTTGGGCGTAACAAACATCTGCACAATCTCGTATTACTCTTACCACGTGTGTGATGTGGGTATAAAAGAACGTAAACCTTTTAAATAGTATAAAAAAATTCTAAAAATTTCTTGTTTTTACAGCATATAACCATGAGGATTGTTATTAATCTACTAGACAATTAAATATTTTAAAAAAATATATTTTATTCGTAGAGAATTTTTTCTACGAAAAATTTTTTAAAATTGTTTGATAACTTTTTGCTAAACAAAATTTTGGACCAATATATTTTTGGCTGTACTTAAAGAGTGACTTCCTTTTTTGCTGCACATCTTGTACTATTTTATTGTAACATATTTGCATTTTGCAAATGCACGCATACACAGACACAGGTTAACTACTGTACAGTTGCATCCATGTATGTACATGTGCAAATACTGTGAGTCCTGTCCACTACACATGTTTACATACGCACTTAAGCACACACATACACTCACTCACATAGTTTTGTCTACACTAGTTTTAACATAAAAAAATTACACTAAAACAGCCAGAAAGAAAAAGGAATAAAGAATTTACATTTACAGTTGTTGCATCATTTTACATTTATATTTTGCAACATTAATACAACCTGTCTGCAATTCTGCAATTCTGCAGTTTACTTTCTAAATCTGTTTAAATTTTATTGCTACATTTATTAATGTATAAAGTTGTTGCAACATGCAACAGACTTATTGGCAGCAGAAAGTTTGCAAAAGGTCAGTAATGATTTAGCAAATATGGTAATAAATGTTTTTGTACAAAATAAAAACTCATTCCCTCTATGTCAATTTTCATTTGGAGTCGTAAACTTGGCTTAATGTCTGTTATTAAGTTAATACTGCCCTTTGTATAGTAAGTGGTGGCGTTGGCAAAAAATAACTATTTATAGATATTGCTAAGAAATTATTTTATAGGTTTGTAAATTATTAACATTTTATATTGTTGAACAATAACAACGAACTTTATTCATTTGGTTTTCTGCAATTTTCTTTAATAAATTGATATTAACTTAGGATCATTGTAATATACAAATTAAGGATATGATTTTGCAAGTTTAGCTTAAAAATTAATGTTTGTTTAGTTTTGTCTCTTATTTTTAAATATTTTTTTGTATAAAGTATTGATTATCTTAAGCTATAATGTTTTCCTGTCTATGGACTCCGCGTTGAAAATTTGTTAAGAGATTTATATAACTGCCTGATTACCCAAAATACAGAGCATTTCCATAAAGACTTTACTTGTCAAACCTTTTTATTAAAATAAAAACATATGTCTTTCGGCGCTATTTTACGAAAAGATTTTTTTTTATAATTTCTAGAATTTTTTTTTTCATATTTTTATTATTGAATCTTCGCCTTTGGCGAACTAATAATAAATATTCAAATCTTAAAACTATTTAATTTTTATTAGACCAGCCAGTGCCAGACTAAAATTCAAGTTCTCCTAATAAAATTAATTAATTCAGACGAGTGTGTCCACTATGTTGCAAAATGTTTCGTGCGAGCGGATTTTGATGTATTTCCAGCTTGTTTAAATACTTGTCCACATAATTAAAAATTTTGCATTTAACTACACACAAAAAACTACAAAAAAAATTTTTCAAACAAATTCTTGTTCAAAATAATTTATTTTTTTAGTCAATTTATTTAATAGTCTCTAATAATATTTTTATTTGATTTTTAAATCAAACAAAATTTTCGCCTAGACAAATAAAATATTTAACCAGCTCAGCAAAATTTTTTAACAGAAGCTAAAATTCTTGCAAAATTGTTTGTCTAAATTTACAACTTTCGTTGTAGGTCCTCAGCCAGACAAAATATTTACTGATTCTCTGAAATTTGTTACTGATTCTACAACTCAGTTTTTTCTGTGTAGTGAAACTATCAGATCTTTGTGGTTGCTGCTGTTTTTAACATACCAAGGAGCACCAGTTATCATTCTTAGGATTTTATTTTGACGACGTTGTATTTTTTCTATGTTGGCGGCGGAAGCAATGCCCCATAATTGTATCCCGTAGCACCAAATTGGTTTCAAAATCGAGTTGTAGAGTAGAAGTTTGCAATCCAGACGTAGCACAGAGTTTCTACCCATTAGCCAGTGGATTTGAGCAGCTTTAAGTATCATTTGAGTCAGCTTCGAATCTATATAAGGCTTCCATGTGAGGCGGCGATCCAGGTTAATGCCAAGATATTTCGTCTCAATTCGCTGAGGCACAGTATGGTTGTAAATAAGAATCGGGGGGCAGGTTTCTTTGCGTAACGCAAAAGTAACGTGGGTGCATTTTTGTTCATTTATTTTAATACCCCATAGCTTTGCCCATTTTTCAACTTGGGATACGTGATGTTGAAGTTGTTTTGTGGCCTCTTTAGGGTCTTTATGAATACTGAAAAAGGCGGTATCTTCAGCAAATGTCGACGTTTGAGTAAGATTGTTTGTGAGCATATCTGCTGTGTAAAGCAAGTAGAGAATTGGACCTAGTATACTCCCTTGAGGTACACCAGCCCCTGTTGGTTGAGAAGAACTTATTTGGTTTCCCTCTTTTATCATAAATTGTCAGCCGGTTATGTATTTTTCTAATAGGTTGAAAATATTAGATGGAAGGTTGAGCTTTAATTTGTTTAACAGGCCTTCATGCCATACTTTGTCGAACGCTTGAGAGACATCTATGAAGAGTGCGAAGCAGTATTTCTTTTCCTCAAAGGCTTTTCTTATAACCTGTACCAATCTGTGGGTTTGTTCGATGGTACTATGTTGATTTCTAAATCCAAATTGGTGATCTGGGATGCAGTTGTTTTCATTCAGGATCGGAGTCAGCTTATTTTTAAGCAATTTCTCAAACAATTTGGACATAGTTGGTAACAGACTTATAGGCCTGTAAGACTCCACCTTCGAAGGATCTTTTCCCGGCTTAGGAATCACCTTTACCAAGGCAACTTTCCATATTGGCGGGAAATGTTCGAGCCGTAATATGGCGTTAAAAATAAAAAGAATTATTCTTTTTGCTGTGCAAGGCAGCTCCAAAAGCATTTTGTTGCTGATTTCATCAATGCCAGGAGCTTTTTTAGCATTTAAATTATTGATAGCCTCTACGACATCTGACAACTGAAAACGTATTTCCATAGGACATATAGCAACAACAGGCTGTAATTTACTCATGTCAGTGCATATATTTGGAGTGAAGACATTTGTTAAATGACTTGCGAGCAGATCACATTTTTCTTCATCACTTTTGCCCAGGATCCTTTCAGATTACGTAGTGGTGGTTTCGCGATAACGGGTCTTTTAACATATTTCGCTGATCGCCATAGTGAATATTTCGTCTGAGGAGTCGAGTCTAGACCTTCGAGGTGTTCCTTAAGAGATGCCAATCGGTGAACCTCTAGCAAATTTTTCGATTGGTTTGTACATTCCTTCAACTTGGCTTTAAGTTGGGGTGATCTGTGCTTTTGCCATTCTCTTCGGGCTCTTCTTTTTTCAGATAAAAGCTGTTGCACGTCGGCTGAAAAAATTTTGTTGTATTTTGTCTGACGATAGTAAGAAGAAGCATGATCAACGGCTTTTTTTATGTTCTCGTTAAGGCTGCTCAGACAATCATCGATGTCTGCGGGTGCTTTTAGCGGTTGGTTTTCCGAGCAGTGGGTGCTGACAATTTTAACATTTTTTTTGGGAATTTGACTCAAAGTAATGTTTCTTGGACGGTTATATCAATGTCATATTATCTGTATATCGATAAAAAAAAAAGATGTCCACTAGACCTGTAAAAAATCATGGTTTAATCAGACTTTCAAAACTGAGAAACAAAGAATACTCCGATGTTTAGCGTGCCAACAAAGAGGCCGATACTGACCCGAATATGCCAAAATACTCAGACGTAAAAAAGCCCTTTTGGAGCAGCGTCTTGCGATGGCAGTAGAAGTGCTTGTTTAAAAAGAAAGGAATAACGTTTGGCTTACAATCCCTGCCCTGCTAAGGAAAGCGGACTTGGGAGGTTCTTTTCTGATTTTAACTTTAGTAAGCTTTTTGGCTGGATAGAATATAAGCGCTTCTTTGCAAACAATCCTTTTTGCCGCTGACACATCCATTAACAAACCTCTTTAGAAATGTGTACATTGTCAGTCCTCAAATATGGAAAAAGCCGACCACCGTGAAGATTTCCACCCAAAAGTTTTCTGTTAAGTATCCTTTAAGGTTATGAAGAGTATAATTGACAACCGTCTGGATTTTTTGGTTTATTCAACGAACGCCACAAGGGCTCTCTTAGATACTTTCTACGGGGGAACTTCTGGTCCTCCTAACAAAAACATTTTGAACATTTTTCATACATGAACTCATTCTTTCATCACCCCTTTGATTGTGGAATATTTTTCTTTCTTTCCCGTAACTTTTAATATGAAAAAATTTAAATCAAATGCTTACAAAGACTATGAAGTCCATCTATTTCTTTTCCAAAACCTACTTTTCTGACACCTAAACAGGGAGGTCAGCAATTAATTAGAATATCTTATATAAAAGAATAGCGTTTAGCAGATGCATAATTACCAACAAAAAAAAACATCTATCCAATCACTATAAAAAAGTGTCTTTAATAAAGTTAACAGAGTTAGTCAAGCAAAATATTTGACACGTAATTTGTTCCTAAAAAAATACCTTTTTGAATATTGCAATCATTGAATTTTTTCCAAAAAAAAATGAAATTTTAATTTTGTGTTTTTGCTGCTTTAGCACATTTTCGTTATGTTTACGTATAAGGGTTTGCCTTTGCAAAATATAGATTGCAGTTTAGCAAAAGAAAAGAAAACATGAAATGAAAAGAAATTAAAAAAATGCCTTTAACAAAACAATAAAATGTTATCACCAAAGTCTGTTTTCGACATTTTTGGACTTGTCTTGTTAACCAATTTCACTATAGAATCAGAAAAAAATCAAGAAATTTAAGCAAAAAATAGTCGGAATTCTTGAAATATTTTTAAACTGATGTCAGCATTTTAACAATGTTTTTCGTTTTATTGTTTTTTTTTGCTCTTCTATCATTTGTTTTGCGACATTTGTTCAAAGCATCACGATGACAGGGACAAGTGGATGTTACAACTATTGTGAGCTTTTACAAGTGTTAGTAAAACAAGCTATCAAAGTACATGTTTGACAACAGTGTTACCCAAACCATTTAAGGGACAGCGCTACTATGAGCTTGTTGAGAAAAATCTGAAAAGCCAGCTGTATTTCATGAGCAAAGAAAATTTCAACAAAAAAGGCCATATCTACGCCTGCTTAACTTATAGTAGTTTTCCGTCTAAGCTTGGGGTCGGACCGCCCTATCATCTTCGGTTTGCTAAACTTTAATAAGCAGGAGAGTTTTTTTGTATAACAACTTTGTTACTTTTAACTGCACATAAAATAATATTTCCAAATTTTTTTAAATTAACCCATTTATCAAGAAAAACATTTTTTTTAATTAAAAATTTAATTGTTTCAATCAAAATTTTAGTCGTTTTTGTAAAGTAAATGCCAACAATGATGTTTGCTTACAAATTCTTTGAAAAAAACTTGAATTTAACTTAAAGCTATTTTTGCTTTGGCTTACGCATGGAGAAAAGGAAATAAAACTAAGTTTAACACTTTCAAATATAGAGTACCTTGTTGGCTGAGTGGATAGAGCGTACGCCTTGCAATTAAATGGCCCATAGTTCGAACCGTTATTGAGAATTGTATGTACACTTAACTACACTTATTGTTTAGTTAAACAAACAAATAAACTGAAAGAAATATAAATAAATAAAAAAATATATTAATATTTTAAATATATAAAAGTCAAGCAATATTTTAATTTATTTGTAATTAATTTTAGATTTGTTTGTATTTTGATTAAATTGTATAAATAATATCTAAATTATTTTTTTAATTAAATTTTTTTTTAATTTTTAGTAAAAGTTGTTAATTAAAAATGCGAATTTTTAATATCTAAACATTTTTTAATCGAATCAACAAATTTTTTAATTGAAAATAATTTTTATTTTTTTTTCTATTTAAAAACTTAATAGGACAGTTAAAAGCGCTAAAAAAACTAATGGTAAAATAAATTTTACAACTAAGGGATTTCCCGATATTTTAGGGCTTTCTTCCGGGATTTCTCGCCTCAAAAATTTTTGTAAATATTTTTTCCGATTTTCACGGGAATTTCTTAGCGGGATCCCGGGAATAATTATAGAAGTAATTCAATTCATTTACGAAGAGAAAACAGTTGTTTGAGCTCAATGGTTGTGTATACTGTGTGTATGTGTGTTCGCAACATTTTCGACAACCAAGCTTGAATTAGCAACAACATAATACATGCTGAAATTTTACAGGAAGTTGTTGTTTTAGGGACGATCCCACCTTCTTATTCCACCATGCCTTAATCTATGAATATGCACAATTCTTTATGTGAAACTAAGGTTTTAGCAACTAGTGTGACAAATTAATTAAACTATCATCCCCCCTGTGGATACTTGTTGCTACACAACTGAGTTGTATTAATTTCAAATATTCTAAAAACTTTTTGTTTGATTTCTTCTCTGTTATTTTCTTATTATTTCTTTAATGTAAGAATTCAGTATACATTTATGTAAGCATATTGCGCACTAAATTAAAAACAGTCACTACTCAAAATCAAAGTTTTTGACAAGTATCTTTTTCTTCTTTGGCATTTTAAATCCAATTTAAATAGTATTTTATTGTTTGTTGTATATTTGATTGGAAAACTTTTTAAAGAAGAAATGATTTTTAAAAGTTTTGAGTTATGATATTTTTAAATTTAGTATGCAATATGAGAAGGAAAATATAATCATGTTGTCTGCACAACAGCAAATCATTTGGTTGGATTTGGTGCTTTCATCTATAGGAAAAGAGGTTTTTAAAGTAAATCCCTTCCAATTAGCAATGTAAGCTGCATGTGGTTTTCTCTTACTTATTAATTGTATGGTTCTATTAGTTTTGTAAGATGTAACAAGCAATTAAATTAGTTTCATTTCTTATACAAATTGGAGGTATCTTTTTTTTAATGTTTCGTATAATTTATAAACGTGAAATTAATTTTTAAAACCAATAAAAAACAGTAAAACTTGATTAAAATATATTTATATATAAAAAAAAAATTAAGTTATATTATGAAATTTTAAAAGGCAAAGAAAATGTTCAAAATGGTTCCAATGAAAAGAAAATGGACCCGATTTTAAAAATCGTTGTAAAAACAGAAAAAATTTCCAAAAAAAAAAATTATTGATATAATAGAACAAAAATTTTTAATAATAAAAAAATTTAAAAGTTGTTTAAGACAAGGACCTAAATAAAATATAGCACCAAAGTGAAAATTAAAAATAAATAAATAATTTAAAAATTTTAAAACAGCAATAGAGTTTAGGCCATTTTGTTTCTTACTTTGGGGCCATTTTTAATATATTAAATTAGTGTGGTTTTAACTTTTAAAATAATCCCAAAATATAAAAATTGGATTTTAGCTTCTTGCATTTTTCGCAAAAATTTTAAAATAAGCCGAATAGAACTGTCAGCTTCGCTTTATCTTTTAGCCAGGTGCAAAGACAAAAATTATTTTACTAAGCAAAGCACAAAACCAAAAAATTTTGAAGTCTCGCTGCCTTACCGAGTCAAAGCTTAAAACCTTTGATCCTAGCCAATGACCACCTATCCAAAAGTTTTTGTACGCAAAGCGTTAGTATATTAAGCATTTAATTATTTCATTATTTAAATGATATCTTACGACATCTTAACAAAAAAAAAATTAAGCTTACTAAGCCATGCTTTATTTAATCAAATATTTAAAGCCATATGTAGTGGCCATATTGTAATTAGTTCATATTTTAAAATTATTTTAGGGAAAGAGTCCTTGTTCACATTAGGGTCCAGTTTTAATGCCTTAAAACTTTTTTGATTTTTGGGGCCATTTTTCTTTTTTTAGGGGCATTTTTCATTTATAGTTTGCCGCATACAAAGTCCCAAAGAAACGGCGCAGCAGAAGTACCAGTCTTAATGGTTAAATTTTTGTAGACGGGACCTTGATGTTATAAGGACTTCATTCAATAATGATCAGATATTGTTTTAAAAATATGTCGGTTGAATAGTTATATTTCATAAAAAATTTAAATTTTTGGTGAGTACGAAATAAATCAAAAACATGCAAAATAGCGCGAACATGTTAAGTGGATTAAAAAAAACTATTGAAAGATGTTTGACTTTTCCTTAGCGTTGCAAATCAATGCCCAAAGAAATATGAAAAGGCAATTTTTTAAATTAGTTTTCTGTGACATCGCTGGCTTAACAGGTACAATAAATTTTTTTTTATATAAAATTTTATTGCAATACGTAAACATTGATTACAAAGAAAAAAAATTTCAGTTATCTCGTTTGTTTTTGTTGTTTTAAAATGACAAAGTCCTGAAAAAGAACAGTTCAACCATTTCTGTTAAATTTTTCAACTGAATGTATTAAAACTGTCAATTGTCTTATAATATTTTGCGCTTAAAAAAATTTAAAAATGTTTGGCAAAAAAATATTTAATTGCATTTTTTCTCCCCTGTAAAATTTTTTAAATATGGATTTAGCGCCTTGGCATGCCAAGTCATGACGTGCTCTTTACCGTAATTCTGAATTGAAAAGTAGCAGGGATAAGTCATTTTAAAGTTTCAAGCTTAGGTAGACTTTAAAAATCCCCTTAAAACCACAGTTTTTTATATAAATATAACGTTAGGACAAGCATGTACGTACATTGTTAAAAGATCGATTTCTTTTGCGGCTTGCGTCGACTTTAAAAAAATATTTCACTCTTACAGTGTCAGCATAAGTACAGTTTAGGCAAATTTTCAGGCAAATATACATACATGCTCGGATGTAAAGCAAATATCCAAGTTGTGTTCATTAACTAAAGTATTTCTGCTCAACTAAATAATTTAAATTTTTAAAACAGGACATTTGCGAGGTAGGCATATTCCTGCTGAATTTAAAAAAAGTTATTACTTTTGTTTTTAAGAAGTTTTATTTCACTTTTTTTAAAAAGATAATTTTTGAGGTGGGTGTATTTTTGATCGAAATTGAAACTAAATCTAAACAGATCGTAAAGCATGATAGAAGTAATGGTCATAAAAAATAATATTAAGCTGATGTTTTTTTTACTATGTAGTTAGAGAAATTTCATTTTTAAAGAATTAAAGGGAATAGTACTTGTGTTATGGTTAAAATCAGCAAGCCCTTGATACTGCATAAACATCTGCGGGAAAATTGCTATTAAAATATAGCGAAATCACACGATAACTGACCCCTACACGGTGCAATGTAAGTAAGACCGACTCCCATTAATTTTTCTCACGAACATTTTTCGGAAAATATTTACATCCTATGTCCCCCTCTAACAGAGCTCCCATACAAAGTTTAATATTTTCCATTTTTTTCATCGCTCCCACAGCTTCCAGGATGCTTCTAAAGAGTTTAAATGTAACAGCGTACTTGCCCCGTATCTTTATCCGCTAACAGGGCTGCCATAAAATATCAAAAAAAATTTGGATGAAAACCACTACAACTTACCCTGAAATGAAACACAGATCGCCATTAGTTTTTGCTCCCAAACATACTTATCCATATTTCCATCACCTAAGGGGGTTGCCATACTTTCCCAGAGTCGGCCTTAGAAAAATAAATTAAGTGTACAGCTGACCCATATTAGTTTCCAAACCCCCTAAAAATAAAAAATTTTTAAAAATTTTGAAAATCCCTAAGGTTTTCTCCGTTTTCACCCTAAGAGGGTAAAAATATTGCACCGGCCTTTAATAAAAAATTAGAAATATTTTATAAGTTAAAAATAAATGGATAAAAATTAAAAAAAAGGTTCGGGGTTATATTATGCGTGCCAAATTTAATTTCTCTGGGATAACTCCCTTTGTATATGACCGCGTGTTATATGAAATTGCTTAAACTTCGCCGCCTACATTTCGCTCCCAAAATTAAGACATAAAAGTCATCAAGATTCACCTAGAGAAGTATCTGTTGTTAAATTTTAATTTTTGTGGGCGTAGCACCGTTTTTTTTTTTTGGAATGTCAATCAAATCCCTTAAATACAGTGTTTCTTAAAAGTTTTTAATTGTAACCGTGGCACAACTATTTTTCCAACTTTAACGTTTAGCCAACTCACCAGGTTCTAAATTTTATAAAAATGAGTAACAGGCAAACAAACAAACTCGCTTCTGATTTTAAAAGTGCATATGTGTATTATAGAAAGGTAAAAGCATAAAAATAATTAAAAAAGCTAAAAAAAATTATTTTAAGAATATTTAAATTTATTTAAACGTTTTTATTTTAGCAAAATATTGTCATCGGAGAAATTGCCCAAAACAATTTCACATTTTAAAATAACGTTTTTTCCGCAAAAAAAAACGAATAAAGAAACAAAAAAGTTTAAACAACTACAACAATTAAATAACAAAAAAAGAGAAAACAAAACCAACTGTTATACACTTACTAAGAACTGTTCTAAAAACACTACTTATTTACGCTGCTATACATGCTCTATGTGGCGAAACAAATGTCTGCACTTAAGTTTTGCTTCACGAATTAATTGCAATACTTGATTATCCTAAACAAGGAAAAAAAATGCATTAAAGTTTGCCGTTTATCAAGGATTTTGTCTGGTTATCCTAATTGTACACCATGTTCAATGAATGACTCGGGTTTTTCTCAATCGTGGTTATAAACACCACCTTTGTGGTTGTTTTCTACCTTTGCAAAGGTTAGTATTTAACGTGGCCGATTTTTTTTTGTTTGTTGTGGTTGCATGCTTAAAGCAAGTTTTACAAATGAAACCAAAAGATTGAGCTTCGTTTCTATAACAATACTACGGAGTAGTTGGGATTTTTTGTTTTATATCTTTATTAAAACCATTAAACGTGCGAGGGTCGTCAAACATGTTTAATATTTTTTTAAGGGTTTTTTTCAAATTTAATTCGCGTCCTTCTGTTACACGTTAAAGTTTTGTAAATAGCAAATAGAATAAAAAAATCTAAAACAAAAAGTGCATAAAAGAAAAGTCACAATACCCAGTTGGATCATTAAAAGTTGCTAAAAGAAAATAAAACTTTAAATGCACTTTGGATTTGTTGGCTTTTTTCCTTTTATTTACGTATTTTTAGTTTTAATATATTTTTGGTATTTATATTTCCTTTTTGTCTTCGGGCTTTGTTGCTTAAATGTGTATTTTTTTTCTTTTTGGCATGTTTAGCCAGCCATTGAGAATAAAAGAAAAGAAAAGCTAAAGACCATAAAGCTCGATTAAACAGAGTGTTCTTACAGCTAAGAGTGTTACCATAGCAAGAAAAATTTACTAAGTAAATCTTAAAAAAAAGTTCAAAAACATAAGTTTAAATAATATTGAAATTTGTATAACCTTTTTTTAGAAATTTTGTACTAAAACAGAATTACTTAAAGTAAAAATGATCCAATAACTTTTTTTTATAAATTTTGTACTAAAACAGAATTACTTAAAGTAAAAATGATCCAAAAACTCAAATTTGTAATGTCACACCCGTTACAGCTTTCAACTGGCCATTGTCAGTATAAATAATATTTTTTTTAGTATTTACTTACTATAAAATGCTTAGAAACATACTATTTTTTAATAAGCTATCCCTTATTCAACTAAAATTTTGAATTGTTAGAATCGTAAGCCAATATATGAATAAAATGGTCACCATCATCATACTTGAATTGCCCATATGTAAGTGTATGCAGGTGTGCCTTTGTAAAAAAAATTTAGTTTTTTACTCTTTATAAGATATCAGTTTATCATTCAGTTTGGAATTTCCTCAATATCCTTTTGCGACCTCATATAGTATTTATGAGCCGTTTATTTTGAAAGTGGCATAAGTCACTTTAAAAAAAAACAAGTTATTGGCAACACTAAATACTATTGAAAGGTATTTTTTCATATCCTTAAATATCTCGACTTTAAAAAAAAATGTGACTTCCCTGCAGAAATCAAGACTACTCCTTACATGCGTGTAAAGAGTATTCCACAAGGACCAAGACTAGTCCAAAAGTAATCCGAATACATGGGAAAACATGCTTCATTTAACATTACAATGTCCTAGGAGAGGACTATGTAATCCAAAAAAAAACATTACGTCAGAGTAGCCCCAAAACTAGTCCAAGTAACTACTCTACACATTATTAACACACTTTTAATTATTCAGCCAGAAAACACACTAATTAAAACATGGCGTAACAGTGTTACCATAGTTGTATTTTATTTCTAATTCATGTATTGCAAGTATTGGCAAATATCTTTTTTTTAGTCATTATGATCCATGTTAGCATTGCATCGGACCATGTTGTAACTACTCCTTTTAACTTTAAACGGATCATGTACTTCAGTAATTTCTGCAGGGTTATGCCACTTTCAAAATTAACGGCTCATATATTCTGGATCTTTAAAGAAAGGAAACCCGATTTAGCTATGTCCATCTGTGTGTCTGTTGAAATCAAGTTTTCGGAGACAGTTTAAGCACTACAGATCAGGTATTGATGTTAAATCATCAAATATATTTCTGAGACTAGCAAAAAAAAAAAAAACTACGGACCAAGATGGGACAAAATCCATACATGAGCAGTCGCAGAACAAAATGTGCTTTTTTGGTTTTTTACTATATTTGTTGTTTAATATATTTGCCTTAATTTAGCTAGATTAGATGACTGGGTATTCCAAGATGCGAGTGCGAATCGTATATAAGATTCGGCACAGTAGAATGTAGCGCTCTCTTGTTAACTTTGATATTAATC
Organism: Melanophora roralis; assembly: GCA_963583895.1. Classification (NCBI taxonomy): domain Eukaryota; kingdom Metazoa; phylum Arthropoda; class Insecta; order Diptera; family Rhinophoridae; genus Melanophora; species Melanophora roralis. The sequence continues at coordinate 19,962,723 of OY757190.1, read as the reverse complement.
AACGAATAAATTTTTTTTATTTTTTGATTTTTAGAAATATGTATGATTATTTACCAATAATATTTTAAGAAAAAATTTTTGAATAATAAAATAAAGATTTGGTACCTTTAAAGATATTTAATTTTGCTAAAAACAAAAAATTAAAGGTTTCCCCATATCTGTACAGTAGCTAACTTAACAAAAAATAGGAATTTTTTTATTAAATATGGCAACCCTAGATGCCTTCCAAAATAGATTTTTGTTTAAATGTATTTTCTATATCTTCTTTATTCCTAAAATCTTACAGCTTATTACGTTCATATAAATTTTTTTCTCTTGGATTTTTTAGTTTCTGTGGAGGGAACAAAACAGCTTTAGTCGTTCGAAATAGTTAAGCATCTTGCTAAGCATTTGAGGTAAAATTGGGAATAAAAATAATGTCTTACTTAGTAGAGTTTTTAATTTCCTTCTCTCAATTGGGATAAGAAAAGCTGTAATGAAATGATTTCAGTAATTATGTACATATTTACACAGTTACAGTCACAAATGTGCAGCAAAGTGTTCATAATAAGAAAAGACATTTAAACTAATTTCAACTAAAACCCAACTGCAAAACTAAGTTAGCAAAACTGATGGAGTTGACTTAAGGTTAATTAAAGAATAATTTATTGTAAGTGTTTTTTACAAAACTAGGATATAATAAAGCTTTAAAAAATTCAGAATAGAATATGCACACTTAATATATATTATTTAAATTATTCAAAACAAATTAAAATATTTTTGGTTTCTTGGTTTCAAATATAGTATACATATACGTACTACTATTTTTTGAAATTGCCTTAAAAAATATATAATAGAAAATAAAGACAAGGAATACAATAATAAAATTGTCGGTTTTTACAATAAAATAATAAAAAACTTAAAACAAAACATATAATTTTTTTAGTTAAATTAAATCTATGTAAACAAGTACATATGTACCTACGTTTGTGTAAAACTATGCATAAAATTTCCATTTAGAAAATCCACAAAAATAAAACCAAGTAAAAGTAATACTTTAAAAGAAGCAAAAGACTTTTTAAAAACAGAATTTTGAAAAACAATTTTATATATTTAGAAAAAGGAAATAAACAGCATAACACTATCAATAATATTTTTTATATACAAACGTACGTACATATAATACATATGTGCATTATAAAGTAAAAGAACAACAATAGAATGGAACAAATAAGGGCGATATATTCGGCTGTACCGCAACTTATTTACCCTTCCCATTGGCCTTTTTGTACACCAAATCTTCTGGTCTATCGAATCGATAATAAATCACATAATAAAATTACTTTATTCCGGGAAAGACGTCAATAGCAACCTTTTTTTGCACGTTTGTATAAGCTTGCGGTCTCCTATTCAACAATTTTTTCTTTAAAACAGAAAAAAAAATATAAAAGAAATGCTTTGTGGAGGGACTGAGGTAGATAGCACTTACAATTATCGACATATTTCGTATCGAAAATTTAAAAAAATAAATTTTTTATTTGTTCGGGGGCTTCCCCCGCCGCTCAAACTGCCTCTACAGAACTAATGATTTTGTTTGAAAATAAAGGCATTTAAATTCGCTAGCTGTTATGATTTCCGAGATATTTCATAATTAAAATCTCATAAAAATTTCCCATCTGTATTGGGGATACACCTTTTCCATTTCCTATCGAAATGGGTTTTTGTTCCAAAATGTACGTATCATATTGGAACTACTTTATAGCAGGTACAAAGTCAAAATCTTTTATAGTTTCTCGGGTAAACGCAATTATAAAATTACAAAACTAAACCACTTCCCCTAGTCTTATCCAAAAAATATTTTTTACTAATTTAGGCAGGCGCTTTCTTAGTATTTGTGCAAAGTTTTGTTAAAACAGTGAATATGCTTTCTGATATGTATAGCAATATATGCATGGGCAGTCTCATTGTTTTTCCTACATCTTGGTTAGTAGCTAACGCATATTTTAAATAAAAATTGTCTCAGAAATATTTCCGAAAGTTTAACATCAAAATGTTTTCTGTGCGAAATTTACTGTCAATAGACACACAGACGCAAAGATGGGCAGACGGACATAGCTTTGTCGAATTTCCTATTTATAAGGACCCAAAATACATACAGCTTATGGGCTCGCAAATGAATATTGTAGAAATTACACACGGAATGACAAACCGGTATATTCCCTTATTACTATATGAAGGGTATAACCAAGCAAAGCAAAAGAAATACGGATAAAACAAAAAGTTAAACTTAAAAGTCAAAACTTTCACATTTCCTCACAAAGAACTCAGGATTTTAGATCGCAACACATGATTAACATATGTATAAGAATTTGCAAGTCAATAAGTTTGCATAATATCATTTCAAAATTTTTCTTCCGGGTAGAAAAGGAAATTTTCATTAGACGAGCTAATCATATGAATTTATAATTTTCAAATAATGACTGTAAATTAAAAAGAAATTTGTTAGATTTTTCAGGCTTTGAAGAAATATCTAAGAACTAATCATTAACTTACCACGAGTTGTTACTATAAAGAACTCACCGGTAGGTTCTAAATTCTTATACTAAATTTAAAATTAATCCAATTAAAAATGTTCTTACCCCAATTAGTATTTTCATTGATTTTCTGCCGGAAACATATTAAGCTATTAATTAAAACTCCTTTTTTTGACTTTATGTATTAGAGCCTTTTGAAAATTTTTCGTAGAATTTAAATAAGATTAAATTGCAAAGTAATTGTTTTGACTATTAATAAAATAAATTTTTTTTTTTTAATTTTTTTTTAATCTTTTAGATTTATATATTCAAACACAAAACTAATTCTTACACTTACAAAATAATTTAACTCATACCTTTAACTTATTCCTATATAGACTAATATTCAGAAAAATGTTTATAATATTATGCATTATGTTCATAATCTACAAAACGGAGAAAAGTTGAGCGATGTAATGACGAAGAAGACATTAAGGTACATAAAACATAAACCTTTCTACAAAAAATTGTGAACAAATAATGTCATTCATATATAAATAAATAAATAATTAACAACATTTGCTTCGTGTATAATAATCTAAAATTTCTTTTGTTTGGTATCAATAGGATCGGTGGGGGTTTGAAAATAAGGATCCCAGGTGACTGAACAATGTTTCAAAATTGGTATTACCAAAGAAGTGTATAACTGTATTATGACCCCAGTATCAGTTAATATTTTAGCCAAAAAAACTAAAACATCAATCACACATGACTATATGTATATTTGGAAAGCTCTTGCCTTGGGTCAAAAGAACACCAAGATTAAAAAATTTGTCAAAACAATCGATTGTATGATCTCCAAAAGTAAAACAGCCGCTTGAACCAGTTCTCCAAAAAAGTGCACGTGATTGCATTTTTTGACAAATGCTTGTTTTTTTATATACGAGACGCCAATGTGAATAAAATTGGCACCCTATTCGCAAAACATGTTACTCGCTTCCGCTGACGATATCGATATCACGGGGCGAACATTACGAGCAGTAACTTCCATCTTTGCAAAGGCAAAAAAGCATCAGCCAGACCCACTGGCAGTAAATTCAGATAAAACCAGGTTAATGGTATCAACACACAAGATGTCCAGTAGACTTGGGCAGATAGTGGAAGTTGAAAGTACAACTTTGAAATAGTCAACGATTTTATCTACCTCAACACCATCATTAACAAAACAAACAACATAAGATTTGAGATAAATAGAAGAACGATACTGGGCAACAGATGGTACTTTGGACTAAGTAAGTTGGGAAAAAGTAAAGCCACCTCTTGACAAACAAAAATCACTCTATATAAGATAGTGATAGCCCCGTGCTATATTATGCTTCTAAAGCATGGGTAATTGCGAAAATTCTGAAAGTAAATGAGGCAGTGCTTGGGGTTTTCGAGAGAATAATGGTGTCATATAAACCGTGTATAAGCTCTTTGCTGACATTGACGTAGTAACACGTATCTAAATTCATCTTTTACGTTGGCTAGGTCATGCTGTGAGAATGAATGAATTTACTCCAGCAAGGAAGTCATTTCAATGCGCAGATCACGCAGAAGAGCAAGGCGAAACTTCGATGGAAGAATCAAGTGAAGAATGAAATCTCGCAACATGGTATCAGAAATCGGAGAAGAAGCGCAGAAGATGGAAACGCCTGTAGATCAATTCCAATTTCCACTACAGGCACAAACGTTCTGTTATAGCCACCTAAGTAAGGAAGTAAGTCCAACAATTTTCCTGACACCATAAAAACTATTTATTTAAATCTTGTTGCAGTAATGCCTGGCCCAAATGACACATGAATTTAAGAATATTTTGAAGTTTTTGGCGTATATAAGTATATTATAGTATTCAATTAAGAAAAAAATATATTTTGCAAAAAAATTAATATATTTTTCTAAAGAAAATTTTTAAATTTTATTACCAATTGTGATAGTCTCGAATGTTGCAAACAAAATTAGCTAAACTTAATCAAAACCATTTTATAAATTGTAAATTTATTCACAGTTGAGTGGTAGCAAACATTTAACAAGTTTTTTTGTAATCTGTGTTCCAGCTTAACAAAATTATTTTTTTCCAAGATATTGTAGTCAATTTGTAAACACTCCATAATTTTATTTTGTTGACCTGTGTAAAACTTATTTTTTTGATTTTTTGTTTTAAAAATAATTATTGTTTTACCTTTTATATAAAAATCAATTATTGTAGTTATTGTAAAAATTTTTTTTGGAGAAAAAAAAATATAAAATTATTTTTAGTTGAATTTCTTAATTTAATCGACTTTAAAATTCCAACCATTTAAAATTATTTTTAAAATAACACTATAAATTCAATAAACAAAACAAAATAAGTAAATAATTATAAAAATGAAGAATCTTGAAATGTCTGGGTTTCACACTTAAATTATAGGGATTATTAAATATATGAATAAATAGAAATTGCAATGAAACCGACTTTAAATTGCCAAAATATGCCTTAACAATTCAGTTAAACACACAAAACTCAAATTAAAGGAGTGAGATTAATAACACTTTAAAATTTTAATAAATCCGGATTAAGGGTCTTTATTGCAGTTAAAGGCCTTATTTGTTTCAAAATTTTACACAGAAAAATTGCAACAAGTGTTAAGAAATTACAAAAAATTGTTTGACCATAAACTAAAATTTTAAACAATTTTTTGTGAAAAGCCTATCGTATATTCATGCATTTTACAAATTTTCGTAGGTTTTTAAAGTTATAAAAAGGAAATTAACATTTTTTTGAACAAAAAAAAAATATTTATTAACAATTTAAGTTGTACTTAGACAAACTTATTTTCATATTAACATCTTACGTAATTTTCCATACAATTATTTTATTGTTTAAACAAAAAGCGACTTATAATTCAGATGCGACAGTTTGAGTTGTGCAGAAAAAAAATATTAAACATGTTTTTTTTGTTCAAAATAGTTTCTGCAATTTCCAAAACTTTCTTCAAAAAAATGTTTTTATTTCTGAGGATCCAAATGTTTTTAAAAATTTAAGTTAAATAATTCTCAAAAACCATTCATTAAATTTAATTGATTTCAGCCCTTTTAAAGGATTAAGTACTGTTCAACTTTGTAAGAGTATAATTTTTATATGAGTAAGTTGTAAACGAGTTGTGGTAGCATTTATTAATTAAAATTAAAAGGGAACAAGAAGAAAGTTTAGCAACAACGAAAGAAAGAACTTTATAAAACTTTAACAATAAAACAAAACAACCACACACTGATGCAAGCACACATGTTCATACATATACAATCACAAATGCTAGAGCTGCTGCAAATACAAACACACACACATATGTAAAAGTAAAATGCTTGTTTAAAAACTTACATATAATTTCACACAAAAACAAAGAAGAAAGTGATGAATTGGGCTTTGAAAATAATCTACATTGTTGCAAACATTTTACAATCGGGAATTTTAAACAAAAGTAATGGCTTTAAGAAAATGAAGACCAAAGGGAAGCACCAACTACACAATGGCAATGTTCATCTATATGTGTGAATGTGTGTGATTTTATTTGTCAATGAGCTTGTGTTAGTCTGGATCGGTGAACATCGTAAAAGAGAAACATAAAGTCTGTTCATTATCTGCCAGGCCAAAAATTAATAATGCATTGGTAGGAAAAAAAAATGCAAATGCAAAAATTATTTAAGAAGAAGGCAAGAAGTGGCTCTATTGGTCATAAGTTCTTGATATTGCAAGACATGATTATTTTTAAGACTAATTACTAAAGGCGTAAGTTAATTCCACCTGGGAAGTGCCAAGAAGCTTGCTTTTTCAGGTAAATTCGGTCACTATTTAAAAATAATATTATTAAAAATATATAATTTAAAAGTGTGCCTAAAACACAATAAATACAGCTTAAGATAATAGTTGAAGCTAAACCGTTAGTCAAGTGTTGCCAAAGACACAATAGTTCAAAAATTATAGCATACTTGGAAATATTTAAAACTTCATTCAAGCTTACAAAATTAATGCTACCCGTTTGCTTTTCTCGATAAACTGAAGTAAAATAGTTGACGTTTACAGCCAAAAACACTACTACCGCTCAAAGAGAAGTAAACATAAAACTCGGAGCTGGTTTCGAAAATACATTTTACTCGGTTAGTATCGGTAAAAGAACTTGCTTTTTCAAAAAAGTTTCTTTCAACATCAAATTGGAAAATATTGATTTCTTCTAAAAGAAAAAGAAATTATGATATCGGCATAAGCCAAAATAAAAAAAAAAATTTCTTAAAATTAGGAAGAAAGTTAAAGTCGATCAAAACATATTTGAAAGGGACTGCATGAAAAAATAAAATGATATTTTTTGTATTCAGCCCACTAGCCTGACGCATAAAGGTTGACCTATATGCTAAATCTTGTTAAAATCTCTTAATATTCGAGTCGGTTACAGCCCAAGGTACTTATCCCGGGAGGACATTAGTATTGGGGATATAACTCAAAATTGACGGATATACTTAACCCTACGAGGATAAGGCATTTTTTGTCGCTTACTGGTACTACTAGGTCTGACAGACACACATGGAATTTGTTTGGAAATACATAGGGAAGTGTCTTGAAAATGTGTGTAATTGCGTTTATTTGTGTTTAATTCTAAGAAAAAGGCAAAATTATTCATAAAAGCATATTGTAATATTTTGTGTGTATAAGTAAAGAATATTTCATATATCACTTGAAGTAAATAAAATTTAAAAACTCCATACGTAACTGGTATGTGAATGTTTTTGATATATCGATTTTTTTAAAACATGAAATTAAATTGAGGTTATCCCTGCCTTTTGTATAACTTATGGTTCAATGAGCACGATTGTCGTTTTGCAAAGGAAACTCCACAAGCTGGATGGCGATCCATTGGAAGGTCGGAAGCCAAATTATTGAACCATTGATTTTAAAAATACAAAAAATCATAATAAAATTCAAATCCCCAAACAAAACCCACCATCAATACTTGACGTTTTAAAAACCTCTTACAATGAGATTTGTTGCTGTTTTCTCAATTTAACAAAAACATAAGAAAGCCACGCCCTTCGTTGTTCCTTTGGCATGTCTCAATTTGTTACAAATAAAAATGGACTTAAAATCCCTACCCTAACAGGTTATAAAATAGAGCTCAAATACATCGATTTGTAATTCTTTTACACGTATGTATATCCACCCACCAACTAATCCAAGGTGAAAACTCCAGATTTATACATATTGTAGTCTAAAACTTCTGTAATTGTTTCGATAACTCGACGGCACAATCAAACAAAGTATTCATTAGGGATAAAAGCAACGCTTTTTTTACACATATGAGCATATTGCGATATTGTTGTTGTAACCGAATACTGTACTAATAGTTACCTGATCCGACATCTCCTTCGGTGTTTAGGCTTTTAATTTTGTTCAGATTAAATCGCACGGACATTATTTTACATTTCAAAATAAATTATTCCCTACAGTGAGTAACTTGACCTGGATCGCACGTCCGCCAGATTTTTATTCTGTAGTTGGCTGGTTTGACAGTATATACTGGATAAATCATGAACATCATCAGTATGAGGATATTTGCTTACTAAAATTATATGGGCAGCACCCGAAACATAAAAAAGATTCAAATTTCTCTTGACTACGTTCCAGACGTCGTTGATTATGACTTAAGGGCTAACTATATTGTGCTTAAACAAACGCATGCTAATGTCAAATATCAACGAAAAGCCTGTCAAATGCTTAAGCAATTTATTGAAGACTTTTGAGTGGCTATATTGTACTTTTTGAACTTAAATATTTACAGAGCTCAGTTGCATATATTTGTACTTTTGCAAAAACTGTTTTACTTTCATATTCCAAATATATGGATTTTTTTGTCGCAAAATGTTATTTAAGTAACATCTACAATTTAAAAATATTAAACCATTAGCAAATAAATAATAAAATTATATTATAAAAGTTAATAAATAAAAAGTGTTTTTTTTTTCATAAATAAAAGTGTACTTAAAAGTGCAACTGTGCGCCCAACTCATGTATACACAGCTGATCCATTAATCAAAGTACGACCAGGTTCGCTTTTTGCTTAATCAAATGTGTCTTGACGAAACTTAACGAAAAGTTACTTAAGAACATTATAGTTATACACATTTAAACATATGTATTCGCACTTTTGCTTAAGTAAGCTAAAGCACATTATAGTTAGCCCTTTATTTTCATATACGTAGCAAAACCACATTCAATTGCCTGCACAGAAAAAATACAAAATAGATGTCAATCAAAAAGTTCGTTAACCCAATTAAATTTGTATTGATTCTCAGCCTGCAAACAAATTGATAGTACAACTTCAAAAATATAATTAACATGAAACAAAATTATCAATCAAATTTTTAATTGATTCAATTAAAATTTTTAGATAAATTTTTTTAAAAAATTAAAAAAAATATTTTTTTAATAATTTAATTAACATTATTTATATATATTAATTATTATTTTATATTTATTTATAATTATTTAACTTTTTTTAAAACATATGTTTTAATGTTAATATTTTATTCAATTATGTAATTGCAAAGAAAACTAATTTTATTAGTTATACTTACATAAATAACCGGTCTCAGCATCGACATCGAAATGAGGACAACTCAACACACCTTAGCAATCATAAGCAAAGTCAAAACAATATAAACAAAGATCAACAAAACAGAAAATGAAACAAATATCAAAGACAAACACATAAAGATAAAAAAGAAGAAAAAAAAATAAAAAAAAAATGTTAACCGAGTTAAGTATTGAACCCGGCACCATGAGATTTTCAGGCTGAGACTCTTACACTAGATTACAGAGACATTGGATTTTTGGTGCCCAATTTTAAATTATATTATCGTTTATGTTGTTTTTTATTTTTGTATACACAACACAAGCTGTGTTGCATACTTGATAAAACGAGGGCACAAAAACGGTGAACTACAAAATGACTATACAAACTGACTGTTTTTTAAAAGAATTTTTTAATTAGCGTCACTGCTTTGGTTAAATTTCTAAAAAATCTATATTTTTTGTTGGGACAATGAAATTACTTATTGAAATCCGTTTTGGCTTCTTAATTAGCTTTGCTTAATTTGCTGCACATTTGTAACTGTAACTGTGTAAATATGTACATAATTACTGAAATCATTTCATTACAGCTTTTCTTATCCCAATTGAGAGAAGGAAATTAAAAACTCTACTAAAGGTACCTTTACACGGTAATACATATATTACGATATGTCAAAAAATGTTGTGGGATAATACAAAATCTCATCATGTAAAAGCATAATGTATTGGGTAGGAGAGAACACGGATGCAAAATTTGACAAGTGTTCGGTAAATGTTTATTTTCTAAACCATTTTAGAAACTTGTGTATTCTCATAACATCAGAGGTGTGAAAGATTGGCAGCACTTACAGCATCTAATGAAGGTGGCTACACTTAATGAAACACTACATAAGCAATCAAAATAAAAGCAGATTTTTTTCATGTTGTTTTTGTTAATATTGTTGAACCTTAACCATATGGCGTTACCCCAAAAGGAAAGTGGCTAGAAACAACCAATTTTGATTTTACCAACCTCATCCGTGTAAACATGAAAAATAGTTAGAACAGATTTTTATTCTCTTTTTTTAAACACGGAGAGAATTTCATAATATTTTGATTCTACAAAATCTAATTACTTTGTATTACCGTGTAAAGGTACCTTAAGTAAGACATTATTTTTATTCCCAATTTTACCTCAAATGTTTAGCAAGATGCTTATCTATTTCGAACTACTAAAGCTGTTTTGTTCCCTCTACAGAAACTAAAAAATCCAAGAGAAAAAAAGGATATGAACGTAATAAGCTGTAAGATTTTAAAAGTAAGGAAGATATAGAAAATACATTTAAACAAAAATCTATTTTGGAAGGCATCTAGGGTTGCCATATTTAATAAAAAATTCCTATTTTTTGTTAAGTTAGCTACTGTACAGATATGGGGAAACCTTTAATTTTTTGTTTTTAGCAAAATTAAATATCTTTAAAGGTACCAAATCTTTATTTTATTATTCAAAAATTTTTTCTTAAAATATTATTGGTAAATAATCATACATATTTCTAAAAATCAAAAAATAAAAAAAAATTTATTCGTTGATTAATATCAAAGTTAACAAGAGAGCGCTACATTCTACTGTGCCGAATCTTATATACGATTCGCACTCGCATCTTGGAATACCCAGTCATCTAATCTAGCTAAATTAAGGCAAATATATTAAACAACAAATATAGTAAAAAACCAAAAAATCACATTTTGTTCTGCGACTGCTCATGTATGGATTTTGTCCCATCTTGGTCCGTAGTTTTTTTTTTTGCTAGTCTCAGAAATATATTTGCTGATTTAACATCAATACCTGATCTGTAGTGCTTAAACTGTCTCCGAAAACTTGATTTCAACAGACACACAGATGGACATAGCTAAATCGGGTTCCCTTTCTTTAAAGATCCAGAATATATGAGCCGTTAATTTTGAAAGTGGCATAACCCTGCAGAAATTACTGAAGTACATGATCCGTTTAAAGTGAAAAGGAGTAGTTACAACATGGTCCGATGTAATGCTAACATGGATCATGATGACTAAAAAAAAGATATTTGGCAATACTTGAAATACATGATTTAAAAAAAAATACAACTATGGTAACACTTTTACGCCATGTTTTATTTAGTGTGTTTTCTGACAAGCTGAATAATTAAAAGTGTGTTAATAATGTGTAGAGTAATTACGTGGTCTAGTTTTGGGCCTACTCTGACGTAATATTTTTTTAGATTACATAGTCTTCTCCTAGGACATTGTAATGTTAAATGGAGCATGTTTTCCCATATGTTTGGATTACTTTTAGATTAGTCTTGGTCCTTGTGGAGTACTCTTTATATATGGGAATAATTTTTTCTTTGTGCCTCACCATTGATAGCTTACACAGACCTGATAGATTTGTATGGACCACTTTGTTTCTAAATATAAATAAAAACAAAGATAAGAACATAAGTGGTCTGGTTTTGTGCTTATTGTGACTGATCTTCTTCTAGGAAGTCATGGGCGGATCCTACGTCAATACCCAAAGCAAAAAAATTGTGCACATGTTTTACGCAAAAGTCTGCAGATACCTGAATGAACCTCTAAGAAGTAAATAAAATGTTTTTGTCAATTAAAAAATTTTATGGAAATAAAATTTTTAAAATACTTTTTGCAATTAACTAAATAACTTGTATACTCGTATATAGTAAGTTAAGGAAGTAGTTTAATAAGCCCTTATTTTTAAATCTATATTAATAGTGGTAGAATTTTTTAAAAGTGTATTTCAAAATTAGTACTAGAATTTGAATTTTTGATTATTTTAGTTACAATACAAACTACGAAAACCGTTAATTTCGTTACATAAAGTAATTTATCACTAACTTAGTTTTCTCAAAGTTAAATTTTACCACCCTCAAATATATTTGTATAAATGAAAGCTTATATGTTTATATGTAATATTTAAGCAATGCATTAACAACTTACTGACATGTCGGTCAATGCGGTTAACTGCTGATGAATGATATAACCCAAAAGTTGTGTGTTTTTTTGTTTAACTTTTTATTGTTTAAACTTTTATTTTTATTTTGATTAGGGATGTCAAATGGGAATAGTTTTTTAAGTCCCGGGATTTAGCGTTCTAATACATAAAATCCCAAAACCCAAGGATTTTTTTCTGGATGTTGAAATTTGTAAAATAAAACAGCAACACATACAAGTAGCAATTTATTATTTGATTGGAAATAAAAACTCAAACATTTCATATTTAATACAAATAAATATATGCACAAATACTGTTGGTGTTAATATAAATATATATAATTATGTAAAAAAATATATGAACATAAAATGCTTTGACAGGTACATGAAAAGTTAAGCTATTTTCTTGCAGCCTAAAAACTCTTTAAGTAAAATGTTTACTGATCTTGTATTGCCTTACATATAGTACATGCTGTGCATTTCAGTTTCAAAGAACAACATAAATTTAAACAAACGGGGTTTATGGGATTTCAAGGTTTTTTCATCCCGAAAAATCCCGGTATTTTCGGGATCGAGACTGGTCACCCTAATTTTGATGCTATTTATTCATACAAACCACATATGAGACAAGAGATAGTCATCGTGTAAATACGAAAGTATTTTTAATTTTATTTAAGTTTTTAACTCTACTGCATTCCACAATGTTAGAAAATTAAAATTTTATTTTTGTTTCGGTTTGGGAAAAATTAAACTGAATAAAACCGTAACAAATAAATGAATTAATTTGCTGAACTTTAAATGAAAAAATTTTGGAACAAAACTATTTTGCAAAAATGCGTATTAAGGGATAAGGGCGGTTTGTAGATATTTTACAAAAATATCGTAGGAACAGTTTGTGTGTATGTACTGCTTTGAGGAATATATATGTATGTACGCTGCATACATATACAAATACTCATGTAGTTTGTTAATTCTATGCACATGCATATTTTTAATACTTTGAACAAATGTTACTGTGTGTGTTTGCTGATAAAAAATTTGCATCATTGTTACTTTCATTTCTCTAACGTATTTAAAACAAATATTGACGTAAAAGTTGCTACTTTGTTAACTAGATGTTGTTATGGTTTTAGTTTTAATTAAAAGTTTTAATTTGTTTAAGGTGTATTAATATTAAAATTATTTCAATTCCGTATATTTTATATTTTTGCGACTTTTTAAACAATCTCAATTCAGATTCTCTAATTTTTTATTTTTATTAAATGCGTATTAATATAAGCTCAGCAAGCTTATGTATTTCTGACCCAAAAAAATTTTTCAACCTTGTATGTTATAAACATATGTGTGTAAGTATGTTGGTTCTTATTAGCTTATCACCGTTTTACTTTTACTTACTGAAAACTGAATTGATGTAGAAGTGTTTTTGAATACAAATATATTATTTTAAACAAATATATGCAGATTCGCAAAATATTTTAAATGCTTCTAAGTATTAAAAATAATTTTAAATTTGTGTATAAGCAAACATATATGAAAAATATAAATATGTAAATATTTTTAACAAAATCGGTTTAAAATGTATACATTTCACTTGAAAGAGCTTAAAATATATAACAAAAGCATTATTTTAAATATTTATTACACTAACAAACATTTATTTATAATGAACTGTGAAGAACTAAGCCACAGGATATATTCAAATAATTATCTAACTGATATTTATTATATAATTTAAATCATAATTTATTATTGTTGTTATATAAACAAATGTAGATACGTCTGTGTAAATAAAAGCTAAAAAACGTTTTTTTGCACTATCTAGTATAGATTATATTTAATGAAATATTATAACATACATAATTATTAGCTTCATTATAATTAAATAATTACACTGTGTGTAATTTTTTAAGTCATGGAAAAATAACCATATACGGGCATTACTACGTGAAAGAAGACCAAAAAAGAAAAGACCCGTGTCTCCCAGTTTTGCCCAAAGTCATGCACTTTTTTTGTTATGGGCCCCCAAAGATTTGGGGCCTTGGTACCATTTTTACAAAAAGTGATAACTTTCTCAGGCTCATATCTTGCAAACCGTTCGGAATTTTAATTTACTCTTTGACGCAAAGTTGTAGCCCTTTTTATGAAAAACAAAAACTATAAACATAAAAAATTGAAAAAACAATAATTTTAAATCAAAATCGCAAAAAACTTTAAAAAATTAAAATTTTTTTTACCTTTTTCCCCCTGTTCAGGTCCATAGGTAGCAAACCGTTCAAAATTCAAGGAAACAGTTAACTACAAAAATTTACCTAACATCCCAATAAACAACTTTTTAGAACATATAAACTTCCTAGGAATGATTCTTAACACCGTTTAGGTAGCGCTTAGGTAGCCGCAAAAGTTAAAAATTTCCCCAAAATGTATATACATACATGTAGTTATGAAGCTATCTCTTCCTTACGTTTAATCAAATTGCCTTAATAACATATATTGTATCTGTTTTTTGTGTAATTGAGAACTCTAGTGCATATAAATATGTGTATATGCATGTGAGATAGCCGCGAAAAGTCTTGCAATCTAAACAGGTAGGCAAACATTAAAATTGCTGGAAACCCTAAACAACAAAATACATCATACACAAATCGCAATAATGATCGTTAACGGCCTTTAATTAAATTATGTACATACTTTTTTTATTACTTTGTTATTACTTTTTAATAATTATTGTTTATACCAACAATAAATTACCTACATATGTACCTACTACCAATTTTTTTAATAAGTGAGGACAATTCAAAATAAAATAGCAATTGGATAAATTTAAAAAGAAGAAATTATTGCACCCAAACTTATCAAGAAATCAGCTACAAAAATTTACCTAAGATTTCAGTAAACAGCTCACGCGATCACGCACCGATCGCACACGCATCAAGGAATGCAGATCACAATATAAAAGCGACGCGACTCTCACATCGAGGCATTACACAGCGCGACGTCAACGAGATCTCCGCGGTGAAAGTTATAGAGAAAGTTCTACAGCATAATTCGCACACAACATTGGCAACTGACAATTTCAATATGCAGTGTAAAAATATTTATTTCTTTTGCTACATTTGCGGTCATCAAATCAGAAAAAATAATTCTACAAGATTTCAAAAGGAAAAGAATCTTTTAACTAGTGAATTTAAAAGAGCATATAAGTCATTTTTCGACGAAATAGATTTGATCAGTGAAAATTACACACCTAACGCAGTGTGTCGCCAATGTTATAATAATCTCATAGCATGGTTGAATGGAGGCAAACATAGTATGAAATATTGTAAGCCGGTAAACTGGATTAATCGCCCAGGTGACCATGATGCAACCAGTTCTTATGCATGCGTTAATTACCCAAATAGACGTGATGAGAAGAACAAAATTTATAAAGCAACTGTAACAGCCACACAACCAGTGCTTGCACCTGAAAATCTTGTATTCCCAAGGCCGCAAACTCTAGATCGTAGGACAAAATTTATAGAAATGACTACAGTAAGTGGTGTTACTAATCGAGATCGATTTGATACCGACTGTGAGCCCCAACAGGGAAGAGATGGACCAAAACTAATAACTATTAAAAAATCAAATGGAAAAACGGTACAAAGGCAAAAAATTCGACGCATTGCTTGCAAAGGTAATATCAATTTTATTATTGCATGGTTTTGCATTATTTTTGTTTTCTTTTCTAATTCATTTCAGGTATGTTGGTGGAGTCACAAGATAACCTTTTATGATGCTAATAAGGTATGTTAAAAAGAAAAAGCTAATGACGGAAGACATTCTGGAAGCAACGTGCCTGTGGACACCGTAAGTTCTGAACCAGAGTCAGATTCGGACGACGATTAAGATCCTCAACTTAAGAGAGCGCGATATGCAAGTCCAGGGCCATCAACTTTATAAAAATAATACGAATATTTTTTTATTATTTTTTTGTAATAGACAGCACAGTATCTCAATGTTGAAGAAAATAAAAAACAAATGAAATTCAAAAATTTTCGTAAAATTTTTAACTTTTGCGGCTACCTAAGCGCTACCTAAACAGTGTTAAGAATCATTCCTAGGAAGTTTATATGTTCTAAAAAGTTGTTTATTGGGATGTTAGGTAAATTTTTGTAGTTGACTGTTTCCTTGAATTTTGAATGGTTTGCTACCTATGGACCTGAACAGGGGGAAAAAGGTAAAAAAAAATTGAATTTTTTAAAGTTTTTTGCGATTTTGATTTAAAATTATTGTTTTTTCAATTTTTTATGTTTATAATTTTTGTTTTTCATAAAAAGGGCTACAACTTTGCGTCAAAGAGTAAATTAAAATTCCGAACGGTTTGCAAGATATGAGCCTGAGAAAGTTATCACTTTTTGTAAAAATGGTACCAAGGCCCCAAATCTTTGGGGGCCCATAACAAAAAAAGTGCATGACTTTGGGCAAAACTGGGAGACACGGGTCTTTTCTTTTTTGGTCTTCTTTCACGTAGTGATGTCCGTATATGGTTATTTTTTTTCGTGTTGCACTGTGTTATTTAATAAATTTCTTAGTAATTTTTTCAGTTGATATTGTCCTTAATGTTGTTACAATTTTATACCCTTCACAGAGTGAAGAGGGTATATATCAGTTTGTCATTATGTTCGTTATTAAATTATTGTCCACTTGCGACTCCATAAAGTAGATATATTATGGGTCCTTAAAGATAGGGAAGTCGATATAGACATGTCTTTCTGTGTGTCTGTTGAAGTCAAGTTTCCGGAGCCAAATAAAGTTAAGTCCTGTGCTTAACAATCTGAAATATTCCTGAAACAGTCGCTTTTTAAAATCAGCAAAATTGCTTTACTATTAACCGAAATAAGCGAAAACCAAATTTTTTAGGACAAAATCCGCGCAAATATCCGTATATATCTCAGTCACTATAGCCACTCTATTCACAAATCTTGGGACGAATACAATTGTACAAATTTAATGAAATATTTCGTGTGATAAAATTGAGAAAATATAACAGCTATGAAGTTAAAATTTTTCATAAGAAGAAATTGACCAGTAATGCATAAAGTTTGGGAATTAATTAGCTTCATAGTAGCAGAGAGAGGTGCAGCATGTTTTTTTATGAAATTTTCGATACGATTTATTTTGGAAACTGCTACAGCTATCGGTTTTAAATACTCTGCCAAAAGAAATGCCTATATTTTCAAAAAAAAAAAAATCTAGATGGATAAGCGCAGTGGATGGGGCACTCCCCATACAAATGAATGTTTTTTTATGAAATTTCCGATACGGTATATCTCGGGAACTGTAATGTTCTAAAAATAGGAATGGTATGGTAATTCCTTCATTTTGGAAAATTTTAGTTGGATAGGAGCAGGGGTAGGGGCACCTGCTACACTATATGATATTCCTATTATACATACAAACGTTTAAATTTTTTAAAGGATTCTTTTTCAAAAACTGGGATAGTTTTCTGCCTCAAAACTCAGATAAAATACTTTTTTTTAATTAAGTTTTTGCGGTACATTAACAACTTGGCCAGCTCAGACGAATAAGTTTATAAAAAGACCAATGTAAAGGGTATATAAGGTTCGGCATAGCTGAACAGAGCGCCCTTACTTGTTTTAATTGCTATTGTCCTTAATGTTCTATTCGATTATTTTAATTGTCTACGTATTTAGTAAAATTTATATGTTTTGTATTATTAATTTTATAGCATTTAAAATTTATACAGTTAATTTTATTTAAAATATATTTGACTGCAAACAATTTAAAGTAATTAAGACAAAAATTAATGCAAATTTATTTTAATAATGTTTTAAAGATGTATGTACGAACACAAATTCAAATAAATTTATTTATGTGGTGTGTGTTATGTTAATGCGCACAGATGCTTTAAAATTGCAAAATTGTTTTTAATTGAAAAATTTTTTCAAATTAATACGAAATTTTAAATAATAAATCCTGTCGCGATATATGTCCCACTTACTTAGAAAATATTCTAAACAAAAATGATCGGCCACCTTCAATAGTCCTCATAATTAAACTAATACAGAAAAACTAAAGACAAAAAAAGGGAAACAATCATCTTACCAATTTTTATTTTATTAAAATTCTTTTGGAAATTCATTTAAATTTTCATATAACCAGCTCTGATTACTATTACCATTATAACAAACTTTTATGTTTGTATAATTTTTAGATATTTAATTTAAAATTTTTTTTAACAAAACATACAAATGCACAAATAAATAAGTCAACTATTGTAATGAAGGTTTGCTACAATAACTAAATTTATGAAACAATCATTTATCAAAACTATCGCGGAATCATACCTTAAATTCAAGTTAAACATACTTACCCTGTAAAAACTTAACCAACTATTTTAGAAGCTACAAAGAATGTAATATTAAACACAACTTTTTTAAAATTATTTATTTATTTTTATTTTTAATAAAAAACGGAAAAGATCTTGAGCTTAAATAAATAGGACAAAGCATTAAAACAGAAGATCGAAAAAAATAGGTGAAAAATATTATTTACGACTCCTACTACATATTTAATTTTTTTATTACCCGAGAAATTATCTCGTCTCAGCTCACGATTAAGGATTAATAAAATACAATTATCTCATAACTAAGTATGTATCGAAGAGCTACTGATAAATAAATTCAAACTATCGTGTTTGCTATAGACTTAGAGATAGATTTTGTATAAAAATTTTGTATTTATAGGTTTCTTTTCTTTTAAATAGGACCTAAATATATAAATTGATTTTTAAAAAATTTGATGAGTTAAGGGCTGTGACTGTTTCTGATTAACCCCCTTATCTTCTAAAGCGTAATACAAATAAACATTTAAATATATAAACTAAATATAAATAGTTTTTAAATTTGTTGTTCTTCAATAAACAATTGTTTTTATTTACATAAGCTGCGTTCTACAAAATGGGGCTCTAAGCATATGCTATTTTGAGATGGAATTAAGCAAAGTAAAATTCTTAAAGTTGATATAGAATAAACTTTATTCGAAAGATAATTCTTTGACATTATCATTAATATATGACTTCTGGCCTCACATATATGTGAACAGAAAATAATCTAACGTTTAAACTCACGGTCTTCACGTGTCCGAACCGTGAAGCTATGCGGTTACCAAAAGGTTTCTTTAATAACTTAGTTTTAGCATGAGCTTTGTGACATTTTGCGCCATTTTGTTAAAACCACAGCTCCTGGACATCATAGCTTTTCGATCAGTCTTCTTTTGTACACATTTATCGACGTCTCTGTTTTTGCGTATTATTATTTAGAGCAGAAATGTCCAAGCCCTATGCAATTGCTGCTTTTTTATTTTTGTAAAAGCGTTTAGCTATGAGATGTGTGCTCAGTGATGCCAAGTGTAGGGATTTTTCCCTTTTTGCAGAGATTTTTTTCACAAATATTACATGTAGGGAAAAAAGGAAAGATTTCTTACTTTTGTCGAATTTTAGGGATTTTTTCAATTGCAAATTTTTGTTCACAACTAAAAATTATATGCTTTCCAAATGTAAACTTTAATATGCTTCTATTTAAGTGTATCATTAGAAAGTCGTAAGTCTGGTAATACCTCTATAATATTAAGTAAGTAAATTTGAGTGGCATATACATAAGAGGTATCGTAACAGCAGCTTATAATAATTTGCTGGTACAAATAATTGTCAAAACAACACATAGAAATTGCTATATTATTTTTGATGGCCCAGTTAAAGTTGCATTGCTGTACGGAAACTTTATAATGTCACCTTGTTAAATACACCTTGCACTTGTTTTAATACAGAAAACAACGATTTTGCTACTGTTGGTTGAAAGACATGAAGCTAATGGGATGGATTGTGCCGGTAAAAGATGACGACTTTAACCATAGTAAAAATTTTATAAAAAAAGAATGCCTGAAAACCTATTGTGCCATAAGGCCACCTCATGCTTCCTTGTCAAAAGATGACTTTAATGTCGGCAGTGAATGAGAAGAATTGTTGAAAACGTTTCCAAAAACCAGTGCTTTACACATAAAATCTGATTATCTACAATTCTACACAACTGCACTTGAAGAAATGCAAAGAAGACTGCTGCTAAATGATAAGTCAATCTTCGAAGAAATGGAATTTTAAAATGCTGAAGGAGCCATTGGAAATAATAACAAAAATGAATATCAATCTAAATTGTTACACGATAAGTATAAATTTTACTTATATGTACTTACTAACACAAGAATGCTTAACATTGGAATAAAGTTTTTTTGAGTATGAAAAGCAAATATTGTCTAAATTTGATGTTGAAATATTTTGGTCCAAAATCTGCAAATCAAAAAATTTATGACAATTTGATTTTTCCTTATTTTGCAAAAATTATTAAAATTTGCCTTAGCTTGCCTCGTGCTAATGCTGACGCCAAAAATTACTTTTTTTGTTGGTACTGACGTACCTTAAAAAAGAAACAAATAAGCTATGAAATTGCAAATTCTATTTGCATTATCAAATCTCATTTACAAGCAAAGTAAATAATTGTATAAGTTTTAAATGCAGATCTACACCATTTCCAATTGTACTTCAGAAATTTCCATTTATATTTCAGAAATTTCCAATTATATTTTAGCAATTTCTAAATATGTTTTAGAAATTTCTAATTATATTTCATTAAAAAAAAAACTTATTATACAGAATTGAATAAATAATTTTTTTCAATGTAATATTTGTAAGTTTTCTGTTGTTTTCATGTTATTCTTCTAGTATTCTTGTTGTTTTTAATGTTATTTTTATTCGTTTTTATGTTATTATATGAATGAACCTGAACTTTTTTAAAAATTGAAAAAAGTAGTGTAGGAAAAAATGTAGGGAAACAAAAAAGGGGGTGTAGGTAAAAACAGGATATTTTTCCAATAAGTGTAGGAATTTCTAAAAAAATCTCCTGGCATCACTGTGTGTGCTTAAATCGGCAATTGGCAAGACCCAGCACGCGCGTGGGTGCTCCCTAAGCATTAAAGAGAGTAAGAATAAAAAATAGGTTCTGTAGTCTCTTGTGCCAGATGACAACTATATACTTAATTTGACTTCTACTAGACTAGCAGATGTCTTAATTTTCGTAATAAAAATACTTTAAAGCATCTTCAAAAATAAGCGAAGTAATAAACATGGCAATAATCTTATCCTCAAAAAATTTTTTTCAATGAACAATAAATATCTATGAGATTATGCAAAACCAAATAGTGTTGCAAACTTTTTTCATATTTATGAAACTTTTACTGCAACATAACTGGATAAGTTTTTTATATTACATTAACAATTTTTTTTCAATTCAATTGTATCATATTTTAATCATTCAACTATGGTCGCCCTAGTGCCATGAGAGACAGATAATTACGCTCAAAAACAAACAACCAGCAGCAACACACAGCTATACATGAAATGCAACCACATTTCGTACGCTTTGCTGGTAAACATTGATGACAGCAATCATCATTGCAGATTTTGTTTTTGTTTAACATGTGAAACCGTTTAAAAAAGTGTGATTTTTCCAGCAAAAAGGATTGAATAAAAACTTGTTTTTCTTTAAAAGTATTGGAGTTTGCTCTTTCATAAGGAATTTTTGGGCACCCCTGATCTAAACCAATCACTTTCAAATTTATTAATAGCTTACCAGCTGTTTCCGGTAATAAATCCTTACAAATATTTTAAATATAACTCGAACCAAAAATGTTTGGCTGGGTATATATGAAGCATGAAACTATTAAACATATATATGTACGAGTATTTGCAAATTATAAACCAACTTAAAAGCTCTCATAAATGCGTATTGACAGACAGACTCATTTAATTAGCCTAATATAAACGTTACATATTTTAGTTTTTAGGCTATAAAATATTTTCGTACTTAATTAAGTATGTACATCACTAATCAACTAATGATTGTATACGATATACACAAACATAATTAGAGAACATTTAGGCATTTGTTTGGTATTTATTTTATGAAAGCAGTCTGGAAACGAAAAGTTTGCACAAAAGAGTTTATTACTTAAATGGAAAATTAAAATTTTTGTTAGCGCATTTTTAGCAGAAACTATAGATAAAGACTTATTTTATTTGCAATTAAAGTATGGGAAGCTTTAATATTTTATAACAATTTTTATAATAATTTCATTTAGCAAAGTAGCTCTATCAAAAAGATAAATAATAATAATTTTTTCCCCCTCACCAGAAGAATATTTTGTGATATCAACAATATAAATTTTACAAACTAAACACCAAGATTTTCCTTAATTAAACAATTGCAAGGGTATTATTTTTGACATTAATAAAATATTTAATCCAACTAAGAAAAAAAAATTTACAGTATTTCGCCAAAGCCAGTATAACCAACTATTTCTAATTCAATCACTTTTGTAAATATTTAAAATATATTTCTTTAAAATTGGTGCTTAAAATTTTGCTTTTCTAGCTTTAAAATTCAAAATAGAATCATGTAAGAGCACTGTATTCATCTGTGCTGAATCTTATTTACTTTCACATTGGTTATTTTATACACCCATATTTAATATGGGTTTTGAGGTCGATAGCTATCCTAGTTTTTGAAATAGAAAACTATACAAAAATTTAACGTTTGTAAAAAAACCATGTGGTAAGGCGGGTGACCCTCCACCTGCCCACTATACAACTAATTTTTTATTCATTTTATTACTTTTTGTATAATATTTGAAGTCGAAAGCTGTCACAGTTTCCGAGATATAGACTACCAGATCAGTCGCAGAGGGTTAAATGTCTAACAATAATAAAATTGCATGACTGTAACAAAATTCTTAAAACTTAAGCCACAATATCAGCAATATCTATACGTTTCTTCATTAAATAGAAAACTTATAATCCCATAACCCTTTTAAACAATTTTTGGCTTCATAGGTTTAGAAAAAGAAAAAACAAATATTTGCTGT
Source organism: Melanophora roralis (assembly GCA_963583895.1). Classification (NCBI taxonomy): domain Eukaryota; kingdom Metazoa; phylum Arthropoda; class Insecta; order Diptera; family Rhinophoridae; genus Melanophora; species Melanophora roralis. The sequence goes on along the minus strand of OY757190.1, from coordinate 19,939,659 downwards.
AATAAAATAAACATGAAATTTTTTACAAATCTTTACAATATATAAGTTTTTCCATTCTTACATTTCTGTAAATCAATGACACAGATGAGTTCATTTTCTAAGACAGAACTACGTTTGTTATAAAACACCAGTACAAATGTGTTCGTGTAACTTGTGGTCAAAACAGCAAAAACAATTTTAAAATAACAAAAAAGGTTACTTTAGAAAAGTACATAACCACTCGTATACTTTAAAATAAAAAGTACTGTAAATGTTAGAAGGAGTTAAAATCTTTTGGATTCTGGTGTGCACTGTGCTTAAAGAAAAAAAAACAAGTAAGAAAGTTATAGTCTGTCAAGCCTGAACATATTGTACCCTACACCCCATCTGTATGGGGGCTATATGAAAAAACTGACCGATAATATTTGCATTCTGTATTAAATATTAATACTTAGTGTTTTGAAAATAGAGAAATGTTCGGGTTAGATATGTGCAAAAATGCTTATTCCAGAAGGACATACATATGTATTAAGACAAAAAATTAATTGGTCGTCACCAAAAACAAGAGGCTCCATGCCTTTGCCAAAAAATTACTTTAGCCAAATTTAACAAAATATCTTTAAAATTGCTTGTTTACAAGTAGATATATACGGCACATCCGGACGGGCGGATGGACATGTTGAGATATTATTATTATTATTATTATTATTATTATTATTATTATTATTATTATTATTATTATTATTATTATTATTATTATTATTATTATTTTTATATTAATTTTTAATATTTCATTATTCTAAAATTATATATTTATGGTTACCACTATAGTGAAGCTAATACTGACAAGAAAAATTTATTATCATATTGCGAAGTGTACGCTTGTAATTTTTCACTACATACGTTTAAGTATAACATCATACTCCATCTAAAAGTTGCAAAAAGTAGATGATGTAAAAGCATTTCAAACGCACTTATGTAAAAACTATTGCAAAAACTTCAATAAAAGCTTAGAAAAAAGTTGACTTTGAAAGAAAGTACATGAAAAAAAACACATACAATAGAATTACAAACTATTTGCTGGACTTATAGAACTAGTCAGGTCAAAACTCTAAAGTAGTTTAGTTGTTACTTTTTTTCAGATTTGAGGGACGCAACTTGAATAAGTCATAGAAATGAAGAAAATGAAAAATGTATCTGTGTTCGCATTCAAAGAAAAAAACGTACTGAATATTATATAAGTATTTCAAGGATATTACATGAACTTATCCTTAATTGAATTTGACCACAAACAAACATTAGTTTTCAATGTACAAAAAAAAAAGAAAAAGAAAAATTTAGAGACAAAGAAAACAAGAAAATATGAGGAATATGTGGTATCGCATGGGAAGTTTGTTACAATGCTACGATATGTACCTGGATATGTATACGGAAGTAGATTTAACAGTAAGATGAAAAACTGGAAATGCAAAAGAATTTTGTAAATGGTAGAGGAAATGTTATTTTTATTTATTTAATTTCATCAAAAAAACCCTGAGCACACACTATTTATTAATTTTAAAATTTTGAAGGCTAAATGCTATTATACCTATGAATATTTCCAGCCTACATTTGGCATCCTTTTTCCCTCCCACATTTCTACTACTAACACCAACTGACGGTACTAAGGCACATTTAAAACCCCAATAAATAATTTTAGTGCAATATTGTTAAATATATTTTCTGTTGTTAAGTTTAATATTTTTTTGTTGTTCACTGTATGTGATTTTTTTTTTAAATTTAATCTTTAAGAGACAATCGAATATGATTTATATTGAACTACAGATATGATAAGAAATTAAATGAATACTAAAGTTGAAACACAAACAGTATTGAAAAACTTATGATATAACAGAATGATAGAACATACAAAATACATAAAATATTTTTTAATTAAAATAAATAAAATTTATTTCATTTATAAGTAGAGCACTTAAGCACAAATAACTTAGGTTTTTTTTTGCAAATTATAGGATTATCCTTATTTATTTTAAATTGCAAAAAAAAATTGTAAAGACTACATAAATTAAAATAAATAAATTAAAAACTTTTTCAACAACCACAAGAGAAATGTTTAGATTTATTTCAATTGCTTTCTTTACACATAATAACTCAAAGATTTTTCTTTGAGTCTACACTTATACATACATATAAACTCATGAAGAAACTCTCATTTATAATATAATACTAGTTTATGTTTTATATATATTTTTATTAAAAAAAAAAAAAAATTATATTCAAAAGCCATTTCAGAAAGGGTAACTGCACATTTAACATTTAGAAAAGTAAAAAATATAAAAAAATAAACCTTTTTCAGTTCAAAATGTAAAACAAAAATTTTGCAGCTAAAAAGTTCAAAATAATAAATTTTGCAGACAGTTTAAGTTGAGCTTTTCCTTAAGGCTTCTTAACTATTTTTAAATTTTACAAAAAAAAAACTTTTTGCTTGCAAAGAATGGGCTTTATTTTTTCTGCTTTACGTTATATTTTTTAACCAATTTTTCGTATTGTGGCTTTTTTATGGTAAACTAAATCAGCTTCTTTTGTTTTGTTTTCAGTACTACACCAAAGAGGGAAGGTGTTAAAGTGCTTTTGCTTGAAGTTCACACTAAAATTATATGAAAAAATTTAATTTTGTTTGCTAAATGTAAATTGTGTTAAAGGAACCTCTTTAACATTAACTTTTTATTTTAATATATATATAATCAAAGAATCTACAAATAGGTTTTTTGGAAATTCAAAACTATAGGTCAAAAAAATCAATTAATATAATCTTGGTTAACAAAGAAGGGTGTTTGTGTTTCAACGAATTAAGCTATAAAATATAAAATTTTTTATAAATTTTCTTCCTTCAACCTTTTTTTCTTCCGCGCTCGCAAACTATATGACTATTACCACCACAATGCCGTTAAACACAGACATTGCCTTAAGTCATATACTATTTGTACAAAAAAAACCCATCAGAGATGTAAATGAATCCAAACTAAAAATACTTATATTAAAGGGCTTTTAACTTGCAATGGTTTTATCAGTAATTTTTTGTTTGTAATATTTTTTGAAATCAAAAGCAAAAGAACACACAAGCGATCGAAATTAACCGTGAATAATGGTGATACAGTGAGGTCACTATTTATATTGACATTTAGCCGGCCTTTATTGCACGCTGTTTCAAGTCTAGGTTGGTGAGAGACTGTAGGAAGGCCCTTGGTGGGATCATGGATATCATCAACGTAAAATTTTATTGAGTTCTTGAACACTGTGATATTGTTGACCATAAAACTGCCAACGAGTTCGTTAGTGGTGGCTAGACTAGGATGGGAACCCCAATAGATCAGTATTACGAGAATATTACAACATGGATGCTTAGGACGACGAATCTTATGTAGCCGAGTAAAGCTCAGTAATCAAGACCGCTCAAAAATTTGTGTAGACATTAACTTAGGATTATAACTGAGGTCATGGCTTAGCATTATCCGGCGAGCGAAAGGAATTGCGGCACTGCAGGTTGTTGTAAAATGTGTGAATATAAAGAGGAACTAGGTCAGATATAAAATTTTTTTCATTGCCTGTGAGTGTAAAATCCATAGGGTCAAGTCGATTTGTAAAAGATTCCCCAAAAAACTAGTTAATTTTTGCAGTTTAAGGCTGGAAAATATAATAAAGTTCATCATAAGAATCATACAGTTAAAAGATAGACAATGGAGGGGACTTTTTACAAGGGTTATTTCCCGCTGTTAAATTTCTTGATATCTTATTATTCCTTTTTCTTACTTTTCTCTTATGAGAATTTTAATCGAACCCAGAGTTTAAATGTTTTCATTACCCTCCGTAACTTTGCCTAACTAATGCAAAGTCTTGCATAAAAGGGTTTTGAATAGATTGCCTTCGGCCTGCTGAGCTCGAGCTTCGTTTAGCTTTGGCCTTCGGTAGGATGCCGAAACACTTAACTTCGGTAATTTTAGTACATAATACAAATTCAATAAATTAAAAAAAAAAATATGAAAATACCGCATCTGTTTGTTTAAGATATTGACACTAAGCACGCAGTTGTCTTGCCAAGACGTACATGGGTTCATCGTTTAAGAATTTTATTTATTTGAAAAATTTTCATTTTTAAATACAAAATTTCTTTAAAAATTTAAAATTGGAAGAAACGTCCCAAACTCTTAAGGACTTTGGGCTGGTTTTAAAAATGAAAAATTACTCAGATTTCAGTTACAAATAAATGGCTTAAAAACATTAAAAATGTCCTATTTTTCCCTTTTTAAATAAATTTTAATATTTGTTGCCAATTATTTTTTAAACTGCTGGCATTTGCCTTAATTTGTTTGGGGCCAATTTTCAAACAGATCCTAAGTTTATGACTAGAAAATGCTTTGGTTACCACCCATTTACTTATCTTTTCCATAAATTAGGCTCGAGACAGTTTGTTTTGAAGCGCACGACTACTAAATAGTAACATAGAAGGCATTTTTTACAATATCTTCTTTTGTCTCGGTACACAACAGATAATAAAATCATTGATAGCGAGGCATCCTTTTCTTTGGTTAGAGCCACGATACAACAATGGTCAATCATCATACCCATTAAATTTCTACAATTAATCATTCGCAAAGATAGAAAAATTTTGCCCCACCCGGATCACATTACCTCTGCATAAAACTTGAGGCTGTATTTACTTAGACCTCATTGGTTCTAAGAAGGTTTACAAAAACAGGCTTAATGGCCTTCTAACTAAAAACAAATTTGTTTAATATCGTCAGTTTTCTGGACCCTTTGGTTGAAATTAATGCAGTTATCAGAAAGCTTGCGACACACTTCAATAACCACTTCCTAAAATAACTCCAGAAAATAGTTATGTTTATATGGTTTAAAAATATGCGCCATTGTATGACACACAATACAATACCAATTTTGATCCTGCTTAATCTTAAAGTAAAGAAATAAATCCTTAAAGTTTCTGCAAATACCCAAAGCGCTAACAGCATGGGCAACGTTTAAAGTTAAGTTGTCCCAGATTTCTTTAATTTTTATTCCCCTCTCAATGCTATAGTTGCGCTTTTCTGTTTTAAATTTAGCTTTTAACTTCTTTTGATATTTTGGTTTTAACATAAAAACTATGTCTGATTTTAGCCATAAGACTTGTGCTGTTGCTGCTCTTGTTTGACGTGGCAATTTATACATGATTTTTAGTTCTTTCCAGTTTTGAAGTCACAAAAGGTATTTAAGCCAATTATGGGCATTAAAAGCGTAAAGAAACAAAACAATGTCAAAGAATCCTAAACACCTAAATGGTTTAAAGTATAATAAGAAAATATGGTTAATAAAGAGTGCTCTTTTTGTTCTTAGCTTTAATAGAATTAAAAGGAAGCAAAACGTTTAACTTTAGTGGGATTTCGTTAACTTTTTTTTAAAGCTCCATTTTAATAATTAAACGACGGGGTCATTTGCATAAAGTGGCTTAAGTATAAATATAAATCTTAGACTTCGAAGTGGTTATTGTGTTGGTTTCTAGGTAAACCGTATAATGGAGATGTTATATTAAACGAGGGTATTTAAAGCTTAAACTAGCTTAGTATTCTATATCAAAAACTAAAGCTTGATTTTTATTTAAAAACGCTAGCTTCTAGTGAAATTAGTAAATATTAAAAGTAATAAAATGGGCTAAATGCTATAAGACTATATGCCTTAATATATCATTAAAAGATTTTTGTAAAAGCCTTATTTCCACATTTATACTTTGTGGAAAAAAATGTCAAAAAGTGTTGGTTTATTAAGTGTAAAATATTTTCTTTAATTTCCTATTCCCATATTTATGTTTAAAAAATTGTTACGTAAAATTGTTACTTAACCCAAGTGCTCAGAATTTGTGTAAACTGGCAGCCTTGCAACCTAAATCATTCAGCAAACTAGTATTGCATTGTATTTTCTGGCATACCATTAGGAGATGGACTTAGCTATAGTAAAATGGCTATGCCAGCATTATCCATGGTGAAAGGAGACGGAGAGCAATAGAAAAAATTTACGCCATAGAAAGATTTTACGCTTTCCAAAAACAACTTTAATTAAAATAAATCAATTTGATATCAAGAAACTGCAAAGGGTATCAACATCAATGCTCAATGTGAAGGAAAGTCTCTTGACTGATGCAGTCTACGAATATAATAAAAGTTTTAAACAAAACAACGTATCTAAACTATGTTTTTCTTGTGATAACGGCTTAGTCATTATGGCAAACTATCGATTACGGTAGTTAGTTTCAAACAAAATTTTAGGTGAGGTGTTGCCATGAAACTCAAAGTTTTTAAAATTAAATGTTTTTGTATAATAAAAATAATTCTTGGTTACATAGATGAGAGTTGAAAAAACTTACTCAAGTAATGCTTACTTCAGTAATGTCAAATCGGCAGCAAATGAATGAGCGGACGTAATATTATTCACAAAGCTCTAAGGCGAGATTTACTTTTGCCTTCCAGGCAGTAACACTACCCCGCAATTACATAATAATTATTCTAGTTTATGCAGATCAAACCAGTTTCAAAGTGATATCCAGTCATTTATAAGAGCAACTATGCTCATCGGCAGCAAATCTAGGATGATGTTTCAATGCAAGAACATGATTACTGATTATTCAGAATATGGCCAGATTGGTATTATATGGATCCTTGAACATCATTAGGTCGTAAGTATATAACATATGACAATGGCTGGAGAACATCATTTTATTTATCTGGGGAATTCCAGCTTTTCATTTCTTCAAACTTCAAGGGGTTGGAAGCAAACTTCCCGCGAGGGAAGAAGTTAGATAATTCTGAAGCTAGGAAAACCCAAACTAAGCAAAATATTAAGTGTAATAACAGGTCTATTAAATTTTCAAGTAAATTTTTATCAAACTCAAGTCACGAAGAACTACAATTGAATGGCATGCAAGGAGAATAACAATTTGATAGAGCGTTTCCTGTGTCAGATTTGCAAAGGCTTTAAGCAGATGATTTTTGTCTAATGTTAAACCAATTGTGGTAAAATAAATAGTTTATATCGATGATATAAACAAAAATCAATTTTTTGCTGGTTTTTATGATATTTTTATATAAGTTTTTAAATTATTGTTACATGTGATTAATTCATTCGTAATGCTTAATCATGTTTATACTATTGCATTTTAATAAATAATGCTCCCGTTACCTAACCATTTCCTTATTATTAATATTAACATACTAGTTGAAAAAAAAATTATGAAATGGGAACAAAAGAAACAAAAATGTTACAAAAAATTGTCCATTTATTTTTCTTTTAGCGCATGAAAATATGTGAATATAAAGGATTCAAATATTACTTAAGAAATCAAATATTATAAGAAAAAAATTTAAATAACATAAAGGTTTTGTCCATACAAACATCCTTAGGGAGTTTGCGATATAAAAGAAGGCAAAAAGCATATGACTTAAATGACTTTAAATGATATTTCAGTATAAAAAAGTTGAAGTTAATAAAAAAAACATAATATGAGCAAATAGTATTCCTAAACCTTTTAATAAAACCTTATAGTGAAATATCCTTTTTGTTTATATAAATGGTTGAAGTTTGTGTTTAAAATGGAAAAAAAAAATAGTTTTCTTAGATAAAAATTAAAATATTAAATTCACGCGGAAAAAGGCTTTAAATAACTAAAACGAAAATAAGTAAAAAAACTTATGTTTTTTCAACCTTTTAAAGAATGATAAAAGCAATTTTTCCAGTGTATGTTTTTTAGACATATTAATACAAATGTTCACGTGTATGAAAAACATTTTTTTTTTATAAAAATAACTTACTACCTATATTTTAATACAAATTTAACTCAAATAAAAAAATATCTTAATGTATGTGTGAGTGAACCCGTACAGAAAATATTACTTACGATATATACATAATTATTTCAATTAAATTCGCAAACATATTCATACAAATGTAAACCTAAAAATGGCAACAAGCAAGAACTATATACAGACTTTTCTCTAGAGTATTAAGTGTAAAATGAAAACTAAATAAGAAGCACTGCTCATACTTAAAACATATAAAATAAAATGAATAATAAAATTTTCACTGTGTTAAAACACTTTACCTCGTCCATGGTAATGGAGATTATAATCATTGTAGATTTTATCTTACTTAAGCAAATAGGTAAAGAAAAGTATTCCTGAATTCAGTTTTCTATTAACATTGAGTAACCAACCATTCCTCAACTACCGAGCAAAAATTGATGATGAGCAATTATAGCGGGTTTTGAAAATGCATTCCACATGTCTAATGTCCGGAATATATCTTTTTCAGTATTATTTAACAAATATATGTAATTATTTTATATTTCTTTTTTTTCCTTCCCTTCAAACTTTGCAGAACGATCTGTTATATGAAATACAAAAACTACAGGCCGTATGAAATATATTAAAACCCCATAACACGTATACGCCCGGATGCACAATACCAAAAAATTAAAAATATTAAATTAATTTCTAACAATGTTGCATTATTCATTATGCATAACAAAGAAAAAAACAGTAAATGCAGTAGAGTTTGGGCAGTATCTAAGGTCCTAGCACCCTTGCAGATTAAAAACTATTTAAAGTCTATAAAACTTAAGGTTTACTTAGATTGACGCTTCTTTTAATACTTAAAACCCATTAAAACATAAATTTTCAGTACAGGTCTATGTCCCCTTTGCTCATGTTAGAGCTCATTCCAGCCCGCAAAAATTTTATTAATTTACTGTTAAGTAAAAGGACATTTTACCAACATGTTTTTCAAATCTTAGGAGGAATTAAAAATTCTCTTTATATTCTTTTAAAAGCGAATAAACTTGTTTAAATACCTAGTACTTCGGCACGCAGATAAATATTTAATTTAGCTGGCGTAAATGAGCACGTAAAAAAGCGCAGTATATCATGTCCTAACATGTATAACAACCATAATTACATATGTTTGAACGTATTTATGTCAGTGTATGTGGCTCCACATAATGTGTGCCTATTTTGCATATTTGCAACTGTGTGTGTAATTGTGAATCCACATAGGAAATGCTTTAGTTGTCATTTCATTTGTGTTAATTCTTTGCTCATTTTATTTCATTAAATGTAATCCTTTTGTGTTTTTTTAAATGTTGCTGTTTTGTTTCTAATGCTAACAGCTCTGTCTTTGTCAATGTATTTAAAACATAATAAACGTACAAGTTTTTTTCTTCGTACTCTGTTTGAATAAATTTTGTTCTTGTTATTGCGAATGTGTATGCTTTTGTACTTTGTTACTTCTTATTGTTTTAGTTAATTACACTTTTGTACGCGATGCTTTAATGAATTAATAAAATCTTTGTTTATTTTTTCGTTCTTTTTGCGGTTTTTAAATGAGCGGTATGAATTTATATATAAATTTTTTTTTTATTTCATAAGTCTATAGTTATATGCTTATGACTATTCTTAATTCTTGAAGGTTAGTAATTTCGCAGTTTAATATTTTCTGTATATTTCTCTTATAAAAGGGATATAAATCCTTTTGATATCTAGCTGATCCACTGCAGTCCTCACGCACAAAAGATATATCTGATTGATTAGGAAATAATTATGAGCCATAATTTATTACGATACAGCTAAAATATAATTTAAAAAAACATTTTTTTATCAGTTAGTTGACAATACGTGCCTACGTTTTTTCACGTTCAAATTTTTCTTTAAAGTTTTTTTACATATACTGCCTTTTAAAACTCACAAAATCTGAAATTTGTAACGCGTAAAAATTGATGACGTAAAACAAACAATTATTAAAAAAAATGTTCATTTACCTTGCAATCAGCTAGTTTTCTGACTGAAAATTACAACACATAACTGAAAAAAAAGAAGAAGCCGCTCAATTTTTTAGAAGTGTGATTTAATTGAAAATTTAGACATATATTTAAGCAAAACTTGATTGTGTGACTACTGCATTAAGCAAAATATATCTTTAATAAAAAAGTACAGCATAATTTCAGGCGCAATAAGAATTTTATTGCAAATCAACTCTTAAACCAAAGTCAAAAGATTTATAAAATGAACTTTTCAAGTTTAAAAAGATTTTTTTCTAACAAAACGGTGTAGGGTACAACACTCATGGCACAGCCAATTATGAAATCCTATATGTTTTTCTTATATTTTTTTCAAAGAAACAGATGTTCTATGAGATATAAAACATGACGATTAACAATTATTATGCATGTTTGAAAGTGTTAAGCTGGGGCCTGTTTGGAGTGTTTTACTTTTTCTTTAACATTTGTTTATTTTTTTAAAACAGATTACGTTTTTTATAATATTAAAATAAATGCTAATGAGAAACTTGATACAAATGTTTTCTTAAATATTTAAATCATGAAAACATTAAAATAAAGAAAAACTTTTCCTTATTGCATTTAAAATTAAAATTGATTATTATGTACAAAAACACTGACATAATGAAATTAAATGTCTTTGTTCTGGTAGATTATATGCTGGGTTTTAATTTAACCCTTTTAAACAGAACTTAAAAACATTATATCATCTCTACCTTAAGAAGTTTGGTAAAAAGCACTAGATAAAAAGAAAAACATAATCCTTGTTTATTTAATTTAATAAAACTGCATTTGCAATGGAAATTTTCTTTTTAAAAAAATTTTAATTTTTTGCTGATTTTTTTGCCATTTTTAATTGCAAACAACAAAATAATTATACGCTCTGTAGAACATGCACAATTTTCACACGAGTTAATTTTTTTCGTTTTCGTGCAAAACAACCTTTACAAAAACCACTTCATCAAAAAAGAAACAAAAACTAATAGAAAAAAGCAAAAATAAAAAAAGATTGCACTTGTATGTAATTTTATTTTACACTCAGTTTTTTGTTATTCATAAAAAGCAAATTAAGTTTGTTTTTTCACTTTTAGCCGTTTTAACAAACACAAACCATTTACGCACCCTTAAAACTAATGTAATGCGACACTTTTGGTTTTTGTGTTTATTTTGGTTTTTTATTTATTTTTTGTTTTCTTCTCCTGGTTAAAGTTAATTTATAAAAACCTTTGAAAAAGTGTATTCTGGGAGTTTTAACGAGATTAATTTGTGTTTTTTTGGTTTGCATATGGAAACAACTATGTTAAGCACTTCATAGTGGTAACAAAACAAAAGTAAAAACATATTTTTTAAAACAAACACAAATGTATGTCGGACACAATGTTAATTTGAGTAGTATGTGGGCTTATACAAGAATATTTTAAAAACTTTTTCTTTCCGGATAATTTTTTTTTAATTTTTTACATTATTTTTATTATCCTGGAAATATAAATTTTTATTTGTTGGGGCCCCTCGAAACTAAGCATTAATTAATCAATTTGCAAATCCTTTTAAAAAACATTTGCGTAAAATAAAAAAAAAATTTTTTCCTTTTTTGCACATATTAAAATTTTGAGTCTTTTCCTTTTGCGAACTAACAATATGTACTTAAATCTTAAAACTACGAAAGTAATTAATATAAGTCCATCCAGTGATAGAAGAGTGTGTTCACTATTTTACAAGAAGTTTCGATTAAACGCACTTAGATCTTTTTCAGGCTTTCTGGTGGCAAATTTATATTTTTAAAAACGATTATTTTAAAAAATAATAAACGGTGCAGAGGAAGGGCTGGGCCGTTAAAATTATTGACTCTGCGGATTTGTCAGTCACGATGCCGGAGTGTTCGAGTGAGCATCACATACGCTGTGAAGACAATTTTTACGTATTCGATAGACCGAGTGTAAGTTTTAATCGTTCGTGGGTGCAAAAATTTCATGCAACTGCTTCAGATATGAATGCCCCAAGGCCAGGGCCCAGTCGATCTTCAAGGACTCCCGAAAACATTAAACTGGTTGAAAGCAGCTTACGTGAAAATCCTCGAATTTCAATATGGAAAAAAGCAGCCAAGAGCGATTATTTATGAAATTTAAAAAAAAAAAATTAATCCTTTTAAATTTCAAATCGTCCAAGAACTGAAATAAAGTGTTTTTTATTTACGCAAAAGCTTTTGTGAAACGATGTTGAAGCGTTAAGCACTGCAAACCCCTTTTTCGTAGCGACCAGACTCATTTTTACTTAAACAGCGACGTAAATAAGTAAAACTGTGGTTGATGCCCTTCAAAACTTCGCAACCCTCGATTGAAAAATCAAAAACTTTTGCATTGATCCAGGGTAACGGTTTGGTTTGCTTTATCCAAGCATGACATAATTGGGCATTTTTTCTAAATACTCGAGGACAGGCTACGAATGTCAAAGGTGAAAATTATCGACGCCTGATATAGGGATTCTTTTCACGAAACCTGTGAGCTCAATAACCTTGCTCTTCTATCACGTGGTTATAACAAGATGGAACGACTGTACAAATAGCCAGTGCTTGTATGAATTTGCTTCGGGAAAATTGTCCCTAAAAACTGATTAGTCCATGGCTACCGAGGTCGCCCAATCTATCTCCCATGGATATTTTATATGGGGCTACCTCAAAAAAGGGATTAATAATGACAATCCCCAATCTATTGTTGCTTTAAAGGAAAATATTCCTAGAGAAATCAGCTCAATTGAACTAAGCTTACAGTAGCATGTGGCGCAAAATACTACGCTTTGTTTTGAACCGTGTGTTCAATATGACGGAAAACATCTGAATGACAAACTTTTTAAAAAATTAAGTCCGCACTCCCATACTATCATTCAATGCCGTTAATAAAATTTTGTGTCAAATATTAAATTTTTTATTTAAGTTTGAAAATATAAATCTGCCACCAGACACCCTGTACTTGCCCACCGGGTATAGGATTTAACTTTTAACTGGCGAAAGTTGTGGATCCTTGTGTATGTTGCTCTTTTAATATACCAAGTATAAATAGTTATCATTCTTGGGATTTTTTTAAGGCGTAAGGTTTTCTGTATGTTAGAAGGGGAAGTAGTGCCTACAAATTATAACCAGTAGCAACAAATTGGTTTCAAAATCTTATTTTAGAGCAGAACTTTAGAGTCAGGGTGAAGTACGCAGTTTCTAATTATTTGATAAATCTAAACAGTTTTAAAATGAGTTTGTTTCAACTTCGCATATATGTATATATGTGACTTCCATTTGAGGCGATGATTCCCAGGTGAATGCCAGGGTATTCCGTCTCAAATCGTTGAAACACCGTATGGTTGCTGTTAAGGATTGGAAGCTTGTTTCTCGGCTTAAATAAAAGTTTAGGTGAGTTTTTGTTTCTTAAATTTTATTCCCCATAACTTTTCCAATTTTTCTACTTGGGTTACGTAATGTCAAACAAAGATTCTAGTAAAACTAGGACTTCTGCACTAAGATAAGGCTATCCATATTTATTTAACATTCTCGATACAGCTTTGTTTAGGTACAATATAGGAATTTATTTTAGTTGTAAAAAACATTACAAGAGACGTACCAGTTTATTAATTTAATACCCATTATACCAGCCCTAAAATAAAAAATTCTTGCTACAACAAATGTTTTTATAAGGAATTTTAAACAAGCGTTAAATGTTACTTTAAATAAATTTCCTATTTAGCTAATTAGTTACAGTTTCATGTTTCAAAGACATCCTTGTATCCGTTATTATTTGTGTCTCTAAATATCTCAGTTATTTAAATAGGCTTTGCAATCAAATTGTTAACATTATAACAAATTTTGGCAAATCCACATACTGATGTACACATATACATATACATTCATACATATATATCTACAGCAAGATGTGTGAAATATTTGTTAAGGATTTCCATGAGTTGTTAGATACAAAATACAAGTATGTGAATGACTCTCTTTATCCTTGTGTTGTAAGCAAATCACGATTTAACCACATGTAATTTGTCACAATAATGCGTCACCACAAATACTTAGACGAATTCTTTACCAAGCATACAATCAAAAGCCTTAATTTATATGGCAATATTAATGCCACAATACACTTGCAGACACACCCTGCAGATAAAATAATAAATATTTGTTACAAATATACTAGTTGCTTTTGACTTCAGACTAGCTGCGTATCAGTTCTTTTTGCATACATCGAGCTATCGATTTTAACCTTTGGTTATCATAGAAATTCAAGAAGTTCAGTTTCATTTAGTTAAGTACCAGTTAAAATACTAGTTTTTGTTTTTTTCATTTATTACTTTATCCCTATGTTTTACTTTATGTTAAATTTATTGCCAAGCGCAGTGGGCATTTAAACATTTTTAATTGTTTTCTCTTTTGGCTGTTATAAACATAAGACTTTTTCAACAGTCCTGGTTGCAAACAGTACAAAACCATTCCAAAACGTTACTAGCTACAACTTTAACTGCAGGGTATATTGCTTTTATTTTTGTACATGCATGTGTAACCGAAATTTTTTATGTGTAAATAAGTATCAAAATGATAGCACAGTTAATAGAGAATTTATTCATTAAATATTATGCCTGTTTTGTTTATGTGCTTGGAAAACAAACATGTGAATAACCTGATAAACGTACAAATAAGCCACATTTTTTTAACAATTACATACAAGGAAAATGAGCACAGAAAGAAAGTAGAAACAAAAAGTAAGTAAAAAAATGGAAGTAAATAAAAATGTATTTTGTGATTATGTGGTTGTAATATATAATAACGAATGCGAGTAGAGCTTATTCTTATTATTTCTTAATTTAAATTTTAAATTAAATTTAGAGCAGAAAATATATTCCTTCTTTATCATTTTTTTTGGTAGGTTAGGTTAAGTCGCTGTCCCCAAACCAACCGCTATCCCTAATAAAGGACGCCAGGCTGTTTATGCCAATGTTGGCCACGTCCGACAGGCCAATCAGTCTACCGATACCGAAGTGCCTGATCCGAATGTACTCCAGTGCCGGACAAAAACATAAGAGGTGCTTTACGCTCTCGGTCTCCTCTTCGTCCTGACAACTTCTACAGAAGTCATTCCAAGGCAATCCCAATCTTTCGGCATGGGTGCCAAATCGGCAGTGACTGGTTATTGCGGCCACGGTATCCCTTATCCTTCTCCTATCCAAATCAAGGAGGGACCTCGAACGGCCCGGATTCATCATCGGCCAGGTCATCCGAGTAGTTCCGCATCTGGGTTCGTTAGACCATCTAGCCCCTGCAATTCCCCGAGAATATTCATTCACGCGGACTTTGCAAGAGGAGAGGGGGATGCCACAAAAGTGGTCAATTGCCCGATCATCCAATCTAGCACCATTTCTGGCAAGTGCATCAGCAGCACAGTTACCCGTATTGGTCCCGTGTCCCCTCACCCACGCCAAGGTGATTTCAGAATGCATCGCCATCCAGTTTAAGAATGCCTGGCTTTCACGGACTAGTTGTGATGTTGAATATACATCAGTAATGGACCTGATGGCACCACGGCTGTCAGTGAAGATTCCGATATTCCTGCCAAATATCCTGTAATTCCGCAACCAGTTAGCCGCCTTGCATATCGCCGACAATTCAGCCTGCATAACACTGCATTCATCCGGAAGTCTAAATGAAATCCGGACTCCTGCCTGAACATTGTATATACCTCCACCAACACCAGTTCTCCCCTTTAACCCATCCGTGTACACCTTCAGATCGATGGGTCCCGAGGAGATCAATTCATCCGCCCCTCCCTCTGAAACAACGAAGGAGAATTTTCTGCGTATGAAAGGTTCCGTTGTGCAGTAGTCAATCAGATCGGGAACAATATTGACCGTCCCGATAATACTCGCGTGGCCGCTTGTCCTGTGCTTCCATCCTCCCACAGCATGCCGCCTTATCGTGGTGTTCAGAGCCAGCTTCCTCGCTAGAAGATGCGCTGGGAGCCAGTTGACTGGGGTAAAAAGCGACCTAGTCGGAGTCGTCCTCATTGCGCCTGTTATCAGGATCGCCGCATTGCGCATCGCTCTGTCAATACGACAACGATTCGTGACAGAGTCCATAGCCTTCCACCAGATCATAGCTCGATAAAAAAGAACCGGTTTTTCTTGGTAACTAGAGTTTAAAATCGTATAAGATACTTTTTTAGTTTGTTAATCCTCTTAAGCTTAAGCCCTGAAATCTATGACGTCAGTTTAGCCCGACCATTTTACATCCTACATCGTAGTTTTTTACCCTTCACATAAGTGATAAGGGTATAAAAAATAGGGTAAAAACCCTTACACCTTCCCCGGAGTCAACCCTAGAAAAATAAAATATATAAAAGCCCCCATTAGTTTTACCTCCTAACGCTATTCCTTCCATATTCCATACTTACCGCCTAATACCATCACCTATTGGCGTTGCCACACAAAATTAACAAAAAATATGTTAAATGCCCACAATTTCCTCAGAGTCGGCCTTAGAGCAATAAAGTGTGCGACCGACCCCAATTAATTTCCCCCCCAAGCATATTCCTAGAACATACCCCCTATCACTATCACCTAAGGGGGTGGCCATATAAAATTTTTAAAAATAAGAGTAAAAGTCCCTACGAAATATAAAAAAATTAGGTTAAAAACCCCTACATCTACCCTAATATGGTTAAAGTATAACACCGACCCCCATTTTAAAAATTAGAATTATTTTATACAAAAAATTCGTGGTTACCAAAGCCAATGTGAGGGATATCTTCGGCATAGCCGAATATAGCGCTCTTACTTGTTTTTAACTCCCATCTGCGAAGGAAAGTACGAAGTTAAAAAAAAATTTATTACCGGGAAAAAGAATTATATGGGAGTTACGATAAGATATGAATCGAAAGTCAGGTAATGTTAACGTATAAGGACTTACCATGGAACAGGCGCTCGTTTTTCAATAGTTTTCTAATACTAAATAGCAAAAGTGATCAATAAATACTTATAAAATTGATATTTCCCGAAAAAAACGCATCGGACTATCATCACCTTATGCCTCCCAAAAGAAGAATAATAGTTCTTATGATCAACGCTAAAAGTTTTTGGTTTTAAAATTTTAATGGAAGGGAGGCAGTATGAATTTGACTGACGATCCAAAGCTGAAAATTATCCCGCGGCTTAAAAAAATTTTTATAAATGTAACAAAATATTTTTATTAGACAGAGTTTGTCTGATTTTCTAAATAATTTGAAACACTAAGCAGTTTTCTACATTTCTAGGGCAAATCTTTATACGAAAAAACTGCTATAAGCCCAGAAAGTACTAGACTAAATCTCAAATTAAAGTACTTAAAAGAAATTAATCGCCAAAATTTTGATATGGATGCCATAATATTAAACTCTAGAGCAGAAGTTAAGAGCCGAAATAATTTAGAAGGTCCCTACCAATTATAAAATGAATTTAAAATACTGTTTAGTTTTGTTTGTTCTTCATTCGTATTTAAATCTGACTTTCATGTAAAGCGACGGTCTAGGTTTTTAACCTAAAGGTGTTGAGGAAACATTTCGTTATAGCTAAAGAGTTTTGTTCAATAATTTTTATTTCCCAACGTTATGCATATCTTTTTACTTCGATAATTTGATTGAAGTCTCTTAATAAATACTGAGAAAATCTGTATCATCTGCAATTGGGAGTATTTTTTTTTTTAATTTTTGGGTTGTATGGGACTTAGGCAGACTAGTAACAAAAGACTGTTCTAAAATCGAAGGCTCTAGTAAGTTTGCTGCTTCCTTTTATCTCTCTCTCTTATCATTCTCTATTCGATTCTCTATGTTTTTCTTTGTAGATAACCCAAAGGGACCAAATACTCGGACCCAAGTTAGTTATATGGAACCCCTCAAAAGGTGTCTCTTTTGTCTTAACTGTTTGTTGGCATATCCTCTTTGTATAGCAAATATAGAAATGGTTCTAGGACACCACCATGAGTTTTTCCAGATTCTCTTTGTTGATGAAAATTTAAGTAGTCCCTTTTTTAAAGGGTTATAAAGATTTATCTTTAGTTCAGCCTTTCAGTCCTTCATTGAAAGATATCATCAAAATTCCAGAATAAAAATTCCTATCCTTAAAAGCTTTCCCTATTAATTTTACCAATAAATGGGCTAAGTTTAAATGGCACTATGTCTTCATCAAGAGTGGAGTCAGCTTGATTTTTGAAATACTTCAACATAATTGGTAACAGGCATAGACACTTGTAAGACTGGCCCTTTAGGGATATTTTATTTTTTTTGAAGCTTCTGCTGTTTAGTGTGTTTTTTGGCTGTGAGATTTATATAAAATCCATTCAGACAGTTAGTGTTATATTGCCGAATTTTGTGTCAATCTATCAATATATAAAGCATATCAATTTATGAACATTTCGGTAACTAATTTGTATTGAAACTCTGTAAATAAGAAATAATTTTGTCAATTTAAGTCGGTATGATTCCCATGCCAAATAAACTAACTGCGCCAAATTTAATCAAATCATGCTACCTGTGCAAAGACATTGGGTACATAGACGAACATTGTTTGAGTCGATCCTTTCTTTGGAAAGGATCATTCATGACTTTTCCTTGCAGCGCACTAATTGTCCGCAAAAGATTTAAATTCTATTAAATTTAACAAAAATATAAAAAAAAAACGTTCGTTTTGTTATTTGTTTTTGAGTACAATAACGCTTATTTATTTATCCATACAGACGTATGTCTTCAGACACATGTACTTACATATGAATATGCAAAATATATCTTCTTGTAATAAAATACGTGATAGTCTTCTATTTTGTAAACAATTTTCTTAAAAATACAAAGTTTTTTACTCTTAAAAAAAGGTAAAATAAACACATCGTACACGAAAACTTCCTACAAGACAAAAGGAAAACGTGACATGTTATTGCATCTACGTTTTATTCAATGTTTCTATACGTAGAGATAGTACATCGGTAAAGGGGAGTAACATAAAATTAAAACGATATAAGACTTGCAGTTTTGAACCACTTTTTTAAATGTGTGTTATCAATAAAGATTAGCGTGACAATTAATTACGGAAATAAAATTTTGGATGAAATTTGAGGGTGCCCGACCGCATCATTGTGGCAATAGGTCCAAAAGTTCAGCCCTTACAATTTGAACCAAATTGAAAATGTTTTCTGGGCGCGAATCTAGGTTCAGATGTAAATGCAATTCACTGCATATCTACATGTATGCATAATCGAACATCCCAAACGCGTTGATCAAAATTTGGAAAATTTAGGGCCTCTGAAGATAAAAATAGACAAAAAAAGGGAAAATGTAATAAGTTTGTGTCTCCTAAACTGTACAAAATAGAAAGTATCGGACCCATTTCTGTCACTTTTAAGAAATTTGAGATTTTAGGAGGCAAGAGAGGAAAGAAAATATTTTTTGATATTGCTCAGCTTTGGTTTTTAACTTCTTAACCAATAAAAAAAAGGCAAACTGCGTTCGACAAGTTTCGAAAAAATACGGATCTGTGTTTGTACTTTTATGACATATTTGCCCCTAATGGGCAAGGCAGGATAACAACTATATTTTGATCCTGGGTAGGTCCGTTTTGTAACTTTGAAGCAAAATTTTTTTTTAAGAGAAAACTTCTAGAACATGTGTCACAACCTTTCGGATGGAAAACTTTGAAATTAAATAAAAAAATTGGCTGCTACTCTAATGAACATATACAAAGGACATCTATACAGAAAGAAATAAAGTTAATGACAGACTGAATAATTCATTAATTTTTAGTGCAAACGCTTAAAGCTAAAGACTGAAAACTTGGACAGTGTTGAAGCGACTTCAACAAAGGTTTTTTTCTTTTCGTGTAACAACGTCTTTTTTATATACTTACATACATATGTACATATCTTTAGTGTTTTGTATTATTTGCCCTCTAACGGGATTTCTCTCTCGTTACATTCCTGTTCTATTTGAATCTTTATATGTATACCACATTTTTTTAAGTTTTTTAGTTTTTGAAGTAAACTCATTTGTAGCGGTTCAACAATACCGCGTTGTATTAAATAATTTACAATAACAGCAAGAAGCTGTAATAAATTATCTTTTGCTTTAATTGAACTTGGTGCGGTTTTTTACTTAACAAGGAAAGTTAGCCTTGAAAGGGAAAACACCCAATTCATCATTTGGTCCTTCGAAAAGTCCTAGAAGAGCTAGGGCTGGATTGATCTAGTGGAACTTGTCCACTTTTGTGCCGTACACGTTGTTCAACTACGACAACTTAAGCAAAACTACACCTACAGACAAGAGGTCTTTGGTAAAAGAAAATTCAGTCAGCATCCCGGTCTACTGAATAAGGCAAGTCGTCTCCCGTACGCAACACTTACATCCACCCCAAGAAGGAAGAATCCACAAGGCAGTGAATCCAACAGGAAAGTCTCTCCTTGGGAAAAGTAACAATTGGGTATGTACAGTGGTAAATTACATTGAGTGCAATTGGGTTAAAAAATTATCATAAAATAAAGTAAAAAAGAAAAAAATTGATAGAATCTTTAAAAAGTGGGTTTTAATCTTCTAAAGATTACATAAAATATCATGGTCATTGGTTAAATACAACACAACCTCAAATTTGTTAAGAGGTCCATTTGGTACCTATAGTGCCAACACTGATAAATTGTATCAACGCTGATATTGCATACATAACACACACACACATTCACTTGTATAACAGAAATAATTATTCGCGGCAGAGAAAAGAATAAAGGAAACACAAGCAACGAAACAATAATAGAAAAAAGAAGA
Organism: Melanophora roralis; assembly: GCA_963583895.1. Taxonomy (NCBI): domain Eukaryota; kingdom Metazoa; phylum Arthropoda; class Insecta; order Diptera; family Rhinophoridae; genus Melanophora; species Melanophora roralis. The sequence goes on along the minus strand of OY757190.1, from coordinate 19,918,998 downwards.
ATTTATTAATTAATAGTTTGTTTTTGCGATTTCCTCAATAAATAACTCTCATAGAAAAACAAAGTGCGTTAAAATTAAACAATTAAAGACAATAAAATTAAACTAAAAGAGTGTGTGAATAAATAAAGACAAAAAATTTAAAGTTCAACAGGAGGAAAGTTCCTACATTGGAAAAACCTGTAATAGAGACAAGTTTATTCAATTTAAATATTAAAAAGAACAAAACCGGAGAACATTTTCTTCCAGAAACAAAAGCACTAGTTTTATTTGTGGAAATTTTCTGTGTTGAAACTGCCAACAAAAGCAACAACAAGGGCACTATGGGTGAAAGGCCCCTTAAATATAACTTTGCTGAGAAGAAAACGGTGAGTTTCTGAAATTTAAATATTTATATTGGAAATTTGGTCGGCGATTATTAAAACATAATAATCAACAATAAGAATTGTGTGGAATGCAACAACAACAAAATAGAATGTGTGAAAAGAATTTTTGGATTTTTGGTATGCACCTATAACAGTAAAAAGTGACAGTGTTGGTACGTGAGAAAAGAGGTGACCAACCATAAGAAATTAACAAGAAAAAATTTTTTTTTTTGAAAACATTTTTAGAAAAAACACAAACGAAAATTTGTTTTGTATTTACTACTGCACATCAGTCTTAATAAAGGGGATAAGTGATTCCCAATAATTTTTTTATGAAAAAAAAATTTGTGAAAAATAAACTTTTGAAATTTATTTTTAATTTGTTTGTAAACGGGTATACAGCTTCCTACAGCAGAATACACGCGTTGTAATCATCAACAGGGGTTCCCAACAGTGGTAAGCGGATGCCAAATTCATTTAAACGAATTGTTCGAAAAATACAATCATTTCAAAAATAAATAAAACAATCTTTCCAAGGAAATTTATTCTCCCTGAATTTTTATTTTTTGCGACTTTGTGAAGCAGGACCTTCAACAGATATTAGGGGTGCCCTGTAGAGAATCGTTTTGTACAACAATTGGATCTAATAAGTTTGCATACTAGGTTTTCGGTTAGAAATTTTTTTATTTAATAACTTTCAAAATGGTTTCAAAAAGAAAATGCAAATACGACATTCAGCAGCTAGCTGCCTTCTGCGCAAACTTTGAAAACATAGCTGCAGAATCACTTACGCCTTCACTTCTGGAAGTCAAAAAGGCGGAGTTGGAAAGAAGATGGTCGAAAATGGTCGAAACGTATGAAGACTTCATAGTCAGTGAGGAACGAGTTAAAGATGAGGAAGAATTCAGGGACGAAATTTCAGTAAAGTATGAAGAGGTTAGTGAACAATACCAGTTTCTAAAAGCGAAAATACTGGACTTAATTAAAAGTAAGGTTCCTGACAACAAGGCACCTGCCGTCCGTCAGTCTGCTCTTAAGCTACCAGCAATTGAAATTCAACATTTTGAAGGAGGTTTTAATAAATGGCCAGCTTTCAGAGATATGTTTATGGCAGTCGTAGGGAATGAGCCTTCAGTTGCTCCAGCTCACAAACTTTACTACTTACTTAGCAAAACTGGGGGGGAGGCCTATCAACTCATAAAAGATTATGAGTTAGTAGATTCCAACTTTGAACTAGCTTGGCAGGCCCTGAAAAATCGGTATGAAAATAAACGAATTCTAATCAACAATCAGATTAGGAAAATTTATGGTATCCAGTCTCCTCCGACCGAAACGTTAAAGTTTTTACGATTACTTCAAAACACCGTGAGCGATGGCTTATCTACTATTAGGTCCTTTCAAATAGAGGTTGCTAGCAATGACCCTTTTCTAATGCATATTTGCACTTCAAAGTTACCAGAAGAAACTTCTCGCGCGTGGGAAGATTCCCTTACTAACCATAAGGAACTGCCTACGTGGCAACAACTCAATGATTTCCTATCACAGAGAATTGAAACTTTAGAGACATTTACCCATTTAAGGAAGCAACCCAGCAAGGAAACCAATGCATCCAAATCGCAGTCTTTCTACTCTCAGAAGGAACCCACTACTCCTAAGTTTAGTTGTGAAAAATGTAAACAAAATCATCCATTGAAAAATTGTAACTATTTCAAGAATTTGCCAATCAGCGAACGAATAAAATTTGTCTATTCGCATAAATATTGCGCAAACTGTCTTTCAAATAGTCATTTTAAATCAAACTGCCCGTGCACATTCAACTGCACTCGCTGCAATCAGAGGCATCATACGATGCTACATTACGATAAGAGTGAAAAATCAGGAAATAAGTCAGTTGTGAAATCGTCTACAAAACCTCATCCACCAGATGAGGCGAAGCCTTCCACGTCTGGCACTCAAAACAAATTCAACTCTCACCCGACGCGTTCTCCGGCCCCAAACACTTCCGAATACGAGGCAATTCAGGCACACTTTTCTCAGCACCGAGGTGCCATTATTTTACCGACTGCTCTAGTTCACGTGGAACATTTGGGCGAAAAGTTTACTGTCCGAGCATTGTTGGACGCTGGGTCTGAATCTAGCTTCATATCTACCCGACTACAGAAGAATCTTGATTTGCCCATAGAGGCCCATAGCTCCCAAATATCTGGTCTTGGGGGCACCGTAGTAGGCAACTCTAAATGGAAGTGTCTTATCACCCTCAAATCCCGGTATTCTGATTTTAAAATCAATATTCGAGCGATTTTGGTTCCAAAATTGACACATGTTCTTCCATCAAGGCCTATTGTACTCGACAATCTAGAAGAAATTGGGGAACTCAATCTGGCAGACCCCTATTTCTACAACCCGTCATCCATCGACATTATTCTTGGTAGCGATTATTTGCCCTTTATCAACTTAGATGGCCTTAAACTCCGCGTTGCAAATTGCCTTGAAGCACGAGAGTCATACTTTGGGTGGTATCTCTCGGGCCCCGCGCCAGTCGACGAGATCACTTCTTACCACACTGTTGTGTCAAAATCGGAAGATGGGATTCTACGTGAACAACTACAAAAATTTTGGGAGCTAGAAGAGATCGAACAAATTAAGTTAGAAACCGAACTTGACCTTTTTTGTGAAAACTTTTATCAACGAACTACGACTCGGCAATCCGATGGGCGCTACATAGTTCGACTGCCATTTAAAGAAAAGTTTCCCCATGAAGTATTCTTAGGCCCCTCAAGAAATGTTGCACTTGCCCAGTATTATAGAATGGAAAAGTCTCTAGATAAAACCCCCGCGTTGAAAGCTCAGTACGATAACGTTCTTCAAGAATACCTGGATTTGGATCATATGGAGCCAGTTACACATTATGAGCCAAAAGATGAGAGACAGTCATCATTTTTTCTGCCACACCACGCTGTCATCAAGCCCGAAAGTAAAACCACCAAGGTTCGGGTGGTATTCAACGCCTCCCAAAAGTCGGGAAGTGGTTTCTCCCTGAACGACGTTTTGCATCAAGGGCCCACACTTCAAGCTGATTTAGTGCAAATTGTATTACGCTGGCGAACCTACAAATTCGTATTTACTGGAGACATCCAAAAGATGTATCGACAGATTCTAATTCATCAGGCAGATCGTTCATACCAGCAAATTTTGTTCCGAAACCAATCTGACGGTCGTATCAACACCTTTCAGTTGAAAACTGTGACCTTTGGAGTGAACTGTGCTCCTTTCCTGGCAATTAGAACTCTGCTCGAACTGAGCAAAGACTGCAAAAATCTTTACCCCAAAGCGTCGGCTATTTTGCAACGTGAAGCATACGTCGATGATATTTTATCGGGCGGGCACACTCTTGATGAAGCGGACCTTAAACAAAGCGAGCTCAAAAAGGCCTTGGCATCTGCGGGATTCCCTTTAAAGAAAATGACGGCAAACGATCCCTTGCTCCTCGAAAAATTGGCCCGGGAGGATCTTCTAGATGAAGATTTTTTGAAATTTGATGACTCCAGCATGACAAGGACGCTAGGAATCCGCTGGAATGCATTGTCGGACTTATTTTACTACACTGTTGAACCAATTGAAATAACCCCCTCCACAACAAAAAGGAGAATCTTGTCGATAATAGCAAGGCTCTTTGACCCCCTAGGTTGGCTAGGTCCTGTGGTGATCGTGGCAAAAATGCTAATGCAAGATTTGTGGGAGGAAAAATCCGACTGGGATGAAGGGGTACGACCACTCATACTACTTAAGTGGAACTCATTTTTGAAGAATTTGCCATTTGTCTCCAATGTTAAGATCCCTCGATGGATGGACTTTACACCACATGGTCGTTTTCATATTCATGGGTTTTGTGATGCCTCGGAAAGGGCATATTGCGCCTCCGTGTATTTGCGAACAGAAAATACAGAAGGGCAAATTAGTTGTCACCTACTCGTGGCAAAAACAAAGGTAGCACCGATTAAGAGGACTACAATTCCTAAGCTCGAACTATGTGGAGCTTTATTGCTTGCTAAGCTAATCCGAAGCTTGGATCTAAACTCCCAGTTTACCTATGAACTATTTTTGTGGACAGACTCCTCCATTGTACTGGGCTGGTTGCAGAAACCACCTAATACCTTAAAAACTTTTGTTGCCAATAGAGTGGCAAAAATCATCAACATTGCAAGTCCTCAGTCCTGGAGACATGTGAAGACTGAAGAAAATCCTGCCGATCTGGGATCGCGAGGCTGCTGCCCCCAGGATCTGGTGAAAAATGAACTATGGTGGCATGGGCCTCCCTGGCTAAAACTTCCCCAAACACTTTGGCCAATTCCACGGACGTTTGACCCCACCACCTTGGAACAAAAAAAGTCCACTAACTTTCACTTGGAAGTGAGAAGTACGGATGTACTTGAAGAATTCTCATCATTTGAGCGGGCGTTGCGGATTCTCTGCTATAGGATGCGTTTTATAAACCGCGTGCTCAAAAGGCCCTTCTCAACCGCAAAGTTTGTCTCATCAGAGGAGATCAACTTCATGAAAACGCGACTTATTCTCCTGGCACAAACAACACATTTCGGCAAAGAATACGAATGTTTACAAGAAAAAAAATCTATTAGTAATAAAAGTCGATTGTTGTCGCTGAATCCCTTTCTCGACAAAAACGGTTTATTGCGTGTTGGCGGCAGACTTAATAACGCAGGGCTAAGTTATGAAGAACGCCATCCAATTATTATCCCAGAAAAGTCAGCATTTGCAAAACTCCTTGTCAACTTTACGCATCGGATTCTGCTCCACGCTGAGCACCACATCATGCTACGAGCTATAAGACATGGATTTTACATCCCCAGGCTGAAAAACCTAGTACGAAAATCTATTCGTGAATGCAGAACCTGCACCATTTACAAACATAAGTTCCAGCAGCAACTCATGGGTGCGCTCCCCCCAGAACGTGTGAATTTTTCCCTGCCATTTACCTACACAGGAGTAGATTTCGCTGGTCCATTTAATCTCAAAACTTCAAATCTCAGAAACGCTAAGATTATAAAGGGCTATGCAGCGGTGTTCGTCTGTTTTTCTACTCGAGCTGTCCATTTGGAAAGTTGTTCGGACCTCTCTACTGATGCTTTTCTAGCTTGTTTTGACCGCTTCACCGGACGACGAGGGCTTCCTAAGACAATGTTTTCTGACAATGGTCGGAACTTCCTCGGCGCGAACTATGCGCTCCTCAAACTTCACAACGAATTTTTAAAATCAGCAGAGAAAGCACTTGTCGAGAAATATACTACGCATGGGTTTACCTGGTCATTTATACCGCCGTATGCACCCCATATGGGAGGCCTCTGGGAGGCCGCAGTGAAGAGCATGAAATCTCATCTAAAGAAGGTCGCAGCTAACTTAGTGTTTACCTTTGAGGAATTTTCAACTCTTCTTGTTCGAGTCGAAGCAGTATTAAACTCGAGACCATTATCTCCAATAACCGAAAACCCAAACGAAATCTTACCACTCACTCCAGGGCATTTCCTACGTGGAGCTCCGCTAACTGCTCCACCTGAAGCACCTGTTGAACACCCAATGGAAGATGTTCCCCATTTGAAGCGATGGGAACGAATTAAAGCACTTCAACACATTTTTGCACGACGATGGAAGGCAGAGTACATCATCGAACTTCAACGCCGCTACAAATGGAAAAAAGAACGCGACAACCTCAAACCCAATGATACCGTCATCGTCAGAGAAGACTTTCTACCGCCTACCGAGTGGCTTTTAGGCCGTATCACCAATGTTATCTATGGAAGAGATAGCAAAATACGAGTTGCTGAAGTCCAGACCAAAAATGGTACTATTTTGCGCCCAGTCGTAAAACTGTGTTTATTGCCAACTAGTAATCACACACAAGGCGGAAGTGCCTAAAATCCCGCCAAATTTTCCACACCAACTAGTATCTATCTAATTCAATCTACCTTATTTCAATTGCACCCATTGTTTTTTATTACTGTATGTATTTCTTTTGTTTCTTTTTCTTTCAACTCTAGACTACCGGCAAACCAAAGTGCCACATGTGCGATCTCAATCACCCCCTTAAATACTGCCAGAAATTTAAGGAGTGGTCTCCAGCAATGAGACGACTATCAATCACCAACAAAGGATATTGCCTCAACTGTTTGGCATTCGACCACGCTCGATACTGGTGCACTTCTCGCGCCCGTTGCCACTTTGAGTATGCGCCAACTAAGCTCTGCAACGCTAGACACCACACTCTTCTTCATCGGGAAGAACGTGACTCTCTCTCGTCAAGTTTTGAAGACGACGGACCACCCTCCGACATAGAGTGCTCCAAAAATGATCTCGAGGTATCCAGCCTTCTTCCTGAAGCGCTTGCCACTCTCCAATTGGCTTCGTCCGCTCGACCCGTATCTAAAGAGGCTGCAAAGGAATCTGGTGCTGAATCACCTACCCAAGTCGTCTCGCGGCCAAAGAAAACGTCGCCACCAGCGGCCAGCCAAGAGCTGGAAGTCTCGGAAAGCAATTTAGTTGCCCCACGTCCAGTCAGCCCCAACCTAAATTTGTCAGGAACAGAGCCTTCCTGGCCATTTCAACACCCGCTAGTGCGGGTGAACCTCAACTTGAACGGTGCCAAGATGCACACCACTTTTCTCGTGAACATTCGTACCGACGACTCCTATCTTCTAGAAGACGTAGTGCGCTGGCTACCTGGGTTTACGCCCGAAAGAACCGCATCTGGACTCCAGTACGGTACGTTTGTGTTGGAACCAGCCTTTCCCCACAACCCCAAGCACAAAATCACCGTGAAGATGCCTCTTCAACCACGCCTTGAGGTACCGGTTCCAGAGCCAATAAATGACCACGCACTAATGCTTCACTGTCGGCACTTTGAGCCCCTGGCACACCCGTTTTTCAATTACTGGAGAGAAATTGATGGAGTCATGGGTAAGGCCCTAGCACGCAAAATCTTTCGGACGCACAGAGAAGCTCCGATCCCTGATGGGCCCACCGCGCAAAAATCCACCTTTGGCTGGATCATCTACGGCTTCTGGAAGGGGTGTTCCTGCCATCCGCCCGCGGGAGAATGTTGAAGCGACTTCAACAAAGGTTTTTTTCTTTTCGTGTAACAACGTCTTTTTTATATACTTACATACATATATACATATCTTTAGTGTTTTGTATTATTTGCCCTCTAACGGGATTTCTCTCTCGTTACATTCCTGTTCTATTTGAATCTTTATATGTATACCACATTTTTTTAAGTTTTTTAGTTTTTGAAGTAAACTCATTTGTAGCGGTTCAACAATACCGCGTTGTATTAAATAATTTACAATAACAGCAAGAAGCTGTAATAAATTATCTTTTGCTTTAATTGAACTTGGTGCGGTTTTTTACTTAACAAGGAAAGTTAGCCTTGAAAGGGAAAACACCCAATTCATCAGACAGTGAAAGGCTCATTCGATTTAGACATCTAACAAAAAGGGATTTTAGGATATTTGAAACGTAAGGTAACAAAAATAAGTCAAAAGAAAAACCTAACAATTTGCAGGTCAAATATTAAAAAAAAAATAATAATAAATAGAAGTTTTAAAAATTCATTAACCTATTTAGCAGCAAAGGGTTAAATAAAATAAAATTACCTTTTGGGCAATTAAAATTGAACTAAAAAGAACTTAATACACTTATGGTACTCTTCCAAGCCTTAGATTCCTTTGAAAAGGAAGCATTAAATATTGATACTTTAGGATACTTTTTGTAATTTTTTAACCAATATAGATAGAAACAGAACACAAATTGCATTCCACAGGCCTAAAATAAATGGCAAAATATTGTTCAGACTTTTTTTAATTTAAACTCGAAAGAGGCAAAAGGGTAAAAATAATATTTCAGCGTTTTTTTTACTTCCAAACCAACAAAAATAAAAACAAAATTCAGTTTGTGTTTTAAACTTAATCGACAGGCAGAACGTGATTTTTAAAGCATTTGACGGCTTCTTGAAAAATGGCCCCAAAACACTAATGTGCTGTTTTTTTGGAATCCGAGTAGTCATCGTCCTGGGACAAATTATTTGTTTTTTTTTTGTTTTTTTTACAATAACAAATTATATAAAGTTCTTCCCAAGACGACCACTACTCGGTTTCCAAAACAGCATATAAATGAAAAATCACCCCAATTTTAGAAGAAAAAACTGCCCCGGAAAAACAAAAAATTGCTCCAAATTTTCGTCTTGTTGCTTTCAATATAAAATTTCGGGACCATTTTTCATTTTCACTCTGGGGACATTTTTCATTGCGGCCATTTTTCAAAAAGCCGCATTTGACTACTTTTTTGGAAAAATTATACTTTTTATATTTTAGTTCCTTTTTTAGGCTAAAACTCTGAAACATGATATTAAGGATTATTGACCTAGGCTCGGGTTCAAAAGTTTACTAAGTGGGCACAAAGTACTTTTTCACATTTTTGGTCCTTTTGTAATTTTATGAGATTTTGATGCCTGAAGCATAAGTCTTAGATCTGCTAATCCTGACTTACTCTAAAATATAAGGGATTTTTCCCAATTCTGTAACTTATTTGAATATTTTGAGATATTGCATCTTGAAATTTGCAATTAAGGCCTTTTGAAACCGATCGAGGCCGTAGGTCAGTAAGTAAGTGGATAAAAAAATTTTAAAAACTCTTTTGTAGTTTTTCGACTTTTTGATATAACGATTTTTAATATATGACATTGAGGTATGTTTCTATTTTAATTAAGCAAATGCGACGTAATATGTAACAAAATTTACCTTAAATAGAAGTAAACAAGTATAGTTTTGCTTGTTCTATTACGGTTCAAATAATTTAAATTTGCTTAGTATTATTCACACCTGGTTTAAGGTTCAATTATTTACAAAAAATTTTTAGCATTGAGTTAATTTACTTAAATTTTTAAACATTTTCCTATTCTTATAAGGAAATAAGAAAAATATTTATAAACAAAAAAGTCTCGTAACACCGAATAAGCAGGAATTATTTTCCAGGTTTCATTCTCATTTCAGATGTCGATACAAAGATTTCTTTATTTATCTCTCTGTATATGTGTTTAAATTTACTTGAATGTTGTTTGTACATGGTTTCAGATTTTCTTTTTCTTGTATTTGCCTTTGTTGCCTTTTTCTTTTATTTTTATATAATGAGTTGACATTCTTACCTGTCGATTTGGAATTAGAAACATGTTTTTTTGTTATTTGTTTTGTAAATGAATGAGATAGGATTTAATAAAATTATGCAAAGTAATTATGTAAATGACATGTTAACAAATAATACATTTATTGTACATATTCAAATGTATAACAAGCATACGCACATAAACGTGCTAATGTTAGTATAAAAAAAACAATCTGGCAGCAAGTCATTTTCAAGTTATATCACACATTTTTTCTATAGAGAGATAATATATATATTAATACTTAAATATATACATTAATATGCGAACATCATTATAATCTAATATACCTTAAACAAATATAGTTGGTTTATTTTATTTTTTGATAAAAGTTAAATTAAACACTCTTACTGCTTGGAAAATGTATAATAACTAATTGTTTTGTTTTGTTAAAAGAAATTAAAATGTAAAGTGAAACATATATAAAAAGCAAAAAATGTGTCTTAAAGCAATTAGTTCGACGAAAAAAAAAATAAAAAAAAACTTAAATTATTTTTATATGCTTCACACAAGTGATAAGGGTATATTAGTATAAGGTCGTCACCCCATTTGCACTTTCTTTGTTATGAATCTACGGCCCCATAAGGTATATATTTTATTTGTCCATAAAGATGGGAAAGTCGATTTACCTATGTCCGCCTGTTCGTGTTTTGGCTGAAATCAGGGCTTTAAGGCCCCAAAAGTGGCAGAGACATTAAACTATTAAACGACCAAAAATATTTTCGAAAAAATCGCTATTGAAATCCTTAAAAATTTCCCGATAACTGACCGAGATATAGGCTAGCAACCAAGATTACGTCTGTTTATTTCTCTAAAAATTTTACATAAAAACCTCTACAGCTGCTCTGTAGGTTACCCTTTATGGATGCCAACTTCTCTTAATTTTTCCTCACAAACATTTTTGTGGAAAATACTTGCACCCTATCTCCACCTCCTAACAGGCTTCCAAGGTACTCCTTAAAAGGTCAAATGTAAGGCGGACCCCAATTAATTTCTCTTCTCAAACATTTTTGTGGAATATACTTACCCCCTATGGCAGCCCATTTCAAGGCTGCCATACAAAATTCCCAGAAATTCCCCTTAGAGGAATAAAATGTATCGCAGACTGCCGTTAGTTTTTCCTCCCAAACGTATTACGAGAACCTACCAAATTAACAAGAATTTTGTAAAAATGCCCATAATTTACCCAGAGTTGGCTTTAGAAAAATAGAGAGTACAACCAACCCCAAATACATTACTTGAACATACTTATCTCCAATTTTCATCGCCTAAGAGAGTGTTTGGGAAATTGTAGTAAATCTCCCACTCCAGCTTTCAGGGTGCCCGTAGATAGATCAAGCGTAGGGCTAACCCCAACTTATTTCTCCTGGCTAATATTTTCCTATAACATATTTTCCCCCTATCTCCACCCCCTAAGGGGCTTGCCAAACAAAATTTGAAGAAATCAGGGTAAAAACCCTGCACGTTGCGAAGGGTATATAAGATATGGCACAACCGTATATAGCGCTCTTACTTGTTTTCTATACAAACGTTTATTCATTTGTATGTTTGTAACACAATCGCGTCTAAGCTCCTGGACTGATAATTATGAGTTGTAGAACGCAAGCACTTTTAATTACTGGTAGGAACTTGTAAGTCGACTTCGATTAGATATAGTAGAAATTCGAGTAGTTATAGCGGGCTTTGAAAATGCTTTCCACTTGGCTTGTGGCGGGAAATTTAACTTTTTCAAGATAATTCTTTAATAAAAATTTAACTACGATAAAATTAAATCAATTATCATGTTTAACTATATAAAAAAAAACTTCTGTGGGGTTATCTGGTACAAAAAAAATACACACGGTCTAAAAAGATATTAAAGAAATTTTTAAAATAGATCAAAGTTTTATACAAAATTTTTTAAAAAAGAAAGGCTTTCGAAAAGGCTTTATTATCTTAAAAATGTTTAAAGTACCTTGGAAATAAAAAATATATTTTCTTCTTTGTGCAATAATTATTATTTTTTTTTTATATTAATCTGTGGTAAAAGTATTTTTAGTACTTTAAGGGGTAAACCGCTTTCCACTTGTAAAGCTGCAAAAGTTTGTGTTTATTAATTTTTTATTTAAATTGGCAGAGAAGTAAAAGTATAGATACTGGATTTACATAATAATTCGACAAGCACTTACATAATTCCACTTTACTTAATTTGTGCAAAAAACCACGACCTTGGTAAATATTGTCCTGTTTTTTTCTTCTTTTGCCTAAAATATGACCCCAATTTTTCTTTTTATAAATTTTATTTTATTTTTTGATTTTGCTTATGTTCCCCTCTTTAAAATTTTCCTCATCTTTACCATAATATTTTCTTCGTCGTTTTACACATTTATTTGTTGTTATTGCACAGGCAGCCTCCTGTTCAGGTAATTTGGGTAATATTATAACAATTTCAACTTTTTGCTCTTCTTTTTCGATTAACTTTTCTCACATTTTCCTAATTTATGACACTAACAAGATTGTTATTGTTGGGTAGAGGGTGTGAGTGTGCGAACGCTCAAACGTTTATATGCATGTGTTTGTATTAATGTGGTTGAGTTTTATTGTAGCCGTGTTATTATATTTAGCAGTCTGAGGTCATAATGCCAATGTTTGTGGACCGTATAAATGACCTCGCATACTTTTACTGCTACATAAATTAACTGAAGCAGAAAGTTTTTAGATAAGATTTTGTTTTTTTTTTTTTCTTTTTTTGTATTCAGTAAAGTGTAAATTTAACGCTTGTCAATATATAGAATTTATGAAAAAGCTTTGTATGTATGCAAGGTTTTCTGCATGGGTTTTTATTTTTAATTTATGATCTCTATAATGTTGGATTAATAAACACATTTGCCTGCATAAGTTTGAAACGTGGTTTATACCATTTTGAACTAAAATTAGCTTATCAGTGATTTATTATAACGAGAATACTAAAGAAACCTGTAGCAGTTTAGTGTGTAGATTATAAAACACTCTTAAAGATTATAAATATTAATAAATTAAGGTCACATTTGTACCAAAATTGCTTTAACTTTTTCAAAGTCTTTGAATAAAATTTAAAAAAGAGTGTAAAAAACAGCTAGATTTTATTTTTAGCATAATAAATAAATGAACTATTCAACATTTTAAATTATTTAAGCCCAAAACTTTCTAAGCAATTTTAAGGGGAAAATGTAGAAATTTCTCGATTAACTGGTGCTGCAAATAGGGTCATTCTTAAGGTTGGCACAAATCCACAAAGACCAATACCAATAACCCAATTATTTAAATTAGTTAATTAGTCTTGACAAGCCTCTTTTATCTAAGAAAAATGTTTGGCTTAAGATTTTCTATATACTTTTCATTTTATTGCCCTACACCAACATTTAAATTTTACACCATTTAAAAAATAATAATTACAAATATCTTAGGAGAACTCAATTTAATGTTTAAAGTGGGATTAATCTCATAAAAATTGTATTAAGGTCATACATTCGACCTTTTTTTTCTGAAAATACTTTCAAGATTGTTTTTTAACTTTTGGCTTAAAATACGAGCTCAGAGCCAATGTTCATTTTGAAAAATCAGGAAAGAAAATATATTTTTTCGGAAAAAAAGCAAATAAATATTTATCTTAATTAATTTAAAATAGACTTAAATACTAATAGCAACGAGCTTAAGATAGTGTAAATATAAATATAAACTTTAAGGTTCTTGATTAAAAATGTAGAACCGTCTGCATCTTGGGTTAAAGAATAAAAATATAATTGCCTTCAAATAGATAGAGCTACTAGGTTTATTAAATCAATTCTTTTTTATTTTCTTACAATAAAGAATATGCTAGTTACAGTGATAATCTAACACTTTCTTATCCCAGGCACTTGAACATGCAACTTTGTAGGGTAATAAATAAAAATTGCTAGACGGTGCCTTGTAGTGCGCAAGATCTCACCTCTTTATTCAAGTCAAAATTGTAAGTATGGCAAAAGCATTTCCAAAAACGCTCGGACTCTTGTAATATTTTTAAAAATTTTCTAATTCTTATTTAATTTAAATCGAATCTAAGCTCGTCTCGACTATTCAATATTTTATATAATCCGCTCTTGAGCCCTGTTTATAACAAGGCCCCTATACGCAAAATATGTGTTAGAGAAAGAAGACATTAGTTAACAAAATAATAACTAGTTAACAATATAAGAATAATGAGAAGCTCACACGCACATGTTGTCTCGAAACAAGCAGTGGAATCAAAACGACTCCAATTAGAGCAATGAACACGATCTTGACTAACCAGCGTATTGAAATCTGTAAACCCTACCGGGAGCTAGTTGCTGCAAAATGGCTGAGAAAACAAGGAAAGAGATTCATGTGAGGGTTAAAAATCTAACCATTAGTGCATTTTAGATGCCGTGGTTTTACTCACATGACCCTGGGGCAAAGAAGAGAACTCAAACGGTATTTTATGTTAAAACCCAGATTACCGAGATCTAGTTATATTATATTAAGTAAATCTTTGCTAAATTGAAGAATTGTCTGAAGCAACTAATTAAGTCCAACTTATTGTTATAGCATCAAATATAAATAAGTATTTAATAAAAATTTTTAAAATAAATACTAGCCAAAATCAAGCTGCCTCTTCAGTTTTTATAAATATAAAAAAATATAAAAACATATTTTAAACTAAGTATTAAGAAATTTGGTTTCAAAAATTTATTCTACTGGGCTAGTAACGGTAAATTTTTTATTAACAGTAATAGAAAATATTAATTTATCCTGAGTAAAAAGCGAAAATTTGTCCAAAAAAATAATTTCAAAAAAAATAATATGCATTAAGTATTATTACAACTGTGCTGCCTACTTTCCAAGCTTAGAAGCTAAGAAAAAGAATGAGAAAAAAAATCTTTAGGGCATTTTGTTAAAAAAAATTTCCATAATTTTGATATAAACGAAGAGACATAGCACGGAAGGGGCAAAACATTATTTGACAGGAGAATAAATCATCCATAAAATTTTTATATGGGCTTTTTGTTAGATGGCATTAAAAATTTTTTATTTAAAACGAACAAAAATTCGTAACGCTGATGTACAAAATTAACATTTTAAATAAATTGATTCAAAAAAAGACAATCATGTTATTTTATAAAATATATTTTTTTATTTGTTATTTGCAAATTTTTTTTTTGAAAAAAAGGTAGTCTTAGTGAACCACAAAAATTTGTCATTCGAAAAAAAAAATTATTTTTATAAAGTCAACTGTAAATCTATTCAAAATAACTGAATATTCATTTAATACCCCTCCAAAAGAGACTCATTAAAAATTAACAAAATATTTAATTTATATTCAAACATCAAAATATTAACTTACATATTCGTCTAAAATTATCTAGAGTTTCTTGTTTATTAAATATTACTACAAAAAAAAACACTGACAAATTTACGAAATACTTCCTAAATAACTTATAGTCAGTTACTGCAATAATTTTTAGAGTGTATATTTTATGAAAAAGTCCTTAAAAAGTTGTTGTTATTTAAAAGAAATTGACTGGATCATATGGTTCTTGCTTTTTTTGTTAAATTAGACTTAAAAATTAGTGATTTATTTTAAACCTCTTTTCTTTTTATTACAAATAAATTTTAAATACAAATTTTTGATTTTTGATTTTTAGTTTGGCTTAAGTTCATATAATTTCTTTTTATTAGAAGAAATTATTATTTTCCGTTAATGTTGAAAGAAACTTAAATTTATAAGGTTTGTTGTTGGTTAAGTTTGTCTATATGCATTTCATTGGTTCTTACACCAAATCATCAGTAGACTTCAACCACCCAAATTCTTAAAAAACTCATCAATATTTTCTGTCTTTATATAATAACCTCATTAAACAAAATGAGAATTACTATAAGAAAACCAAAACGTTCAAGTTTTTTTAAGAATCCAACAAACCATTATTCGCTATTCGCTTGTTTTGATTTTCTTTTTCCCCTTACATTTGAATAACCATTGGTTATTACTAAAAAAAAAAAGAAAATCAAAACAAGCGAAGTCTACTGATGATTTGGTGTAAGAACCAATGAAATGCATATAGACAAACTTAACCAACAACAAACCCTATAAATTAACAAGAAAATTGGGATTAAGTCCTAAATAATTTTTTAAAAATTGAGAAACTTAAATTTTAAAAAAAAGCTGATTTTTCTACCGATACTAGCATTTTCGAAAGCAGCTACGCAATTTCATCATCAGTACTCTTTGAACGGTAGTAGTGTATTTGGTTGTAAACATCACCTATTTAACTAACACGTAACAGAGAAAGGAATACGGCATGACTGTTTTCTTTAATTTTTTACTTTGTAAGTTAGGACGAAGTTAACTTTTCATATACACTATGCTTTTTTCCATTAAAATTCTCTTTGGCAACACTTGACTAACGGTTGAGCATCATCCATCCCTCAGATGGAATGAAACGCTTTTTATTCTTGTATTTAATATAAAAGGGGGGTAAATCAGTTTTAATTTCTTTTTTTGTCAACGACAAATGGACAGAAATTATTAAAGATCATTTTGCCACGTGTGAGTTATATGCTAATTTTTATAAATAAATAATAATGTGTTTTCGTTTTATTTTATTAGTTGAACTATTTGTTTTAAGACAATTTTATTTTTTTTATCAGGCTCAAGGCTACGCTACGCTAACTTAGTGTTGTAACTAAGATAGAGATAGCGTTAATATAGTAAGAAATGGAAAAAAGAAAAAGCTTTGGTTTAGTTGGTTTAAGTGGAAAAAACTTCGTGCCGACTCACCTCGCCACATGGATCAGTGGGTTAAATGGCTGATGTTTTACAACCAAATTAATAACTAACAACCGAACAAAGAGTACTGATAATGAAAATCGTAGCTGTTTTTCGAAAATGCATTCTACTCGGCTAGTATCTGTAAAAATCTTGTTTTTTCAGTAAAATTTTACTTTCTTAACTAACGCTAATAAAATAATAAATATTAATTTCTTCATTTGCAAATGAATGAGAATTTAGTAAAGTATTGAACTTGAGCCTGATAAAGAAAATAAAATTTCAATATATAATAATAATAATAATAATAATAATAAATTTTTCCTCAACTTTATATAAATAGTTTTTCACCATATATTTTATTAAAATCCAGACTCACAAGAAAGCCTAATATATATTATTATTTTCAATAATATTAATAATCTTATCATTTTCAAAATTTGTTTATCGTTTTCAAAAATTATGTAAATAAATATTTAAAAAAAAATATTAAACTAATTGCAAATTATGTCACGTTTTGTATAAATTTAATAACACCTTAGCATATGAATACTCTTAAATACTTACATATGTATAAATATAAAAACAACAACAATTTAATATTTTATTTTTTATATAAGACATTTATATTTATATGTGCATATATACACAAGTACAATAAAAGTACCGTGCAATTTTTGAAAACAGCGGGAAAGCTTCGGTAACAGATTTTTATAACTTTCATATAGTAATAATGTTATATTTAGTTCGCTATCCTGCAATTTTTATTTAAAATCCTATTAAATAGTTAAAATTCTGGATCTTTTTAAAAAGGAAAATAGATTTAGCCCCCTCCGTCTGTCCGCCGAAACAAGCTTTCCGAAGCCAACTTTAATCTTACGGGCAAGGTTTTATGTCAAACTCTCATATATATTAAGATCTCTATAGAAAGCAAATAACTCATCACTGACCAAATTATTAACGAAGGCCACAAAGCCAAATTTTATGAAAAAATCTTTTATTTATTGCCACAAAGAAAAAAATGGCAACAGATGTAAGTAATTCGAAAAAATTAGTTTACTATTAAATTAAACTGTTTAATTTTATTTTTGTTGAGTCAGTTTTACTTGAATGTAATTTTTTTTCGCCATTTACATTTTGAAAGCAATTTTGCGATATGAGCTCACTAGGAATACAAAAAGAGCAATTTTAAGGTATGTAAACTGCACGGTACTGTTAACATATTTTACAGGAAATACTTTCATGCTTACATGTAAATGTAATTTTTTTTAAGGAAAACATTTATAGCACCAGCAAAATAATTATTTAGAAGGATAATGTTTCTTCTTTATGTGTTTTTAATGATTTTGTAAAGTTTAAGCATTAAATAAATCTTGCCTGCAAGCACATTTGTTCGCTCATTTATTTTTACAATCATAAGGCAAAACTGGAATATTTAAAGCTAAGTATGTACTTAACAAATTTATTTGTTTTGTTGAGCAGAAGTATTTTTTCCAAGAAAAATTAAAAAAAAATAAAAAAGAACTCACTTACCAGAAAAAATTAGAAATGTAATTATAAGGAGAATGACGTATGTACTTATGTACTTCACTTTAAAAAAATGGTTGCTGATTGGGTAATTGATTCAATTTTTTTAACAGACATTTAAACAAAGTATCTTAACCTTTTTTTAAAATTTGATATATAACTGACTATAATATTTAATGTTTATTCGAGCGCAATTGATAAATTAAAAAATAATTTAATACCTGAAATAACTTGCATAATTGGGAAATTTTTTAAAATTTTAATGTCCAAGTTTTTGTTGGGTTGCTCAAAAAAAAATGTCTAGAAATGTTTCTTTTACGTAACCTAAAAATAATTATTAAATGCTCACCACTATAGAAGTATATCCTATATTAAAAATTTAAAATTCTTTTGCAAACGTATAGCACCCGTTAAAAGAAATAAGGGGAAAAAGGGTTTGTCATTCGAATTGTAATTTCTTTAATATCCATCTGGGACCCCATAAAGTATATATTTTCTTGGTCCTTATAGAAAGGGAAGTTGCCTTAGCGATGTTCTTATGTCCCTCTGCCCGTCTGCCTATGTTATGGTTAAAATTAACTTTTTGAGGTCTCCCGCTCTCACATAGACGCGAAGGTGGTATTAGACTATCAGAAATATTTGCCAGCCAATCACTATTGAAATCCAAAAAAAAATTCTTAATAACTGACCAAGATATAAGCGAAAACCCAAAACTATCTCTGTTTATTTCTCTAAAATTTTTACATAAAATCCCCTACAAATGCCCGTACATGAGGGAAATATAAAATCGACTCCTATTCGTTTTTTTCACAAAAATTTTTGTGGAACATACTCGTACTCTATCTCCGTTCCCAAGCAGGGCTTTAATACAAAGTTTGATTAAAAAAAAAAAAATTTAAATCGCTCCAACAGCTCCCAGGGTGCTCCTAAAAATGTCAAATGTAAAACCGACCCCAATTAATTTTTCCTCAAAAAAATTTTGGTGAAACAAACTTACCTACAAATTCCCCAAAGTCGCCCTCGCAGGAATAAAATGTATCACAAGCTCTCTTTAGTTTTTCCTTCCAAACATATTCTTAGGACATACTTACTTCCTATCTTCATCGCCTTGGAGGGCTTCCATACAAAGTTTTGGAAATCGCAATAAATCACCCTCTACAGCTGCCAGGGTGCCCGTGGATGTATTATATGTAGGACTGACCCTAACTCGTTTTCCTTTACAAAAATTTTTCCAGAACATACTTACCCCTATCACCACCCCCTTAGGGGGTTACAATACAAAATTTGAAAAAATTTTGGTAAAGCCCCCTACACGTTGTGATGGGTATATAAGATTCGGCACAGCTAATTAAAGCGCTCTTACTTGTTTTTTCAAGTCAAATACAAAACTATTTCAGCTTATTTGTTTAAATTTTAATAATTTATTACTAAGTTTTTATTTTTTTATTATACCCTTCACATAGTGATAGGGTATATATCACTTTGTCATTCCGCTTGTAATTTCTTTATTATTCATTTGCGACCCCATAAAGTATATATATTCTGGATCCTTATAGATAGGGAAGCCGATTTAGCGATGTCCGTCTGTCCGTCTGTCCGTCTGTTGAAATGAAGTTTCCGGAGTCAAATAAAAAGATACAGACCAGTTAATGGTGTCAAACGATCAGAAATATCCCGCTAACAATCGCTATTTAAAATCAGCAAAATCGGTTCACTATTGACCGAGATATAAGCGGAAACCCAGAGCAACCCATTTTTTTTAGGACAAAATCCGTGCATATATCCCTATATATCTCAGTAAGTATAGTCACTCTTGCCACAAAACTTGGCACGGATACTCCTAAAGAAGGGACCTAAATAAGGGAAAAAGTTTTTTCAGATAGGACCAGGGGAAGGGGTATTTTTCCTACAATTGCACAAATTTGGTGAAATATTTTATGCGCTATATCTCGGAAACTATAACAGCTATCGACATAAAATGTTCTACAAAAAGGAATTGTACGCAAAGATCTACACTTGAAAAAAAAAATTTTTTGAGTGGGGGCAAAAAATGGGGTAGCTCCCATACAAATCGACAATTGTTATAAAATATTCGATACGCTATATCTCGGAAACTATAACAGCTATCGACATAAAATGTTCTACAAAAAGTAATTGTACGCAAAGATCTACACTTTAAAGAAAAAATTTTTTGAGTGGGGGCAAAAAATGGGGTAGCTCCCATACAAATCGACAATTGTTATAAAATATTCGATACGCTATATCTCGGAAACTTTAACAGCTATCGACATAAAATGTTCTACAAAAAGTGATTGTACGCAAAGATCTACACTTAAAAGAAAAAATTTTTTGAGTGGGGGCAAAAAATGGGGTAGCTCCCATACAAATCGACAATTGTTATAAAATATTCGATACGCTATATCTCGGAAACTATAACAGCTATCGACATAAAATGTTCTACAAAAAGTAATTGTACGCAAAGATCTACACTTTAAAGAAAAAATTTTTTGAGTGGGGGCAAAAAATGGGGTAGCTCCCATACAAATCGACAATTGTTATAAAATATTCGATACGCTTTATCTCGGAAACTTTAACAGCTATCGACATAAAATGTTCTACAAAAAGTGATTGTACGCAAAGATCTACACTTTAAAGAAAAAATTTTTTGAGTGGGGGCAAAAAATGGGGTAGCTCCCATACAAATCGACAATTGTTATAAAATATTCGATACGCTATATCTCGGAAACTATAACAGCTATCGACATAAAATGTTATACAAAAAGTAATTGTACGCAAAGATCTACACTTTAAAGAAAAAATTTTTTGAGTGGGGTTAAAAAATGGGGTAGCTCCCATACAAATCGACAATTGTTATAAAATATTCGATACGCTATATCTCGGAAACTTTAACAGCTATCGACATAAAATGTTTTACAAAAAGTGATTGTACGCAAAGGTCTACACCTAAAAGAAAAAATTTTTTGAGTGGGGGCAAAAAATGGGGTAGCTCCCATACAAATCGACAATTGTTATAAAATATTCGATACGCTATATCTCGGAAACTATAACAGCTATCGACATAAAATGTTATACAAAAAGTAATTGTACGCAAAGATCTACATTTTAAAGAAAAAATTTTCTGAGTGGGGGCAAAAAAAGGGGTAGCTCCCATACAAATCGACAATTGTTATAAAATATTCGATACGCTATATCTCGGAAACTATAACATCTATCGACATAAAATGTTCTACAAAAAGTAATTGTACGCAAAGATCTACACTTAAGAGAAAAAATTTTTTGAGTGGGGGCAAAAAAAGGGGTAGCTCCCATACAAATCGACAATTGTTATAAAATATTCGATACGCTATATCTCGGAAACTATAACAGCTATCGACATAAAATGTTCTACAAAAAGTAATTGTACGCAAAGATCTACACTTTAAAGAAAAAATTTTTTGAGTGGGGGCGAAAAATGGGGTAGCTCCTATACAAATCGACAATTGTTATAAAATATTCGATACGCTATATCTCAGAAACTTTAACAGCTATCGACATAAAATGTTCTACAAAAAGTGATTGTACGCAAAGATCTACGCTTTAAAGAAAAAATTTTTTGAGTGGGGGCAAAAAAGGGGTAGCTCCCATACAAATTAACAATTTTTGTTAAATTTTCGATATGCTATATCTCGGAAACTATAACATATATCGAAATCAAATGTTCTACAAAAAGTGATTGGACATCAAGGGCTACGCTCTGAAGAAAAAAATTTTCGGATGGGGGGTGAAGAAGGGGTAGCTCCCATACAAATTAACAATTTTTATAAAATTTTCGATACGCTACTTCCGGAAAACTATTACAGCTATCGACTTCGAATATTCTACAACAAGTAATGATCAAATAATTCATACATTTTGGAGAAAAAGTTGGAGAAGAGCAGGGGGACTAAAACATTTAATAAGTTTTATTAATCTTTAAATATGAATAATGTCGAAAACTTTTAAAACTCTCGACCTCAAATCTTCTTCATCTATTTATATTGTTCATACGAACGTTAAAATTTTGTTATTTTTTCTATGGGCTTTAAAACTCGCACAAGGTTTTTTATTAAATTATTTGCAGTGCAAAATTACTCGGCTGGGTATATTTAAAGACCAATGTGAAGGGTATATAAGATTCGGCACAGCCGAATATAGCGCTCTTACTTGTTTTTAATTTATAACGTTAGTGTAAGCTTTCTTATGGTGAAACCGTTACCTAAAAACTGATATTCTTTAAAAGCAAAATATGTTTAAAATTGATTTTATTAAGATTTTCGTTGTGATATAGAATACGTTGTTTTAGGCTTGAGGTATTCTGCGGTGAAGTCTGCATAAAAATTATTATAAATTATTTTAATTGCTTTAGTAATTGGTTTTTACTTTAACTTTATGATTAATTAATAAATCCATAACTACAAAAGTATATCAAAAGTTTTTCTTATTTTTGAAAAAGTTTAAGTCCTTGATTCAGCAATAACATATATTTTCTGTAAGAAAACAGAATTTGTCAAGAACATTTGCTCTAAAAAAAAAACATTTCATTTTATTTCCTTTTAAAGCAAGAACATGATATTAAAAAATTGTAATACAAAATGTGTAATATGTGATGTCTACATTTAGATTGCCTTGAACTTAATGTCCTTAGCCAATGTTGAAAATAAAGCAACGTGTTTTACAGAACACACGGAAAAAAACATTACAGACTTGTACAGGTGATTACGAGAAAGAGTTTGTGAGTTGAAAATCGGCAAAAAGCAATAAGAGAATTGACAGTTTTGCAGATATATCTTGCAGAATAGAAAAAGTGTTGCTCTTAAGTTCTGAACTGATGACAGCTGAATCTGTAAAGGGTGTTGTTTGGCAACATGTGGCTTATGCAAAACAAGTGTTAATAAATGTTTATTATGCTTAATATTATTATTTCAATTTATGTACAAATTTGTATATGCAGTTAACTTCAACACATTAAAGAGGTGTTGATACATCATATTGAAAATTTCTTGGGCATTTGATAAAATTAATCTGACATAATAAAATAAACATATGATAGAATATTAGTGTAGCTACGCTCAAAAATTATAGCAGTAAATGACTGTAGATTGTTTAGAAAGTATTCCGTTAAGATGTTTTTGAATGAAAAAGAAACAGTTAAATTTTAAAATAATATTTTTTTAAAATTGGTTTGAAGAGTTATTCAAAGCCTTAACTGCATGAAAATACTTATTTTCAGTTGAAGTTAATTTTGTCACTTATTTTGTAGTGATATTAATTTTTGTTAATGTTTTTTTGAGTGTATAATTTTGCAATGTTAATTACGGTACTTATGCAAATTATTTTGCCAGGATGTGTGCTAAAATTGTAGCAAATAAAATTAATTGACGAAACAATCAAAACCATATGAAGTTATTGTAATTAAATAATTAATATGAGAAATTGATTTTAATACAATGCCAAAAACCAAAAATTACTATTAGTGGTTCCTGAGTATTGAATATTTAGTAACTATTTTTAATAAAATACAAAGGAAAATGTTTTTATTAGATAATGATTAACTGCACAATTATATATTAAGTTAGTTAATATTATCAATATTTCTCGTTTATCCTTAGCCTGGGTTAAGGCCTTCCGTTTTAAATTTTTGAATTGAAAAATTCCAAAATGCAAAATATACCAAAAATGTGAAAAAGTACCTCTTGCATACTCAATTCACTTTCTGCGGTTAACTGGACTTATTTTTATTCTTCTACAAACATTATCACAAAAAATGTAAAAATTCCTTAATCTGGGTTAATAGTCCCTGATTTCATTTTTCTAGACTCATAAAAAGGTAAAAAGGTACCAAAAATGTAACAGAGGACGTTATGTTTATTTATTTGACTTCTGATTTTAATCTGAATCAAGAGCCCTTAATTCCATACTTGCAGATACATAATCCTTAAAAATTTAACAAATTACTTAAAACTACTACAGATGTAAAATAAGTTATTTTCATCAGGTAAGCTTAGCTTGAGCATTAATCTTGGTCAGTAGCCATTGCTTTAATATATTTAAATTCATAATCTCAAAAATATAAAAAAGTACCAAGACTGTGAAAAAAGTACTAACTGTCATATATCCAAAAACATAATCACAAAAAAAACAAAAAAGTGAAGAACATCTCTTTTTGTTAATTTTGGTAACTGTTGGCCACAATCTAGATCAATTTCTAGACTCACAAGCTCCAAAAAGGTAACAAGGTACCTAAGATGTAAAAAGCACTGTTATTTTATTTAATTGACTTTTGACTTCAATCTGGATCAATACCTCTTAGTTTTATACTTACAGCCATACAAAAGTAATAAAAGTTCTTTTTTCCTAGTAAACTTACTTTAAACCGTAGTTAAGGCCTGTAGCTATTGCCTTTACATATTAATTAATTTTGGGCGTCAATTTATTTTAAAACACAAAATTTCATTTTATCTCCACTTTGTCACTTCCGAATTCCACCAAAAGCAATTTCCAATTTATTAGTTTAGATATTGCAAAAAGTATCTGAATAGCACAAAATTTTTTTTCAACATTTTTCTATTCTTTGTAATGAGAAGTTTAAAAAACAGACAATTTTTTAAAACTTTTTTTAATAAAAAATTTATCTTTAATTTAGTTTTTATCACGTTGTGTTTAGGTTGTACTAAATTTCCATTTTCTGAAAAAGGTCAATTGTCCCCTGGGGTAGGAATTTTCAAAAGTTCTTTCGGAGAAAAATATACACAGTTTATAGAATCTTTTTACGTGTTTGACCTCCGTGATGATGAATCAGTTAGAAACTTTATTATTTTAAATCAAGTGGCTTTAAAAACAAACCTTAAAAAATTAAGAAAACATTTAGTATCATTATACGTTCTACGAAAGCCAAAAAGGCATTAAAATAGGTATTCAAGATGAATATTTCGGTAGAAGTAAAATGAATATATGTAAAATTTTGAAGCTCATCTAAGCTTTGCATTTTATTGCAATTAAAATTCAAATAACATATGAGCGATAATTAAAATAAATAAAGACTTAAACAACTCATACGCCAAATTGTTCTTCATACCTGATGATTTCATTTTATTTTTTATTATATCTTTAATTTTAGATTCTTCTTTTTACTACTTACGTTCACTTAAAACAAGAAAAATTTAAATACTTAATATCTTTTTGTTTTTTTGTAGTTTTACCAGCAAAAATCTTAAGTATGCATACCATCATACTTGCGCAAACACATACACTGGCAAACATAGAGGCATAACCAGCCAACCGCAACTATAGAAATACATCGTTATGTTTAAAGAAAAATTGAAGAAGAAAACACAAGTGCATGTGGCGTTATGCAAAATTTCTGTTTATATCTCTATATGTATGTGTGGGAGGTTGTTTTCTACACACATCAATTTTTTTATCTTCTTCTGGTGCATTTACAATTTAATTTCATCCTGTATATACATACATACGTACACGCGAAAGTTTTTTATAAATTCCAACAACTAAACTTCTTTTTTTTCATATTGTTCTTAATTTTGTTGTTGTTGTTAACGTTGTTGTTGCTGCCCCCTAGTTGTTTTGTTTTAGAGCAAAAAATATTTTTTAATGATGGCAAGGTGCATCTTACAAATTCTTTTGTTTATGTGAATTTTGGTTTTAATTTTTTCTTTTTCTTTTGTATTTTTTCTACCTGCTTAATAGCTTTTTGTGTTAAACATTTGTTGTTGTTTATGTTTTATCTTGTTTTATAATTCTGAAGGCTGTATAAAAAGGATAAACTTAATATAAACAAAGAAAACTCGTACTAAAAAAACTGCTTTGACGGCTGCAAATAATTGCAAAAACCAACTTTTAGTGTGCTTAAGAATCAACCTTGATATTTACTGTGGGTGATGTTAAAGGACCTTTTATAAATATTAAATTAACTTAAGGCTCAATTAGCCTTTCGTTATTGTAGGTTCTTTTATTAATTTAAGAGTTTTATTTTACATTTCGGTTTTATATTGTTTCTTAAATTATTTAGTTTAAAAAAATGTTTTGGGTTTATTATTTGTAGTTGAACCATTTTTAAAGGCAATTCTGTTGCAATCGCTTTAAGCTCAAGGTTAAGTCCCATTTAATTCTTATTTTTTCTTTTTATTCTATAATTGTTAGCTTTTGAGAAATTTTTTTAACCATCAGTTAATTTTTACCGATACAAACCTAGTAAAATGCACTTCCGAAATCTGCTACGCTTTTTATCATCAATACTCTTTGATCGGTTTAAAAAGTATCTATAAAAAGTGTTTTAAATCTGATTTAATTTTTAGGCTACTAAAAAATAATAAAAAATATTTTTGGACTAAACTCCAAATTTTATTATTTTAAGGTTTCTGAATATACAAAGACAGGTATGCCAAAAATAAAAAAAACACCTTCTGGCCACTTTTCAGATTTCTGTCTTCAATCAAAGTGAAAACTTTTAAATTTATGTTTTTGCAAACCAAATTCCAAAAAAATATTTTAAAACTACCAGAAATTCCAAAAATAACTTTTTTATAAAATTCTTAAGTTAAAATTCCATAACTGCGAACTTCAAACAATTTCCTTCTAATACATTTTTATTTTTGGTTCGAATTAATAACCTCAAGCTTTTTTTCACTTCCGTCATTAAATCTGGGTCAGAAGTCCTTAATTTTCAATTCCAAGACTGCAGGTATCAAAAAGTGCAAGAAAGTACCGAAAATTCTAAAAAAGTATTTTTTAATCAATTTTGTTGACTTTTGGCCTCCACGTAAGTTTATAGTTGAAAATAGCATACTTTTATAAACTCATAAATTCAAAAAACTTCAAAAAATTGTCAAAAGTTTTAAAAAAGGTATACTTTTTTTTACTTAGTGCATTTCCGTCTCTAAATCTGGGTCAGTAGTTCTGTCCAACATAATTTGAGTTACGCTATTTTCCTTTAGATTAATGAGTCTTAAGACGGGCCTAAAAAGAATCGAAATATAATATTTCAATGTAGTACAAAAGTGGTGGCTTTGTTTTTTTTTCGAAACATCTTAAGCTCAATTTTAACTTTGTTTCTCTTTTTATTGGTTTTTGAATAAACAAATATACTGAGGAAGTGCAAAAATATAATTTTGAAAATTTTTTACCCCTCGGGAGAAAAAAGGGTATAATTCTTTTAAATTTTGTTTCTGAAGCGTACAGCTTAGGAGATAGAAAACTTTTAATTATTTTTCCTTTTTTAATCCAATTGAAAACCATTATACGGCTTGAACTTTCCCTTCTTAGGGGATCCTAACATAAAAGGTACCGAAAGTCTAAATTTTCAACTTCCAAATTACGCATCTTGGATCTGAGGTAATAAATTAGTCAATCAGACAGGCAGTACCACTGTTTCTTTTTATATCTGTATATGTATTTGTTATTAGTACTAAGGCTATTGAATAAAATTTTTAGATAATATTTATCATCCTTTGTCAAAAGAAATAAAATTTTGTAGGGGAGATATCTCTTTACTTCTCTAACGCTATATACATATGTTTGGCACAAATGGAACATTTTTTATCAAAGTGACTAATATAAGTTAATTTTAAGCAGGATCGCTTACTGCTTGGTAACCGAAATATGCCAAAAAAAACATTTTTCATTTCTATATGAGTTACTATGAACACTAAAAATTGAGGGATAAAATATATCTGAGCTATGCCCGTTTAGTATATAAAAAAATCATCCCAGAAGAATAAGTATGTTCCGGAGAAACTTTAAGACATACAGAAAAATCTTTTACCTTTCTTGCATAAAATAGACAAACAATTTGGCTAATTTCAAATTAAGAAAAATTTTAAATCTTTTATATTTTAAATGTATCTGGCTTAAGAAAATTTTTATAGCTTTTGTAAGAAATTTACATTAACACTTCACTGAATTACAAAGACTATTCTAAAAATTTCCAACAAAAAATATTGTAAAAATTTGGCAAAATATCTCTATTAATGCAAGTTCTTGTGTTATCAGCTTCTTTTTTCTACAAATTCTTAGTTATTACAACCTT
Source organism: Melanophora roralis (assembly GCA_963583895.1). NCBI lineage: Eukaryota > Metazoa > Arthropoda > Insecta > Diptera > Rhinophoridae > Melanophora > Melanophora roralis. The sequence continues at coordinate 19,891,021 of OY757190.1, read as the reverse complement.
TTGCCCTTATTGTTCAAAAACAATATTTACATTTTAATGTTGTTATAAGTGTTGCGTATTTGTAACACATCCCTTCCAACATGAATTTTTAAAAATAGCAAAATCTTAATGCACAAGAAAACTATAATAAATACCATATTTTATGAAAAGTTAGGAAGTAAAAAAATCTTAAAATGCAAAAAAATTGTCACCATCAATTAATGTCTACGTTAAAGCCAAAGTAAGCGTTATTTTGGTGTTATTTAAGACGGCTGCTCATTTTCATAATTGGATACTTAAAACAATTTTCTAATTTACAGTAACCATGAACACAAAACATAATGCCAGGAACCACATAAATGTTGTTGCAAAAAAAGCGCGCACATACACACAATAACGCATTTTTAAGAGTATGACTACAAGTTAGTAAAATGAAAAGAGTTTGGCGTAAGCGCCACAAACACAAATTCTGAAACAAAGTGTAAACAAATATGGTTAATTGCTTTTATGGGGGTTTCCCACGGGCTATATAAGGTCAATTGCTTTCATATATAAATAAAAACGAACTATATATTCATTTTCAATTTTAGTTTTATTTTCCCGACGTTTCGTTTGCTTTTTTCAAACTTCTTCAGGGGTTCTTGTTGTTGTTTTTTGAAAATAATTCGTCTTACATTGCACAATTATATATTTTATATTATTCTAAAAAACTGGACTTCACGACACAGATATGAATAATAATTAATTATTTATTATTCATATCTGTGTCGTGAAGTCCAGTTTTTTAGAATAATATAAAATATATAATTGTGCAATGTAAGACGAATTATTTTCAAAAAACAACAACAAGAACCCCTGAAGAAGTTTGAAAAAAGCAAACGAAACGTCGGGAAAATAAAACTAAAATTGAAAATGAATATATAGTTCGTTTTTATTTATATATGAATGCAATTGACCTTATATAGCCCGTGGGAAAACCCCATAAAAGCAATTAATATCATCAAATTGGTCAAATACAAAACAAAACTTATATAAATATGGTTAATGTTTAGAGCAGATGTTTATAGTTCAACAAGTTAATATTTATCCAATCATCCTAAACACCTTCCAATATATCAAGCATATCTATCAGCAAATATATTATGAGTTTTAAAATGGGTTGAAAATTGAAGTTATTTAATAATTTTGTTAATCGCTAAATAAAAGCGAAATATCATGTTCCTTGGAAAGCCAAGTTTTACTACGTTTTCGTACACTCTAAGTAACTTAAGGTAATATATATAATAAATACCTTTCTTGGTTATGCAGTCGGTGACTTGTTTTGCCCACTGTGCGTTCTTTAACATAATTTTAACACAAGAAAAAAGATTTAAAAAAATTAAAACTAAGAAGAAGGAAAAAGATGGCCCAAGATACAGAAATAAAAGCTGAAACACTCGTGCAAACATCTGCTGCCAATAGTGTAATCCCTAGCTAAGTAATTCCAACAACAAACGCAATGATGGCTTTCTTTTCACGTCCTTAAACGTTGCTTATTTGTTTGTGGAATTTTTTGGCCAAGTATCTAACGCTATCGTTGTGTAATTATAGACAGTAACAGATATCATGTTCTATTCTTCTTTTGTATTTCCTTTTTGTTCTCAAATGTTCTTTAATAACCCAGACTGCTTCGACCTTATTTTCTCCCAGCCCTAACCGGGCATAGGGCACTGTTGATTCTATTCAAGGTCATTAGACCCAACTATACCAAATTTTTAAGTCACAGGGTGTATACTAAGAGAAACCCCGGAAAAATAGCCTTAGCTCCCATACAATTATATTTCTTTATTCTTAGAACTTAGAAGCATATCCTTATAACTCAAGTAACAAGTCACCCCAATTTTCAAGTCATTGCAATTTTCTACTGGGGCATTCATTCTCAGAACCTAAAATATTCTAAGGTCCAAAAAATCCAGAGTGTACTCAAGGCATAAAACATGTCTTACTTAAGGATCTGTTGTTCACTAAATGCTAAGTATCTTTATCTCAGATATACTAAAGTCAGAACGACTATCTGGCCTCCTCGTTTAGGATATAGATTTCAGCTCCAGGGTTCACACCTACCCTGGATCTACCAGTGTAAGATTCGTACCTCTAATATACTCTTTCGAGTGCCAAAGAGCAATTTTAGGGGTTATGCTGGTAGTGTTCTCTCAAAACTGACCTCTTCGAGCATTTTTTCCGATTTTGGTCCTTCTAGCCAACTCTAAGACTCTAGTGACACAATTTTCTTTATTTTCTACAGTGACCAGTATAAGGAGCAGATTAAAGCATTGAAACACTAGTTTGACTAAGCTTCTTGACTCCAGCATCCACTCCTCAATATGCACATTTAAAATCGCTGATGATGTGCCTTTCATTACAGCCCTGACGATATATAAAGCACATCTTTGGATCGCAGTTAGAAAATTCATGTAACAGCCCCTTTTATCTCCTTTCATAGCAAAGTAGATCCAGAAACTAGAGTGGATCTAACAAGCATTGTGAAAGTTAAGCTTAGAGTGCATTTTTTATAAATTAAAAATTTTAAAAACTCCAGCTTCAAAAGTAACCCTTTAGTTTTGTAGGTCTCAAAAGGAAAGTTAAGGCGATTTAAAGAGCGTTATTTTTGCCCGTCGAGAAAAAATGTTTTATTTCTCAATTGCTTGCTTGCCTAAAATAATATCTATTGGTAAGACTAACTATTTGCTTTATTTCTAAGATAAGCTAGTTCAAGATGGCAACACTAGCGATGATTTTCTGATCGAAATAAATTAATTGTTTTTGTCTTTGTTAGCTTTTGAACCCATATTATTTGATTTTTTTTCAAGTCCAACAAAAGCTATGCTTATTACTCGCATGTTTTATCCAATAAAGTTAATACCGTTAGCACACTCAGGTAGCACTAGCAGCACTCTGGGTATCCTTTAGCATCATTATGCTAAAGCCGTGGAGAAATAGATTTCTCTTTTCTCGAACTCTGTAACTCAGCTTCATAGTCGACGATTAGATGGTGAGCGTTGAGTTTTATCCAGGGTTAAGCATAATATAAATATGTGGTCAATAATGGACTTCCTAGATCTAAGACTCCACTTATGTATTCTTAGCAGCTCGTTGATGTATGACTTTACATGTTCACAGAGAAAGCTTATATATCTTCTTTTGTGTAAAACCATTAGGTAACTCGCAATGCTAGGCACACCAGAATTTTCCTTGAATTGATGTAAATTTAATTTTAAAGGTATTTTACTTAGTTGATATTGTATTGAAAGCTAAACTTAATCATTTGGAGCTTTCGAATAGCTGTTAAAAATGTAGTTCTTTCAATCTATTTCAAATTTTTGTTTTTCATTTTAGTTGTTGCGTATTCCTATTTATGTCTTTAAGAGGTGTTTTCAATCTGCACAAGGGCCTTTGTGTAGAAGTGGTGGGAGTTTTTGCCCCTATTTCTCGTTGTCTTTCCGAAATTTTTATATAGTTTTTCTTTTAGCAGTTATTTGTTATAAATTCTTAATTTACCACCTTCATTATAACCAAGCATTACGATATTTTTTACTCACACCTACGAAGTCAGTTTCAAAATTATTGCCCACTTCGCATCCACCTCAAAATATTGGTTAACTTTTCCAAAATTCTTTTAAGGTCGGACAACTTGTGCCGTTTTTAAATCTAGCACAGTTTTGAAGAGATCTCTTATATATTTTTGCAACTAATTATTGCCCTTTTCAGCTTTAATTTTTAAATTAATCCTCGCATTAGACTAACAATAAATTAAAATGACTTCATAGAGTGATGTAAATGTATATGTTTTCCTTTTGATAGCATTTAAAGCTGCCAACACTTTGTACAATGTACACAACTACACACGCACTCATTCACTTTCACAAATTCTTACAATGTCAGCTTGAATTTTTATAAATTCTTCAGTAAATTGCCAACATGTTACCAGAATTAACACAAAAGAAAAAAAACGCAAAAATAAGTTTTTAGGCAAAGAGTGTAAAACTTTGTAGATTTTGGTAAAGAAATTACAAGTAACCGCACAAGTTAATATAAATTTAGTGCAAAACAACAACATTTTATTCTTCGCACTTTTTTTTTTGTAACATGTTGCAATTTAAGTTGTTGTTACTGGCATGTCTTTTTTTTAATTGTGTGTAAGTATAAGTATGATGTTGCCACTATTGTTGAATGCAATTACATTACATTATAGTGTTAGTTGATGAAAATATTTAACCACGTACATGTACACTTTCGTAAGATGTTTTTTACTTATGCATATATTTCAGTAAACGTGTGTGTATGTTTGTGTGTATGAGTGTAAACACAGTGTTGATAATTGGAGCATATAACATCACTCTTGACATTATGACGTAGTTTTCCTGCAGCAAATTAATTTTTATCACACACACGTAAATTGCATTTACATACACCTTAAATTTTTGTCATTTTCCCTTTTTTTAATGTTGGTGTGTGTGAGTGTTTTTTATATGTCCTGTTCTATGCATCCATTCATATTTTTCATATGCATAAGTTCATGTCGTTTATGTACTATAGTCATGTATTTTATGTAATTGTGTACGTGTGTGTACTACGTATGCCTTTGTGCGACGATGTACGTGTATAAGCTAAGTTAATTCTATACCTACAATTTCAAATTGAAATCTTATTTTAAAAATTGTATAATTAAAATAAAAACAACAGGGCTTAAAGGAAAAAACTATTATCAGCTTGATTGTAGTTCTCTGTAAACGTTATAGTTTTGCATACAATTTTCTTAAAATATAATTATTCAATTAAATATAAAAATATTTGTGGATTATTAAAACTCTTATAAGACTAAGCTGAAAAAAGTAAAATTCTTTAAAATATGATTTAGTTATGCTGAATTCATATTTAATTTTATAACCAGAATAAGTACTTGTCTAAACAAGAGAAAAAACAAAGGGAAAGAAATACTCGTATCACCTTGTAGTGGGCTTACTATAATTTGGGGAAAAATTAGGTGAACTAAAACGCTTGGAAATAGTATAAGGGGTGCTAAATAAATCATACTTTAATAAAAGAGGAAAATTATCTAGATTTGTTTTACATGTAGAATGCTTTTATTACTGCCGGACTTAGCGTTAAGCGGTAGACTTTAAATTTAGACTGCGGCAACCACCTTCAATTTAAAGATACACTTAACATGGATACTAGATAATTTTGTCGCCAAAGTGATAAAAATGCAATTAAAATTTAAAGTAGAAGATTCTGAGTTAAGGGTATATAGGAAACAATGGATGTTTTACGTTTTAATAGTCGCAACGGCTACGACCAATATGTTATTAAATATTTCGAGTAAACGAATTTGGATATAATTCTAGTTTTTTATTACTTAAAATTTCGCATTTTAACTGTAAAACTTGCAGATTTTTTAATGCTGCTGCTTAAAATATACCAAACAGCTATAAGTAATAAGATTTTGTATTGACGTTGCCCTTTTGCCCCATCATTATATCTCACAGCATCTAATTGGTTTTAAAATCGATTAAAAATCAAATAATTTGTGCTGTTTTCAGGTTTGTGTTGGCTTCACATCTTAATATTATTTCTGTATGGGGCAACTATCAAGTGAAATGCTAGGGTATTTTGTTTTCAAGAGTAAGGGTAAAACCTAGTTATTGCCAATGGTTTAAAAATACTTTTTTTTTGGTTAATAGACACTACTATAACTTTGCTAAATAGTTTCTCTCTTTGGAAAACGCGACACGATCTCCATGAGTAAATCATTACCATCAGCATCAAACGTTCCAATAAAAGCTACTTCTCAACAAAAAGTAATCAAAATTTTGTAAGCATCCTTTTTCTAGTATACGAATGCGCCTCGCAGCAAGCACTTATCTATTTCCTTAATAAGTGCAACAGTGTATGACAATAAATTTGAAACTTTTGCTCTTTTACACACTCGGTTACCAAAGTGCATAATAGAAAGCACTACCGTAAAGCAGTGAGTAAAAAACCATTCATTTTTCGTCAATTAACGAACATGAAAACACGGCAAAATATTTATTTCGATAACGCAATAAATTTAAACAACTACAGAAGCATCAAAGTTTCATGAATTAACTGCATATTTATTGCGCCAAAACAAGCGCTTAACACGAAATGCAACTAAGTACGACATCGCGAACATATATCATATTATACGTAAGCAGGTTTGTAAGCTATGTCATCTTGATATTCCCTTACAAACCTACCTACGGAGAAGCAGGTTTTGCGGCGATCCTAAGTCTATTTGGGCATGTCTCCCCATCCATCAATTCTCTCATCTAGCCGGATGTCTAAATATTATTATGGTAAGAGTAGGCGTTGGAATTTTAATATATTTTGATGAAATTTTGCAGCGATAAGTTTGTTGGCGCTAGGCATTTTGAGCTATAACTTACCGAAACATATATTATTCTTTTTTACAAAATTTTGTATATGTGCCAAAATTTATATTACCGACTATTGTGCTGAATATGAATACAATTGGTCCAGTTATTTATGCAGCCATCATATAAAAAATGTAAAGGAGATGATATGGTCTTTGGGTTATAACTATTTAGTGTCTAACACTAAAATATTTTCTTAACTAACCTCAGAAACCTCGTAGGAGCAATATGATTTTGTGCAGATATAAATAACTCTCAAATGTAAGCATATAAAGCCCACCTATAATTATACAAATGGATTTAAAATTATTCCCTGATAAAACTACGATGCGTACGGCTCCAATTCCATGAATCTTTAAATGTATAGTTTAAACAAATTTTTCACAAAAACTGTTTACGGCTTTGGCGATTCCCCGTGCAAATACCCTTCCTACGTAAACGGTTTGGGGTTAGTTTTGCAAAATCTTCGTAGATTGTGGGCATATAGTGGTACTTAATACAAGATAAATTGTAAATTACTAAACAGTTATCGGCATTGTTTTCGTATTACCTTTGCTACGAGCTAACAAATATATTAGTGAAACATGGCAAAACGTCGGTATCGTGACTAAAAACAGAAGATGAAATCTAACAATTTCCATGTTATCAAGTTGTTTTTTTTCCCCAAAAAAAAATAATTAGTTAGAGTCTATGTAGAGTCACCTAAATCATCCAAAATTTATTTTCTTAGTCTCTATAAGTAAATCAACTTTTGTCTTTAATATAATTAAGCTTTTAAAAAAATCAAACAAATTTTATAGAAAATTTTTGCCTGTCCCATTTTCTAACATATATTTTTTTTTGAAAAATGTGTATTTTTTGGCGGCAATTTAGTAAAACAAAAACCAAATTTAAAAATGAATACGCAAAAACACCGGTTTGAATATTTGGTAATTGTTTGCAGCAAAGATATAGTACGCTTTCTTCATAACTTTATGCGTATATTTAATGTGCAAAAAATCTTATATGCTGCGTATTGCGTATACGTATAGTAGTTCAGTACAAGGTAAATAAATGTCTACAATATATAAAAATATTTTTTTCAAAAACAACCAAAAGTTTTTGTAAGTTTAGAAACATGTTTTAAAACTTAGTTTTTAAAATCTAAGTTTTAAAGTTTTTTTATGCACGCAAAGCTCGATTTTTGTCTTAGAGATAATTTCCTTGGGATCTAACTATATATAACCATGAAACTTACGTCGATATTACCTCTATTCCCATTTATAAAAATACAAATATATAGATTTAAGCATACACTTCAGATTAATTAACATTTATAAATCTACATCTGACGATAAAAAAATCCAAACCTATTCTTGTATGTTGTAACACAATTTTCAAATCCCTTTTGTGCGAATATAAGAAAATTTAGCGACTAATACTTAATTTCTATACATATATTGCTTAACTTTTTTGGAACTGAATAATGTTGGTTTTTTTTACAACACAAAACTTCCATCTCTGACATCTGTGCTACCTTGAATATTTTTAAACTTTTTTTATTAAAAAATACACACACACACTCGCACTAAAAGCGAAATTTATGAACGAGTGTTTACATATAAAAAGTTAAACAAACAAACAACAACAACTTGAGGACTTTACCCTTCATATTTCAGAATTTAATTTGTTCATAATATGTTGCAATAAATGCTGTGCTTCATTTGTATATGAGTGTTATATGCTTAAGACTGAAACCGTACTGACAAACGTACATTTTATACTCTTCCTTCTGCATCAGGCTGTAGTTGTTATTTGTTGAGCACTTTAATTTATCTACGTACACTTCTAACGTATAAAATATATTTATTTGTATGTTTGCGGTGTAATGGTATTTCGTTGAAGTATGTGTGGATTTCGTTTGTCTGAATATATAAAATAAATATTTGTATGCATGCAAAAATTTTTGACGTTAACTTTTTAATAAAGTTGAAAATGTGTTATCGTTATAAAAATATTTATACAAAAATTGTTACAGCTAAAAAAAATTAAACTCCGTTGCTACAAACATATGTATGTTAAGGTGTATGTTAATTTTTAACACTGAAGTTCAATAGAAAAGCAGCATTTACAATTAAAAAAAAAATTGGTTGAAATCGCGTTTTTTACAAGACATATTATCCCTTTGTATAAGACCCTAAAAATTTATCTTTATTATATCGTTTGAATATTTAGTTTTTAAATTACTATTAATTTTCCCACACTGTTTATTTTTATTTTAATTTTTATTGCTTTTTAGACATCTTGTTGTGGTTTTTGATGTTTCGTACTATATATAAAATAAATTTTATGATAAAAGTTAAGTTTTTAAATACAAATTTTATTTAAGTACCGGATTAGAATATTAGTTACTGTAAAATTATTTTGACATATGTTACAACGCAAATGTATTTTGAAGTATGAAAAAGTGTTTTGTTTACACAAAAAGGTAAGTTTATAATATTATCGGTGTTAGTTTATTTATATCGTTTATTGTAGGTTAAGGTTGTCTATATAGGTATGCATTTCATTGGTTCTTACATCAAATCATCAGTAGATTTCAGCTAAACTCTTAAAAAATCCCATGATTATGTTTGGCCTTTATATTACTACTTCAATAAACTTATTGAGAAGTAATCTAAATAAACCAGATATTTAAAGGTTTTCCTCGAAAATCCAAAAAAACCATTGCTTTAAGCTCTTTTGATTTTCGTGTTCCCTTCTTTATTCTGGTAACATTTTCTTAGGCTTCTTTAGCAATAATCCCCTAAGCATCTGTCAGATAAGTACTCAATAAAAGTCAAATAATTATTACGAATATAAGCATAACAGTGCTTTTTTAGTGTTACGAAACCTCGCCTTTTGGCTGTGGTGTAATGCCTTGTCGCCTCGACTAGTTTTGGTATTTTATTGTAACTCAACCCATATTACATCACGGTGTATTACAATAACAATTTTATAACTGTTTCCCAAAATAAAACCAACACCAACTAGTTTTTTGAAATTTGCCACCTTTTACCCTTGGGAAAAATGTCACTCCCAGTTCGTCGTTGCCCACCCAACCTAAACCAAACTTTACTTGATTGATTATTATAGTAAAATAAAATTGTTTAGGAGGTTAATATATACATGATGTTGATATGATAAAAATCATTCTACTTCTGAATACTGTCTTTATTTAGCAACACTCATGGTTAAATACGTTTAGTAAGTAAATTTATTTTTGATTATGATACAGTTCGATATTGATATTCGTGGCACACAGAAACAAAGCTTTTTTTAAACATTTTTTTTCTTATCAATATAGAAAAATATTAAGCGCTATAGACTGACTAACTCGTGATCACGTTTATATCTTTTCTAAACTAAATATATTGTATATGGAAGTGTGGGTAATGTGGTATAAAATTTAGCCATAATTTTTAGAAATATTTCCGTAAATGCAACTTTTAAAAATGTGCTGCCAATGTGGTATAGTGTACGATATTACCAGCTCATAGTTTTTCCTTAATTTTCTAACATTTTTTTATGTGAGTTAGCACATATTGTATTTAACAGTTCTTGCCATATCCTCTGGCACCAATTTTCCTCCTTACCTTTTTATAGAATTTTTTTTTTGAAGGTAATGTGGCACACCAAACCAACAGCCTGACACAAGCTTTACCACAATATCCGCACTTGTGTTTGATGCAAACAATTATATATTTTAAAAAAAGTGTGAATTATATGAAACCACTGCATGAATTCTTTGCTTTTTAAGTAACTACCAATTGCTTAAATCCCAAATTTAAAATTTTTGAAAAATATCTTTAAGGGAAAAACTTGTGTTTTTACAGCAGCAGCAAAAAATATCGATCACACGCCAAAACGATTTTTTTGCAACTGACTCCCAAAATTACTTGCAAATGTTAATTTAAGTATTGCTCTCTTAATTTTCTGATTTAGGCTGCTTCTGTTATTTTTATATTATTAGCTTAAGAGAAAGCTCCATAACTATATAAAAATTATCAGACCTGTATCGTGTCACTTTTTAAATTTTAAAGCCTTGCGGAAGGAAATTTTTAAAAGTAGTACACTGATTCTGTTACCATTAATTTTTTAACTTCTAAGCTAAATACGTACAAAAATATTATTTTCATTGAAATTATTTGAAACGAGCCAAAAGATATGGATGCGCCTTTGGTACTTTATTTGAGCTTTGGACCCTTAGGTTTAAAAAAGGCTATTAATTATATTTTTATACCATCTAAGCACTTTTTGAAACTTTTTAATCAATAAAGGTAGAAGAATAATTTTAATTGAAATTGACGGCTTCTTTGAAGGGTATAAATATAATGATTTGTTAATAATAAGGTGCATCTTTTTGCTTTGAAATTAAAAGAGGTTTAACCTAATAAGAATCGCGATTGATATCCCTCAAGTAAGTCAAATAAATTTCTGGTACCTTTTTGAGAAAAGATTCGCAAAAATTCTGCTAGTACTTTTTAGATGCTTTTATCTACCTTTAATCTAATGAAGATAGAAACATAGCTCAAGCTTCAATCGACAGCACTTAAAATGCGAACTTGCCAAACATTGATCGCAATTCAAATTTAGTTGATAAAAAATACTTCTTTGTGAATCTAAAAGTACAAAGATAGGAAAATTTGGCACAAATTTAGGCCAGTGCAGTGGCAAAAAAGTACTTTTTTCGAATCCTTTTGTAAATTTGACAAATATAAGTTACTTAATAAAGTTAAGAACAAATTTACTTTTTATTTTTTGTTTTTTTTTTAAATAAACTTTATTAAAATAAGGATTACAAACATACGGTTATCTTTCTTTCATTAGAGGAGAGAAAATAATTTCATCCGACCATCTAAGTATCTAAGACTCGGCAAATGCCCATGTCAAATATTTTAACATATAAGGTTATCAAAAAAATTTTTAAAACACAAAAACTTAGTGCACAAATTGAAACCGATTTACAGGCTTTACGCAACAAACAAAATATGCTTCTTTATACGAAAACCAACTACAATCGTTTCTTTACTTAATTTGTTTCCTTTAACTTGGCCAAAAGAGTGATTGTCTGAATCTGTTAACATATATTAAAACTGGTATTTCCAAAACTTGGCATCAATAAAAAAACACTCATTTTTAAAACAAACTCCTTTTGTAAAAATAAAATAATCGCTACCCACTTTGTTTCGCATTACTCAATTCAAATTACAAAATATTGTCCTGCAAGGAATTGTTCTTTTATTACTAATAAATAAATAAAGTGTGATTTAAAAATTGAGCAAACATTAAAAAAATGCATTAAGAAAGAGCTTAGCCTATTGGCTAAATGCAGAACTACTTAATATATGCATTTAAATATTCCTTCCAAATCCGCTATAAGCTTTATCTTCCCATTCAAATAAAGATTTATTAGGCAACACGCTAGCATTTATTAAAAGATTTTGCATAACTAATTCATAAATTTAAACTAACGTTTATAAATACATGCATATCGCTCATTTACCAAAACCACGCCTTAATTACCGATGCGAAATTGTTTGTAATTCCTTATATAAATTTTAATCTTTAAATTGCTTCAGCTTTTTACGTTTGAAGAGAAAATGCCATTGTGCTTTTGTAGAATATAAAAGCAAATCGAAGATTTTTTTCGAAGTATATTTTTTAAATTATGACGTTGCTTAACGAAATGAGGGATAAAAAAGATTGTCAGTATTTTTTAACAAATAAAAACCCTTTAAAATGAAAAATATATTTTTAAAAATATCTTTAATTGACCGTGAACATGCATTTAAAAACAATTTCTTATTGTTGAATATTTTTCCAATTCATTTGATATGAAAACTATTAAATTTATTAAACACTCACACTAGCTTACATAATTATGGCGACAAAGTGTCTATAATACGAAAACCAATAGCAGCAATAACAACAACAGACAACAATATCTATCTACTTGTTACCAATATCAATTATTAAAATGGTCTGTAAACCACAGCCAAAGGATTAAGTGTAAGAAGAAACCTATGAATAAAGTACATTTATGTTTGTCTGTATATTTCCTCTACAAACTTAAATTCATACATTAATAAACATATACCCAGTCGTTTATAATAGTAAAAGCCACTGCAGTGGTCGTTATAATACGTATTATTATGGTTTTACAATAACAAATGTTGCTAAATTCAATGTGTTATAAAAACGTATTTCAAAGTAGAAAAACGTAGAGAGTTCTTATGTTGCAAAGCATACAATAATGTCAACAATAGCAATATTAATGAAATTATAATATTGTCATTTGATGGTGACCAGCATTTATTCAGTCATTAAATCTGTCAGGTTAAGTTCATGCAAGCAACTTATAAAGACAGGAGCAATTGTAACTCTTGTAGTGAGCATACAGGCAAATACACACTTTTGTCAAAAATACTAAAAGTCTAAAGAACACAAGGATTAAGATACATAAGGATTTTTAAAAGAAAATTAATAACTTAAAACTCAATTCATAAAGCAATGAATATGTTTACATCGTGGCTTTAAATATATGTTATTGAACCTGAATAAATTTTTTTTTTGTAAAATTACAACTAAAGTTTCATCCAAAACTAACATTTAAAAGATCTAGTGCTTTAATATTATTTTATATAAAGCAAAAGCTATAAAAAAAATAATAGTCTGAGGATTGGAAAGATTTAGAAAAATTTTAAGGGACTGTAAATAATCATAGCTTTCAAATTAGTTTTCTAATGAAAAAGGCATGTACAATAGGGTTATACTTTTTGTATTATTTTAAAATATCATACCTCCAAAAAAAAAATCGTGTAGGGCATTGAAATATATTAAGAACTGAATTTTTAGTTTTTCGCAATAATATTTATATCCAAATACTTTGCTTTTATTATTATTTGTATACATGCTTTCATATACATATGTAATACATAAATTTACCACATTTAAAAAATATGTTGTTTAATATATATAAAAAAAGTTTGAATGCGCTTTAAAAATCTGTTTAGGGCTTGAAGTTTTTTTTTACCAAATTCAACTAAAAAATTTTTTTTTTATAATAAAAGCAATACTTCTCGTAAAAAAGACTTTGGAAGAATGATGTCAAAAAAATTATAACCCTAATCCACAAGGAAGCATAAGAGAGTCTAACAAAGTACACCATCTTGATGGTATTGTATGTACAACGTGGGCCAAAAGAAGTCATCCGATGTTGTTTGGCTCTAATTTTTTTTTTCTAAATAAAAACTTCAAATCTGTTTATTTATTATGTTTATTTGAACATTTAGAACTTTACTGGTCAAGTCGAGATGATATCGCCCAAATAGCCGCCATCACAATTTATTGCTCTACAGGCTCGTTTCACGGCATTTTTCTTAACTTTGGCGAGAACTTCGAGCAACAAATTTGTGCCGAGTGGTAACCTTGACGGTTTTCATGGTCCCGGGCTTGCTTACGTAAACATGGGTTTTCAAAGCGCCCCACAAAAAAGGGTGACCTTGCGGGCCAATATAAATTGCCAAAACGAGAGATGAGGCTACCCGGAAATGCCACTTTCATAATATCAGCTGTGGCTTGCGCACTGTGTGTCGCTGATCCGTCCTGTAAAAACCAAATGCCTTCAAGGCCTAGCTCTTTTAATTGCGGAAGAGAAAACTTTGCTTATAATGCCCTTTAGCGCGCACCGTCCACTCTTGTCGTTTGAATAGCGGCATCCACGCAAAAAATGGCCCGATTAGTACTCTAGCCTGAACAGCGCACCATGCAGTCACTTTGAGCGGGTGTAATGGCCCCTAGCGCTTCGCTCGTGGATTTTCGGTACACTAAAAGCGATAGTTTTCCTTGTTCAATTACCCGCTGAGGTAGAAATAAGTATCATCGCTCATTATGATTTTGGTCGAAAAATCGTCCACTTCGACCTCGAAGTTGAGGATGGCTTAGACGAAACCAAAGTCTACTTTAAAATAACTAAGTAAATTTCATTTAAAATAATTATTGTTTTTACTATAACTACTTTCATAAACAAAAGTATTTATTCGCTGGTCCTTTTTGTTTTATAATATATTAGAAAAGGGGTTTAAAAAAAATATATCAATGAGTTTCTTTATTTGCTTGAGGCTCTTTATTCAGATAGTTTTGTTAATAAGGCTTCAAAAAAATTTTTTAAGTATATAGTATGGCTTCATATGTATATAAAAGTATAATAATGTGGGAATTAAAAAGTTTATCCTCTTTCTAAAATATCATCAAATATTTAAACAAATACCTACTACTAAACAGAAATAAAAGATTTATAAATTACCTTCATAATCCCCATCTTAAAAGCCTTTAAACAATTGATAAAAAATTTAATACAAAAATATTTATTTATCCACTACAAAATACTAAATAATAATAAGCAGTCATTATGGGTTCTAAGTGTTTACATATGTTTTTATTTTAAAACAGTTTTGTGTGGACATTTCTACAAGAGCGAGTAAATGGTATGTCATTATTTGAACTAAATATTTAACACAACAATGGTTACTTTGCAACACAACAGTTATACTCGTAACAAAAGAAACAGAAATAATAACAATAAACAACAAATAAAAAAAAAAAACGTTTCGTTACTTCCCTTTTCAAATACTACAAAATGCTTAAGGGTTTTTAAAACACAGACAATGTCTGGACGACAGTGGAATTGAAAACGTTTTGAACTCTCCTCATTTGGAAATGCATGCACACTAACTTTTAGATTTTTTAAAAAATTTTTTTGCACTCTTTTACTAAAAAATACTTTTTTTATTGGTCACGTAAACAGTTATGCAATAAATACTCGTGTATACTTAACAATAATGTAATGGCCAGAAGATGCAATCGTCCAGAGACAACGCTGGTAAATAAAAAGTATTTTTTCTTTATTTGAAACAAAATATTACGTTTAAATTTTTTATGAAGAGTGAAATTATGTTTAGAGATTTTCTTCTTAAAATTAATTTTTAATGTAAAAAGGAAGAAGAAAGAAATTTCAAGTATAATCTTAAACAAAATGTTATAAGAAAAAGGTTAAAATTTGAGTGGCTACGAAAAATAAATTAAAAACTAGAGTTTGAAGGGAAAATTAATAAAAATTTTAAATTAAGGATAATAATAAGGTTTATATAAAAAAAATTTAGAAATTTCTTGACGACTTGTAAAGTCCTGCAAAAAATATTTAAACTGTTCACAAGATTTTTTTATTACATTTTCATACCTGTTTTAGTAGGCTTTAAAACTATTAATCGTTTGCTTTTTGCAATTGTATTTAGTTAAAATTTTCAGATCAAACACAACTATTCAACATGACTTATTTCGTATTAAGTACAGCCTTGTGTACGATATATGCGTTACTTGATACGTGAAGTTCTTTAATTTTTTGACGAGATCAATCTTCAAAATTGTTTTTGTCTTTCTGATTAAAAAGGTGTTGGTCATTCTTTCATTAATTTAAAAAGTGAAATGTAATTTTCGAAAGTTGAACTTATATGGAAAAATTATGAATTATGGGTTATTTTTAGTTATTGGTGGCATAAAAATTATTATTCTGGGAGGTCGTTTCTATTAGCGCTATGCCAAAAATGGACAGACAGATCGTTCTCACAATCAGTAGAATAGCAATGACTTAAAGTGGGGCACTTTTGCAAAAATTTGTGACAAAAGGGTAACATTTTTGGTAGTGTACACAAAAAAATCTTATTTCGGCAGGAGATTTATTGTTGAATTATTACAACTCAATTATATTTTTCATCCTTAGGACAACTACAGGGTGTCCGCCGGCAAGGTATACTAGTTTGTTTGTTTATAATTTTTGATAAAAATAAAGAGAATAGATCTTATATTAATAATTTTTTTTAATAAATGTTGGCAATTATGCATGAAATACAATATCAGATAAATTTCCACCTCTGTTAGCCTCACAAATGCGAGCCCTTTTGAACACATTTTTCATTACCTTCTCACACATTTCACGCGGTATTTAATTGATTTCATCACGAATATTTTTTTAGTTCCTCGAGCGTTTCTGGTTTGTTTGCGTAAGCTTTGTTTTTCAAATATCCCCACAAAAAAAGTTAGAAGCAGTCAAATCAGTTGACCGTGGAGGCCAATCAACATCACCGTTTCTTGAACTAACTTGATGTGAAGCAGATTTTGCAGTAGTTCCATTGAAATTCTGGATGTATGCGATGTGGCACCATCTTATTGATACCACGTGTTAACCACGCCCAAAGCATATAGCTGTGGCATTAACAGTTTTTCAATTATATCACGATATCGCTCCCCATTGATAGTTACCGTTACGCCGTTTTCAGTTTAAAAAAAGTATGGTCCAATGATTCCTCCTGACCAAATTACAAACCAAACTGTCACTTTCATTAGATGCAAAGGTGGTTGAAGAATAATTCGAGGTTTTCCATTGCCTAGAGCCGACTTTTCTGTCTACTCACATATCCATTCAAATTAAAATAAGCCTTTTCACTCATTTTGATTTTTTGATGAAAATCGGGGCTACGAACTGTAACATCCTATTGGCATATGAACGTAGCGTAAATGGTCTTCTGGATAAGTTTTGTGTCAACTGAATCTTATATGAAAACAAGTTCAAATCCCTGTGCAAAATTTTAGCAAAAGTTGTTATTTGAAGGCAAAGCTCCTGAGCACGACGTCGGATTGAGGTAGATGGATTGTTTTGAACACTTTTTTGAGCGGCAGTAATGTTTTCAGCCGATCTTGCAGTAAGTGGTGGTCTATGCTTGGGCCAGTCAGCTACAGTTTTCTTTTTTTAAGTAATTCACTATTCGATAAGTACACACAAAAAATTATCTAAGAAAACTTTACTTAAATCAAGCCATAGCGGTGTCAAATGAACGGTGAGTACGGTTTTTCTTAAATCAAGTGCGAAATTTCTTACTTCAAGTAAAATTTTTCAAGTACGAATTTCTTACTTTTAGCCACAATTAAGCCAAAAAAGGATTGATTTATGTTCGGAACCGTACTTGATGTAAGCCAAAAAAATATTAATTTAAGGCATAAACGGGATTATTTTGAAAATGAAATGTCATTTTTCGACTTATGGAGCTTTATTAAAGAAGAAGAATTTTATATATTATTTTTATTTTTTAGATACTTAAAATTTATAATTTAAAAATTTCACTTTTTTTACTTACCGAAGCTGAGATTCGAACCAGGGATTTCTGCACTGTAGTACAAGCGCATTACCTCTAGGCCATCGAGATACTTTGTTTTCAAATGTAAAATCCCTATATATATTATAAAATCAAGGTGTAAGTTTGTTTGTTTGTTTGTTTGTTTGTTTGTTTGTCACGCAATCACGCCTAAACGGCTGGACCGATTTTCATGAAATTTGGAATGTAAATACCTTAAAGCCTTGGGTGTGCGATAGGCTATACGTTTTTGGAAAAAGGGGAGGTGCCACGCCCACAGCACTTCAAATCTAACTGTACTTCTACTGTAAAAAAATAACTTTTAATACTGGTGCATATGTTGCACCGATTTTTTCAAAATTTTGTACACATTTATAAGGCCACTAACGGAAAAAAATTTTAAGGCAAAAAAGGAGGCGGGGCCACGCCCCCTAAAACAAAAATTATATGATAGGCACTTATTCCAGACCGATTTTTTTCAAATTAGTTCGCATATAAACGGCTTCCAAGTTAAAATTTTGGAGGTAAAAAAGTGGGCGGTGCCACGTCCACAAAAATTAAACTTTTTTTGTTGGTACTTTTATTGCACCGATTTTTTTTCAAACTTGGCGCACATATAAAAGGCCTCTAATTCTAAAATTCTAAAGGACAAGAACTAGGGGTTGCCGCGCCCACAAAAATTACAGTCTTCATACTGGTTCTTCTATTGCTGCGATATTTATGAAGCTCAAAAATTGACCTATAATTTTTATTTTTTTCGGTACAATAATTAGTGGCACAAAGATGGACAAACGTGCAAAAATATTTGAAGATAGAGCAATATTTGAGCCAGTTATAGCCTAAAACGCTAAATCCGGGAGGACTTTTGTATGGGAGCTAGGTCAAAAAATTTACTGATCATCACCATAAACAACATGCTTTTTTGCCATGCCAAAATACGTATCTCTCTCAAATTTCATTGAAATATCTGCAAAAATGCGGTCTCTACATTGTTCACAAGAATACATTAACTCCCAGCCGGACTGACGGACTGACATGTTTTAATAGACTCAGGAAGTGATTATGTGGCAATCGGTATAATTAAAGGCAGGTCTGAGACCTTTGCTTTTGTAAGGTACCAAAATTTTTTACAAAAACATAATAAAATTTGGGTATAACAATATAAGAGAACTTTAAACTCCTTTTGAAAAACACTTGAAATGTAATTATACTATAAATTAAGAACGATAGATATATACAGGGTGTCCACCGGCAAGGTATACTAATTTATTTTACCGCCATTTTGGTAAACGTTAATCTCGACAGCCCGTATTTTTCAGTCATGAAGTAGAGACATGGCAAATTTTTTATGAAAAAATATTCAGTAACCTAACGTGTTTTATTCAATAAAACATGACAACTCCGTTTTTCAGGAAAAAATAATAATGAGTGCCGAGGCATATTTTCATTTGAGGGGATATGTCGATAGCCAGAACAGTCGGTTCTGGGTAATAGAACCCCCTCAAATTATCCATCAGTCACCTTTGCATCCATTAAATTGGAAGTCTGGTGTGCAATTTGGTCAGGAGGAATCATTGGAGCTTACTTTTTTAAAACGGAAAACGGCGTAATGGGAAGCGATATCGCATACAGCTAGGATAACAATGGAACTTCTCCGAGATCTCTTTCCATAATAAGTTATTTCAAGAAATGGTGATGATGATTGGCCTGATTCGACTGCTCCAGACTTCTTTTTGTGGGGATATATATATTATCCCTATATATATTATAAAATCAAGGTGTAAGTTTGTTTGTTTGTTTGTTTGTTTGTTTGTCACGCAATCACGCCTAAACGGCTGGACCGATTTTCATGAAATTTGGAATGTAAATACCTTAAAGCCTTGGGTGTGCGATAGGCTATACGTTTTTGGAAAAAGGGGAGGTGCCACGCCCACAGCACTTCAAATCTAACTGTACTTCTACTGTAAAAAAATAACTTTTAATACTGGTGCATATGTTGCACCGATTTTTTCAAAATTTTGTACACATTTATAAGGCCACTAACAGAAAAAAATTTTAAGGCAAAAAAGGAGGCGGGGCCACGCCCCCTAAAACAAAAATTATATGATAGGCACTTATTCCAGACCGATTTTTTTCAAATTAGTTCGCATATAAACGGCTTCCAAGTTAAAATTTTGGAGGTAAAAAAGTGGGCGGTGCCACGCCCACAAAAATTAAACTTTTTTTGTTGGTACTTTTATTGCACCGATTTTTTTTCAAACTTGGCGCACATATAAAAGGCCTCTAATTCTAAAATTCTAAAGGACAAGAACTAGGGGTTGCCGCGCCCACAAAAATTACAGTCTTCATACTGGTTCTTCTATTGCTGCGATATTTATGAAGCTCAAAAATTGACCTATAATTTTTATTTTTTTCGGTACAATAATTAGTGGCACAAAGATGGACAAACGTGCAAAAATATTTGAAGATAGAGCAATATTTGAGCCAGTTATAGCCTAAAACGCTAAATCCGGGAGGACTTTTGTATGGGAGCTAGGTCAAAAAATTTACTGATCATCACCATAAACAACATGCTTTTTTGCCATGCCAAAATACGTATCTCTTTCAAATTTCATTGAAATATCTGCAAAAATGCGGTCTCTACATTGTTCACAAGAATACATTAACTCCCAGCCGGACTGACGGACTGACATGTTTTAATAGACTCAGAAAGTGATTATGTGGCAATCGGTATAATTAGAGGCAGGTCTGAGACCTTTGCTTTTGTAAGGTACCAAAATCCTTATATCTATTATATAAAGAAGGGGTGTGTGGGTATGTATGTATGTATGTTTGTATTTTATAGCTGCCACACCAGTGGATCGATTTTTGTGAAATTTTTACAGAGTGTTACTTCAAGTCTAAAAGGAACAATAGGCTACTTTTTTTTTGGAAATTATTGCTGCCACGCCCACACTACGCCCATTTGTGTGGGAAGGTCAAGTAACAAAATTACCCAGAGCCATACTGCTCAAACGCGTGGAACTAAATACCTGAAATTTACAACACGTGTTAAGCTTTACATGTTTGTTTAAATGCACATGAATTTTTAAACATTGGGCCCGTAAAGGGATAAAAAGGGGACAAAAAGGGAAAAATCGGTAACCTACTATCTCTTGATGTCTATAAGATAGAAACAAAATTTAAAAAGTTTAGCGTTTTCCTTAAGAAATAAACAGACAGGTATCTGGAGCTTTTTTTTTAAATTATGGTCCGAAAGGCCGAAAAAAGGGGTTAAAATTATATTTTGGTACTTTTTGTTACTTTTAAACCAATTAAGATAGAAAAATTTTTCAAATTGCGTTCGATAGGTCTTACAAAAATATGATTAAGTTTTTCGTACTTTTTTTTAATTTTGGGCCCAAAGGGGGAAAAAAGGGTCAAAAATATATTTTGATTTTTTTATTCGTTTTTTGTAGCTTTTAAACCAATAACGATAGGAACATTATTCAAATTAAGTGTAACAGGCCTAAAAAGTATGAGTACGTTTTTAGATACTTTTTTAATTTTATAGACCCTAAGGGGAAGAAAGGGTTAAAATTATGTTTTAGTACTTTTTGTAACTTTAAAATCAATTATGATAGAAACATAATTTCAATTGCTTTTCGAGACCGATTTTTGGAAATTAGTTCGCACGTAAACGGCTTTTAAAGTTAAAATTTTGAAGGTAAAAAAGTGGGTGGTGCCACGCCCATAAAAGTTAAACTTATTATGCTGGTACTTTTATTGCACTGATTTTTTAAAATTGGCACACATATAGAAGGCCTCTAATTCCGAAATTTTAAAGGACAAAAATGGAGGATTGCAGCGCCCACAAAAATGTAAGTTTTCATACTGGTTCTTCTATTGTTGCAATTTTTATGAAGCTCAAAAATAGACCGATAATATTTATTTTCGGTACAAAAATGGGTGGCATAAAGATAGACAAACGTGCAAAATTATGTGAAGATAAGGCCATATTTGAGCCAGTTATAGCCCAAAACGGTTAATCCGGGAGGACATGTGTATGGGAGCTCTGTCGAAAAATTAACTGATCATCACCACAAACAACATGCTTTTTCCTTATGCCAAAAAACTTATCTGTTCCAAATTTCATCGAAATATCTGCAAAAATGCGGTCTCTACTTTGTTTACAAGAATACATTAATAAGGCTGAATTCCAAAACGCAGTTTGCTTTGCATTACAAAATTTCAAGTTTTTCCTGAGAGCAAAGATAAGGTTTTTGATAATATCTTTTACTTCCAAATGAGTGTTTGCAGCTATAATAATGTCCTGAAGGCAAAAAACGTTGTCAAAATTGTAAGGAGTGTATAAGGGAAGAAGTTGAAAATTTGTAATGCAAAGCAAATTGCGTTTTGGAATCCCGCCTAACTCCCAGCCGGACGGATGGACTGACAGGTTTCAATCGACGCAGGAAGTAATTCTGTGTCGATCGGTATAATTGGAGGTGGGTCTCAGACCTTTTTCTTTGGTGAGGTACAAAAATTTGCACAGAAGCATAATAAAATTTGGATATAACAATATAAGAGAAATTTGAACTTCTTTTGAAAAATATTTGAAATGTGATCCCTGTATCTATCTATTATATAAAGAAGGGGTGTGTGTGTATGTATGTATGTATGTTTGTATTTTATAGCTGGCCACACCAGTGGATCGATTTTTGTGAAATTTTTACAGAGTGTTACTTCAAGTCTGAAAGGAACAATAGGCTACTTTTTTTTGGAAATTATTGCTGCCACGCCCACACTACGCCCGTTTGTGTGGGAAGGTCAAGTAACAAAATTACCCAGAGCCATACTGCTCAAACGCGTAGAGCTAAATATCTGAAATTTACAACACGTGTTAAACTTTACATGTTTGTTTAAATGCACATGAGTTTTTAAACTTTGGGCCCGTAAAGGGATAAAAAGGGGGCAAAAAGGGAAAAATCGGTAACCTACTATCTCTTGATGTCTATAAGATAGAAACAAATTTTAAAAAGTTTAGCGTTTTCCTTAAGAAATAATCAGACAGGTATTTGGAGTTTTTTTTAAAATTTTGGTCCGAAAGGCCGAAAAAAGGGGTTTAAATTATATTTTGGTACTTTTTGGTACTTTTTGTTACTTTTAAACCAATAAAGATAGAAAAATTTTTCAAATTGCGTTCGATAGGTCTTACAAAAATATGATTACGTTTTTTGTACTTTTTTAATTTTGGACCCAAAAGGGAAAAACAGGGTTAAAAATATATTTTAATTTTTTTTATGCGTTTTTTGTTACTTTTCATAGAAACATAATTCAAATTGGATGCGACGGGCCCAAAAAATATGAGTACGTTTTTGGGTCTTTTTGGAATAATTGGACTCTTAGGGGGAAAAAAGGTTAAAATTATGTTTTAGTACTTTTCGTAACTTTGAAACCAATGAAGGTAGAAACATAGTTTAAATTGCATTCGTCAGGTTACCAAAAAATGTTAATATGTTAATAAGGGGCTAAGATTATGTATAGAAATTTATAAATAATTTTTGCTTATTAAAGCTTTCTGAATATCTCCAAAACTGTAAGCCTGGTATATATCCAATTTTTATGTGCTAAGTAAATAGTAGGGCTGACTTATTATTTATTGCAACTTATGTGGGGCAACCAATAAATTAAAAAATATATAAATTCTTTTGTTTACATATTTTAATAATTTTACTATGATTGGGGTAGCGAAGCACACCGGGGCTTAGCTAGTATATTATAAAATCAAGGTGTAAGTTTGTTTGTTTGTTTGTTTGTTTGTTTGTTTGTTTGTTTGTCACGCAATCACGCCTAAACGGCTGGACCGATTTTCATGAAATTTGGAATGTAAATACCTTAAAGCCTTGGGTGTGCGATAGGCTATATGTTTTTTGAAAAAGGGGAGGTGCCACGCCCACAGCACTTCAAATCTAACTGTACTTCTACTGTAAAAAAATAACTTTTAATACTGGTGCATATGTTGCACCGATTTTTTCAAAATTTTGTACACATTTATAAGGCCACTAACGGAAAAAAATTTTAAGGCAAAAAAGGAGGCGGGGCCACGCCCCCTAAAACAAAAATTATATGATAGGCACTTATTCCAGACCGATTTTTTTCAAATTAGTTCGCATATAAACGGCTTCCAAGTTAAAATTTTGGAGGTAAAAAAGTGGGCGGTGCCACGCCCACAAAAATTAAACTTTTTTTTGTTGGTACTTTTATTGCACCGATTTTTTTTCAAACTTGGCGCACATATAAAAGGCCTCTAATTCTAAAATTCTAAAGGACAAGAACTAGGGGTTGCCGCGCCCACAAAAATTACAGTCTTCATACTGGTTCTTCTATTGCTGCGATATTTATGAAGCTCAAAAATTGACCTATAATTTTTATTTTTTTCGGTACAATAATTAGTGGCACAAAGATGGACAAACGTGCAAAAATATTTGAAGATAGAGCAATATTTGAGCCAGTTATAGCCTAAAACGCTAAATCCGGGAGGACTTTTGTATGGGAGCTAGGTCAAAAAATTTACTGATCATCACCATAAACAACATGCTTTTTTGCCATGCCAAAATACGTATCTCTTTCAAATTTCATTGAAATATCTGCAAAAATGCGGTCTCTACATTGTTCACAAGAATACATTAACTCCCAGCCGGACTGACGGACTGACATGTTTTAATAGACTCAGGAAGTGATTATGTGGCAATCGGTATAATTAGAGGCAGGTCTGAGACCTTTGCTTTTGTAAGGTACCAAAATTTTTTACAAAAACATAATAAAATTTGGGTATAACAATATAAGAGAACTTTAAACTCCTTTTGAAAAACACTTGAAATGTAATCCCTATATCTATTATATAAAGAAGGGGTGTGTGTGTATGTATGTATGTATGTATGTATGTTTGTATTTTATAGCTGGCCACACCAGTGGACCGATTTTTTTGAAATTTTTACAGGGAGTTATCTCAAGTCTGGAAGGAACAATAGGCTACTTTTTTTTTAAAAACTATTGCTGCCACGCCCACAACACGCCCATTTGTGTGGGAAGGTTAGGTTATGAATGGCCTAACAAAATTACCCAAGGCCATATTGATCAAACGCGTAGAGCTAAATACATGAAATTTATAACACGTGTTAAGCTCTACATGTTTGTTTAAATGCACATGAATTTTTAAACATTGGGCCCGTAAAGGGATAAAAAGGGGACAAAAAGGGAAAAATCTGTAACCTACTATCTTTTGATGTATATAAGATAGAAACAAAATTTAAAAAGTTTAGCGTTTTCCTTAAGAAATAAACAGACAGGTATCTGGAGTTTTTTTTTTAAATTTTGGTCCAAAAGGGCGAAAAAAGGGGTTAAAATTATATTTTGGTACTTTTTGGTACTTTTTTGTTACCTTTAAACCAATAAAGATAGAAAAATTTTTCAAATTGCGTTCGATAGGTTTTACAAAAATATGATTAAATTTTTCGTACTTTTTTCAAATTTTGGCCCCAAAGGGTGAAAAAAGGGTTAAAAATATATTTTGATTTTTTTATTCGTTTTTTGTAACTTTTAAACCAATAACGATAGGAACATTATTCAAATTAAGTGTAACAGGTCTAAAAAATATGAGTACGTTTTTAGATACTTTTTTAATTATTAAATCCTAAGGGCAAGAAAGGGTTAAAATTAGGTTTTAGTACTTTTTTTAACTTTAAAATCAATTAAGATAGAAACATAATTTAAATTCCTCTTCCAGACCGATTTTTGGAAATTAGTTCACACATAAGCGGCGTTTAAAGTTAAAATTTTGAAGGTAAAAAAGTGGGCGGTGCCACGCCCGTAAAAGTTAAACTTATTATGCTGGTACTTTTATTGCACTGATTTTTTAAAATTGGCACACATATAGAAGGCCTCTAATTCCGAAATTTTAAAGGACAAAAATGGAGGATTGCAGCGCCCACAAAAATGTAAGTTTTCATACTGGTTCTTCTATTGTTGCAATTTTTATGAAGCTCAAAAATAGACCGATAATATTTATTTTCGGTACAAAAATGGGTGGCATAAAGATAGACAAACGTGAAAAATAATGTGAAGATAAGGCCATATTTGAGCCAGTTATAGCCCAAAACGCTTAATCCGGGAGGACATTTGTATGGGAGCTCTGTCGAAAAATTAACTGATCATCACCACAAACAACATGCCTTTTTCTTATGCCAAAAAACTTATCTGTTCCAAATTTCATCGAAATATCTGCAAAAATGCGGCCTCTACTTTGTTTACAAGAATACATTAATAAGGCTGAATTCCAAAACGCAGTTTGCTTTGCATTAAAAATTTTCTTCTTCTTCACTTATTCACTCTTTACAATTTGGACAACGTTTTTTGCTTCCAGGACATTAATATAACTGTAAGCACTCATTTGGAAGTAGAAGATATTACCAGAAACATCATCTTTGATTTCAGGAAAAACTTGAAATTTCGTGATGCAAAGCAAACTGCGTTTTGGAATTCCACCTAACTCCCAGCCGGACGGATGGACTGACAGGTTTTAATCGATTTAGAAAGTGATTCTGTGTCGATCGGTATAATTGGAGATGGGTCTCAGACCTTTTTCTTTGGTGAGGCACAAAAATTTGCACAAAAGCATAATAAAATTTGAATATTACAATATAAGAGAAGTTTGAACTTCTTTTGAAAAATATTTGATATGTGATCCCTGTATCTATCTATTATATAAAGAAGGGGTGTGTGTGTATGTATGTATGTATGTATGTATGTTTGTATTTTATAGCTGGCCACACCAGTGGACCGATTTTTTTGAAATTTTTACAGGGAGTTATCTCAAGTCTGGAAGGAACAATAGGCTACTTTTTTTTTAAAAACTATTGCTGCCACGCCCACAACACGCCCATTTGTGTGGGAAGGTTAGGTTATGAATGGCCTAACAAAATTACCCAAGGCCATATTGATCAAACGCGTAGAGCTAAATACATGAAATTTATAACACGTGTTAAGCTCTACATGTTTGTTTAAATGCACATGAATTTTTAAACATTGGGCCCGTAAAGGGATAAAAAGGGGACAAAAAGGGAAAAATCTGTAACCTACTATCTTTTGATGTATATAAGATAGAAACAAAATTTAAAAAGTTTAGCGTTTTCCTTAAGAAATAAACAGACAGGTATCTGGAGTTTTTTTTTTAAATTTTGGTCCAAAAGGGCGAAAAAAGGGGTTAAAATTATATTTTGGTACTTTTTTGTTACTTTTAAACCAATAAAAATAGAAAAATTTTTCAAATTGCGTTCGATAGGTTTTACAAAAATATGATTAAATTTTTCGTACTTTTTTAAAATTTTGGCCCCAAAGGGTGAAAAAAGGGTTAAAAATATATTTTGATTTTTTTATTCGTTTTTTGTAACTTTTAAACCAATAACGATAGGAACATTATTCAAATTAAGTGTAACAGGTCTAAAAAATATGAGTACGTTTTTAGATACTTTTTTAATTATTAAATCCTAAGGGCAAGAAAGGGTTAAAATTAGGTTTTAGTACTTTTTTTAACTTTAAAATCAATTAAGATAGAAACATAATTTAAATTCCTCTTCCAGACCGATTTTTGGAAATTAGTTCACACATAAGCGGCGTTTAAAGTTAAAATTTTGAAGGTAAAAAAGTGGGCGGTGCCACGCCCGTAAAAGTTAAACTTATTATGCTGGTACTTTTATTGCACTGATTTTTTAAAATTGGCACACATATAGAAGGCCTCTAATTCCGAAATTTTAAAGGACAAAAATGGAGGATTGCAGCGCCCACAAAAATGTAAGTTTTCATACTGGTTCTTCTATTGTTGCAATTTTTATGAAGCTCAAAAATAGACCGATAATATTTATTTTCGGTACAAAAATGGGTGGCATAAAGATAGACAAACGTGAAAAATAATGTGAAGATAAGGCCATATTTGAGCCAGTTATAGCCCAAAACGCTTAATCCGGGAGGACATTTGTATGGGAGCTCTGTCGAAAAATTAACTGATCATCACCACAAACAACATGCCTTTTTCTTATGCCAAAAAACTTATCTGTTCCAAATTTCATCGAAATATCTGCAAAAATGCGGCCTCTACTTTGTTTACAAGAATACATTAATAAGGCTGAATTCCAAAACGCAGTTTGCTTTGCATTAAAAATTTTCTTCTTCTTCACTTATTCACTCTTTACAATTTGGACGTTTTTTGCTTCCAGGACATTAATATAACTGTAAGCACTCATTTGGAAGTAGAAGATATTACCAGAAACATCATCTTTGATTTCAGGAAAAACTTGAAATTTCGTGATGCAAAGCAAACTGCGTTTTGGAATTCCACCTAACTCCCAGCCGGACGGATGAACTGACAGGTTTTAATCGATTTAGAAAGTGATTCTGTGTCGATCGGTATAATTGGAGATGGGTCTCAGACCTTTTTCTTTGGTGAGGCACAAAAATTTGCACAAAAGCATAATAAAATTTGAATATTACAATATAAGAGAAGTTTGAACTTCTTTTGAAAAATATTTGATATGTGATCCCTGTATCTATATTATATAAAGAAAGGTTGTATGTATGTATGTATGTATGCATGTATGTATGTATGTATGTATGTATGTACGTATGTATGTATGTATGTATGTATGTATGTATGTATGTATGTATGTATGTATGTATGTATGTATGTATGTATGTATGTATGTATGTATGTATGTATGTATGTTTGTATGTATGTATGTATGTCTGTATGTATGTATATATGTATATATGCATGTATGTATCTATGTATGTATGTATGTATGTATGTATGTATGTATGTATGTATGTATGTATGTATGTATGTATGTATGTATGTATGTATGTATGTATGTATGTATGTATGCATGTATGTATGTAGGTATGTACATACATATGTATGTATGTTTGTAATTTATAGCTGGCCACACCAGTGGATCGATTTTTTTGAAATTTTTACAGCGAGTTACTTAAAGTCTGGAAGTAAGGGGCTAAGATTATATATAGAAGTTTATAAATAATTTTTGCTTCTGAATATCCAAAACTGTAAGCCTGGTAAATTTCCTATTTTTATGAGCTAGGTAAATAGTAGGGCTGACTTATTATTTATTGCAACTTATGTGGGGCAACCAATAAATTTAAAAAAATATAAATTCTTTTGTGTTAACATATTTGAATAATTTTACTATGATTGGGGTAGCGAAGCACACCGGGGCTTAGCTAGTATATTATAAAATCAAGGTGTAAGTTTGTTTGTTTGTTTGTTTGTTTGTTTGTTTGTCACGCAATCACGCCTAAACGGCTGGACCGATTTTCATGAAATTTGGAATGTAAATACCTTAAAGCCTTGGGTGTGCGATAGGCTATACGTTTTTGGAAAAAGGGGAGGTGCCACGCCCACAGCACTTCAAATCTAACTGTACTTCTACTGTAAAAAAATAACTTTTAATACTGGTGCATATGTTGCATCGATTTTTTCAAAATTTTGTACACATTTATAAGGCCACTAACGGAAAAAAATTTTAAGGCAAAAAAGGAGGCGGGGCCACGCCCCCTAAAACAAAAATTATATGATAGGCACTTATTCCAGACCGATTTTTTTCAAATTAGTTCGCATATAAACGGCTTCCAAGTTAAAATTTTGGAGGTAAAAAAGTGGGCGGTGCCACGCCCACAAAAATTAAACTTTTTTTGTTGGTACTTTTATTGCACCGATTTTTTTTCAAACTTGGCGCACATATAAAAGGCCTCTAATTCTAAAATTCTAAAGGACAAGAACTAGGGGTTGCCGCGCCCACAAAAATTACAGTCTTCATACTGGTTCTTCTATTGCCGCGATATTTACGAAGCTCAAAAATTGACCTATAATTTTTATTTTTTTCGGTACAATAATTAGTGGCACAAAGATGGACAAACGTGCAAAAATATTTGAAGATAGAGCAATATTTGAGCCAGTTATAGCCTAAAACGCTAAATCCGGGAGGACTTTTGTATGGGAGCTAGGTCAAAAAATTTACTGATCATCACCATAAACAACATGCTTTTTTGCCATGCCAAAATACGTATCTCTTTCAAATTTCATTGAAATATCTGCAAAAATGCGGTCTCTACATTGTTCACAAGAATACATTAACTCCCAGCCGGACTGACGGACTGACATGTTTTAATAGACTCAGGAAGTGATTATGTGGCAATCGGTATAATTAGAGGCAGGTCTGAGACCTTTGCTTTTGTAAGGTACCAAAATCCTTATATCTATTATATAAAGAAGGGGTGTGTGGGTATGTATGTATGTATGTTTGTATTTTATAGCTGGCCACACCAGTGGATCGATTTTTGTGAAATTTTTACAGAGTGTTACTTCAAGTCTAAAAGGAACAATAGGCTACTTTTTTTTTGGAAATTATTGCTGCCACGCCCACACTACGCCCATTTGTGTGGGAAGGTCAAGTAACAAAATTACCCAGAGCCATACTGCTCAAACGCGTAGAGCTAAATATCTGAAATTTACAACACGTGTTAAACTTTACATGTTTGCTTAAATGCACATGAGTTTTTAAACTTTGGGCCCGTAAAGGGATAAAAAGGGGGCAAAAAGGAAAAAATCGGTAACCTACTATCTCTTGATGTCTATAAGATAGAAACAAATTTTAAAAAGTTTAGCGTTTTCCTTAAGAAATAATCAGACAGAAATTTGGAGTTTTTTTTTAAATTTTGGTCCGAAAGGCCGAAAAAAGGGGTTTAAATTATATTTTGGTACTTTTTGGTACTTTTTGTTACTTTTAAACCAATAAAGATAGAAAAATTTTTCAAATTGCGTTCGATAGGTCTTACAAAAATATGATTACGTTTTTTGTACTTTTTTAATTTTGGACCCAAAAGGGAAAAACAGGGTTAAAAATATATTTTAATTTTTTTTATGCGTTTTTTGTTACTTTTCAACCAATAAAGATAGAAACATAATTCAAATTGGATGCGACGGGCCTAAAAAATATGAGTACGTTTTTGGGTCTTTTTGGAATAATTGGACTCTTAGGGGGAAAAAAGGTTAAAATTATGTTTTAGTACTTTTCGTAACTTTGAAACCAATGAAGGTAGAAACATAGTTTAATTTGCATTCGTCAGGTTACCAAAAAATGTTAATATGTTAATAAGGGGCTAAGATTATGTATAGAAATTTATAAATAATTTTTGCTTATTAAAGCTTTCTGAATATCTCCAAAACTGTAAGCCTGGTATATATCCAATTTTTATGTGCTAAGTAAATAGTAGGGCTGACTTATTATTTATTGCAACTTATGTGGGGCAACCAATAAATTAAAAAATATATAAATTCTTTTGTTTACATATTTTAATAATTTTACTATGATTGGGGTAGCGAAGCACACCGGGGCTTAGCTAGTTATACTATAAATTAAGAACGATAGATATATACAGGGTGTCCACCGGCAAGGTATACTAATTTATTTTACCGCCATTTTGGTAAACGTTAATCTCGACAGCCCGTATTTTTCAGTCATGAAGTAGAGACATGGCAAATTTTTTATGAAAAAATATTCAGTAACCTAACGTGTTTTATTCAATAAAACATGACAACTCCGTTTTTCAGGAAAAAATAATAATGAGTGCCGAGGCATATTTTCATTTGAGGGGATATGTCGATAGCCAGAACAGTCGGTTCTGGGTAATAGAACCCCCTCAAATTATCCATCAGTCACCTTTGCATCCATTAAAAGTGGAAGTCTGGTGTGCAATTTGGTCAGGAGGAATCATTGGAGCTTACTTTTTTAAAACGGAAAACGGCGTAATGGGAAGCGATATCGCATACAGCTAGGATAACAATGGAACTTCTCCGAGATCTCTTTCCATAATAAGTTATTTCAAGAAATGGTGATGATGATTGGCCTGATTCGACTGCTCCAGACTTCTTTTTGTGGGGATATCTGAGCAGCAAGGTTTGTGCATATAAACCACCTTTCCGGCGGACACCCTGTGTATGGCAATATTATTGGAGCAACAATACCAACAGGGTAGTTCTAAGGGGAAGATATTTTTAAGCTCCATATACTAAGTAATCCAAAAGGTTTGCCTCCCAATTCTTAACGCTGGCAGTTTTCAAAAAAACTAGCCTTTGCTTTAACAATCAAATAATCCCAGGTTTCTGGTTTGCTGGATTTTCTGGCTTGCACTTGGAAATCCCCCCCCCCCCCCCCCTAGGGGTACTAGGGTGCTAAGTGGATAAAATTTACAGATTTTTGCACTAAATGGAAAAGCTCCAAACAGAGTGTAAAATAGCGTTTTATGAAGTACCTAACGACCCGTCATTTTTTTATAAGATACAAACTTAACTATTAATATTTGTATAGTAATTTAAAACTTAATAATCCAGATTTGTTTTGTTAGGTTTTGTTTGCATAATTTCACACAATATTGTTTATGGGTTTAACGTTTATGTAAAAGATTTATTAACAACACTAAAGGGTATTTCGATTCATCGAAACGATCAAAATTTCGAGTTGAATCGAATGCCGTAATTTTCCCCGAGTTTTATATGCACTTTTTTAAGTAAGACAATTGCTTTCAAACTTTACCTTTTAATATTATTCCCGCGCAACGCCGGGACGGGTAAGCTAGTAATATAATAAAACAACAAGCTTTTTTCTGCTTGATTTGTTGAAGCAATCCGAATAGGCTTGATTTAAAAAAATGTAAGTAAGGATCGCACTTAAAAATTTCAAGAAATATTTTGGATAAATTCAAGAATAAAATTCTTTACTTTAGAGAGCGAGTTTTCTTTCTGTGGAGTAGTAGTGCTTTAAAGAATATTTCTTCATAATAAATTTGCCACGTCTTTGCTACTGCCAAATATGACAGCAAAAAAAAATGGTATACCTACCCGGCGTCCACCCTGTATTAGATTCATAGTTATTCGTAGCATCATTCTTGTGTTTTTAGTCTTAAGCCGCAAAGTAGGAGGAATCATTAATTGAATAAAAATCGATGAATTTGTAACTAAAAAAGAATAAATTTTTCAAAGATTTTACACCCGTCTCATTTTCTTAAAGGTTTTTGAGGAAAAAACATTACCCCTGTCAGCCACTCTGTGTCCAATTTCTCGTTCAAAGAATTCTACTCTTTGGAGCATTATTCTACCATTTAAGTAACAAATAAGTAACAGTGAAATTGCCGACAATATGGTAACAAAAAACCAAAACAAAAATGTTTATTTTAAAAACTGCTCTCTAAGAAAAATTGCAGAAATTTGCAAGTATTTTATAGCAAATTCGGCGTTCAACTAATGGAACCAAAATTGTTTGTTTCTTAAAAAATTAATCCATGGTTCACTTAGTCCCAAGGCTTGATAACTTTTTAAAAATAAATTTGTTACAGTTTTCTTACTTGCTAACAGTCTCACTAAATAAGCTGGCGCTTTTAAAATTATCTCCTATTCTTTCAAGAAGAAAAATAAACAAGAATTTATTCATTCTTTACCTCATTAAAAACATTGCACCCAAATAAACCAAACTTGCACTACCAAGCAACTCCATAGCGGTTTAATGCAATCAAGTGCATATTTAATGAAAATTATTTCTAGTTCACGTGCAAAGAATTTTAACTAGAATCTTTGGTAAACTTTTCTCCTTTACTTTATTAGCGCTCTTTGGTTTTAAAACTGAAAAACTATAAAATTAATTATAAATACAGTTTCTTTTAATAAGCAAATCATGGATACCTTGAGACTAACTGGTATTTATGTTTTATGAATTGCTTCCTGCTGTTTTTAAAATAGCAGTTAATTGCTACTAAGTGGTGGTAAAAGTGTTAACAGCAGTTTCTTTTGCTTAATTTTTTTAAAACAAACAAAAACTCGTGTTTTTTAACTGTTTGCCAAGATAACAAATAAGTTGCTGAAGTAGTTAGTTAGTCGGTAGGTCGAGGTAATTTAAATGTATGATTTTTAAACAAAAAATTGTTTTTTTAAAAAAATTATAAGAAATATGTTAGCTTTACTTATTAAACGTAATATCTTTATGGCTTTATTGCATATAATTTTTAATGATATTATCTTTTCTGAGGATAAATGTTGCCATTTTATTTTGTAGCACCAATTTAAAACTACATGAATCATTACATAGTGCTACATTTTTAGACACTCTAAAAAAATTTTTGGCTTACAGGAAATTGTGCCAAACTATTTAATTCCTTTAAACAAGGCACTTAAAAAATCTTTGATTACTTTAATGGTAGAAAATCCCAGCAAAAAACTTTCGAGATTTTGTAAGCAGTAAATACTTTTTCTAGTACACTAATGCGCTTCGCAGCAAGCACTTATGTATTCCCTTAATAAATGCAATAGTGTATGGCAGTAAATGTAAAACTTTTACTGTTTTACACACTCGCTTACTCAAGTGCATACTAAGAAGCACTACTGTAAGGCAGTGAGTAAAAAAAACATTAGTTTTTCATCAAGTAATTAACATAATAACGCGGCAAAACATTTATTTCGATGACGCAATAAATTTAAACAACTAAAGAAGCACCAAAATAACATGAATTAACTGAATATTCATAGCGCCGAAATAAGCACTTAACATGAAATGCAACTAAGTGAGACATTGCGAACAAATATCATGCCATACGTAAGCAGGTTTGTAAGCTTTGCTGCCTTAATATTCCCTTAAAACATACCTACGGCGAAGCAGCAGTTTTTGCTGGGATGTAGTATTCTTCCATTCATACAGGAGAAAACTTATGACCCACTTACAATGCTACCCCTTTAAAAAAAACGCAAAAAAGGGCGTAAAGCAACATTAAAGCAAAATAAAAATATTGAAAGATCGCACTTATTTCTATTTAAGTAAAGAGCTGAAGGCTTAGTTTATTAATTATCATCATAAAAGGATGGAGAAAGGGCTAAATACTATCAGAATTAAGGTTGATAGGTCCGGTAAAATGCCGTTTAAACAGAATGCCGGTTTGTATTACGGGAACACTCGAAAGTTTTGCCCTTGATGCAGTACTCAATCTGCTACCTCTGGATCTTTTTTCTAAGAACTTTGTAACCTGAAGTACTTTAAGACTTCGCGAAGAAGATACATTGTGTGATTTTTTTAGAGCATACTGACTGAAATGAGAAGATTAAACAGTTTCAGCAGTCAGCTAGTCTCATTACTGGAAACCATAAGTGACCTTAACACTAAGCGTGAAGATATTTATCCCTGATAGATCAACTTTGGTAAATAGCCATTTACCAATTAAAGGAACATCCGCGTACACTGATGGGTCTAAAATAGATGCTGTGACTACTTGAAATAGCAAAGTCATTTAGAATAGATGATCACTGTAACGCTTTCCATGCTCGGCGGAAGAGGAAGTCGAAAGAAAAAATTTATTACTATTTTTGTGGGTAGCCGAGCCCCTTATAGGGGCCCAGGTTCCATTAAAATGAGGCCAAACGTGATCAGCGACTGTAGATCAGAGCTCTAGGGACTCAAAAGAATAAGACTATGGTGGTCTTGGGCGTTAACAAAACTGCAGATGAATTAGTGCAAAAATAATCTTGGGCAAATGCCAGTTTGGCAGTTTCTTTCCTTTGAGAGACATTTCGGGGACAAGGCTGAAGCCTCGGGCTGTAGCAGGTAGAAATCTCTGTGACAAATAGCTTCAGCTGAAAAGGGTAAGATTCAGGGACCTTTAAATGCTCACCAGTCCCTGCAATATCTGGTTATTGTTGGTTAAGTGGCAACCTGGTAGGGTTGAAAACTGCCAATTGTGTAAGGAGGCAGACGAGGTTAAGATGACAGAAGATCTACTCTGCCAGTGCCCGTCGCTTGTCAGGAGATAGTAATGATACTTTGACGAATTTTTGCTGACCATTTATTGCCTTTATCGGACTGGGACCAAGACGCTGGCATACACTAGGAGCCTAAAACGACTAACGAGGGAAGCATAGCACTTTTTTGGTCATTTATCATCCTTTTCTGTATCTTTCTTTTTAATTTCTTAGCTATTTTCTATGTCCTTCTTTATACTTAACTTCTCTTTTTTCTTTTCTTTTTTCCCAGGGTAAAACTATGGACAACATATCGCCACCGAGTTAAATGATGCACCACCAATAGTATGCAACACTGGCCTCTTTTATCTACTTCCCTACATAATTGAATCTATAAAATTTTCATCTCCTTTAAAAGTGTTAGTGTGTGTTCGAATCTACAACGTCTTATCAAAAATGCTTTAATAGTTTACTTAAGACCTTTTTTACGGCAACTTACAGACAAGGGGATTATCCAAAAAATTTAATTTAACGAAATTTTCAAACAAAATAAGAATTTAAGGTCTATTTTATATTAAATTTTTTTAAACCCCTTAGAGCTCCATATACATATCAAAAGGAGTATCATACCACTTACTTGTATCCTCTTGATTTGTGTATGTATACATAAATATAAACTTGAAAGCTTTCATTTTGATCAAAAACGTATCAGTTAAAACAATATAAATTTATAGTTACAGACATCAATGCATTTATAAATTTAGAAGCATAACACACATGATACTAAAGTTCAAACAACAATAACCGAATACGGAATGAATCAATACAAAAAAAAAGCGAAATTGATGCATGGAAGTACTTAAGAGAAAGTTTGTGCATGTTTATCTGAACTGCAATCAAAATAAAAAATGAAAAAATCTTTATCAAAAAAGAAAAAAAAACAGTTGTGAAATGAATCTGAAATACGTAAGGAATTTTAAATACAAAGCAAAATTCATATTCAAAACTTTTATTCAAACGAAATTCGTACCAAATATCTAAACAGCATAGACGATTGAAATTCAATTGAAAAAATGGAAGTCTAAGGAAATCACATTCGAAATGCATTTTATATGCTTAAGCCGCTGGCGCTACAATATGAATATAACACATTCACATGCAAACAAATACAAACATGTTTATTTGAGGCATTCCATGCAAACTCTGTAACAAAAATAAATATAGTGGGATCGATTTAAGTTATATACTTGTGTTTTTAATTAATGGAAATTCAGTAAAAAACGAATATTTAAGGCATGATTAATTGAAAAAATATATATTAGAAATTAAACCCATTTCAATAATTTTTTTTTTATTTTTAAGGGTGGGCCTTTTAACCACCTTATTAGGGCGATAGAGGATACCTCCCTTGTTTTCAATTACTTCTTATGTACAAATATGCAGGGCTTTGACAAAATAAAAAAAATTAGTCCGGCAGGCTTCTTTATATTTTGACTTATTATTATCGATTTATTGTCTACCTTCATCAGCTGTACGAGAAAGCCAGTTTTAAACTCCTAAATTTATATCAAACACAGAAAAATATAAGCATCAGGAAAGCAGACAAACGTTTAGGTTTCTAAAAAACTCAGATATGGCATTATGCATAGCATTGTCTGGTTGCATAATCAATATAAGCCGTTTTAAAAAACAGAGAAACTAGGAAGCCTCATACGTTTTCTAAGTCAATTTTGGATTTTAAAATTTCATACTCATAGAACCACGAGGCAGCAGTCCTTTTTTGTATAAGTGTGAGTCAGCTTTATACAGTCTGGTGCTTTTTTTGTTTAATTTTATCTATTTCAATATAAATATTGCTTTATTTCTTTATTTTTTTTGATTCAATAGATCTATGTAAATTGTTTTGATTTATTTTTTTATCTTGTGTGATTTTATTTTTTTATGCTTTTATTTTATTTTAATTTTTTTATATTATTATATTTTATATTTTT